>JAYESA010000006.1:48946465-49163748 GCA_036927795.1 Iris macrosiphon
CTTTTAAGGAGGTTTTCAAGGAGAAGTTTTTTCCAGACTTGGCTCTAACTTCTCTAGAGTTTTTGTTTCAGCACCTCGTCCAGGGTAGAATAAAAGTGGACGAGTATGCAACAGAGTATTGTAGATTGGGTCACTTTGTAGAGGTACAGAATACCTGGGGGAAGATCCAAAAATTCAGAAAGAGTCTGAACAGGGAGATCAAATCCCATACTGGCGGACATCGCACCACTATATTTGAGGAGATCCTAGCGCAGGCACAACAGGCGAAGGATAATTTAGAGCTTGTCTCCAAGAGGATGAGGGATCCTTCAGGAGCTAGCAGTAGTGCAGGCCCAGGAAAGCGGACTCACTTTCAACAGGAGCATCAGAGATACTTCCAACAACCGAGACAGCAGTTCCTCGCACCAGCTAGAGCGCCAATACAACAGGCGCACCAGATTCAGAGGCCAACTCAGCCGGCTATTCCTTTCCCATTCTGCAAGAAGTCGGGACATGATGGGATACGTGTAGGTTGAGATTGGGCCAATGTTTGTTCTGCAGATCAGGAGACCACCAGTTAAGGGCTTATCCTAAGGCTCCAGTTCGTCCAACTCAGGGCGGGGGCCAGTCATAGAGAGCACCCGTTGAAGGACCGTAAGACAACTCTAAAGGGGGTGAATAGAGTGCAGCGGAATAATCTATCCAATTAAAAATTAAGCAGAGTGAAGGAAGCTACTAACTAACAGTGTATATGTAAGACAGTAATAAAATAAGTGTAAGAGTAGGAGAGAGCAAATGCAAATAACACGATATATACTAGTTTCCCTCTGAGAGGACTAGTCCAGTCCCGAGAACTCAAGCTCAGAGATTTATCTACTATAATCACCAATAGTGAATCACAAGATTTGATCCGAAGGCTTGTCAACTTCTTACAATCACGAGTTTTGATATGAAGGCTGACAATTTCACACACTATGAGTTCTGATCCGAAGGCTAGCAACTTCACACAGAAGAAGAGCTTGATGAACCAAGCTTTTATAACTCAAACAACTTCTAACCAAGATCGCACTTGGCACTAGAAGGCTGGGAGTTGATCTTTGAGATAAGAAAGTTTATGATCTGACGGTTTACTCACTATAGGATAGAAAGATTGATAATGGTTGAGTGAGTAAGAATGTGAAAATCCAACTCTATTTATAGGTTATTACCAAACCGAGTTCGGCCAGAATTTGATAGGAAATATTAGAATTTTCGAACATTGGAGACCAAGAAATCTGGAGCTAATTAAATTGGTTGATTTCATACCAAAAGGGTAACCGAGTTCTTTATGAATTTGGGCCAAATTCGGCCGAGTTCGGTTGCTAACTATAGTAGGCTTTGTGAATGAATGTGGACTGATTTTGTGGTTGGGTTCAAGGTTTATTTGAGTGGACTTTGGGTTATGCTAGTGTGACTCGATTTACATATGTCCTAGACTCAAATAAAATATAAGATTACATATGAAAACCAAGAGCACTGATGACGCCAAACTTTTGAAACATCTGCTGACTTGAAGACTCTTTTTTCCTTGACTGCAGTTGTCCAAAGATAACCAGATCTGAAAATATGAATATCTTTCAGGGGCTTCGCCCTCGAACCCCCACGAGGGGCGCTGTCCCCTCGACCCCCGCCAGCGGAACCCCCGGGTGCGAGGCTCCAGATTAGTCGTAAGCGGTTGGACAAAATTTCCTGGTATAACGCCGTCTTTGGCTCATCGTCATATAGCATATGTCCATTGCTGATCTTGCTTATTAAGTTTTGCAATTACATGTTAGATGAACAAGAAAATATACAGAAATAAATATTACAAATTTGACAATGTCGAGATTAAGTAGAAGATACTATAGTGATTGATCAATTACCATAATGCTAAACTTAATCAATTAGACATATTCAAAAAATCAACATAAATATTGTGCCAAAACCCGTGAGACCTCCATCATGATAGCAGAGAGGACTTCCGTTACTGACACAGCAGCAGAGGTTCCCATAACACTAGCAGCAACAGAGAGGTTTAGAGCAGGGGCTAGCTTTCGTCTTGACCGTCAAAGAGGAAGAGCTAGTTAGTAATGTCATCTAAGGTTTAGTCTATCTTGATTCTTTTCCAGATCATGCTTTATTTGATTCCGGTGCTTTATATTGCTTTGTATCTGTATCTTTTACTTTGAAGCGTCATCTTGAGACTGAACCGTTGGCGAGGACTTGTAAGATCACCACCGGGGTGGCATTTTCTTGGTCAGTAATATTTGCAAGGATCAGAGAGTTTCTTTGGGAGGCCGAGAGTTGAGCGTATGTCTACTCGTAATGCCACTTCCGAGCTACAACATAGTACTCGGGATGGATTGGTTAAATAGGCACCATGATAGTATCAATTTTTGTAGAGGCAGGATTTTATTCCAAATGCCAGGAGAACCTAAGTTTGAATTCGTCAGAGGAGCAGTAGAGAAGAGCGAGGGAGCCTTCTTTGGAGCTATGGTGGAAGAGCAGGAGACACTAAATCCGTTGATTGCAGAGGAGTTATCGGGGTTGCCACCAGACCGAGATATGGAGTTCTCTACAGACTTGGTGCCAGGCGTAGAGGTAATATCATAACACGTCTATTAGGTGAACAACAGCGAACTGGCAGAGTTGAAGAAGCAGGTGGATGAGTTGCAGGACAAGGGCTTCATCCGCTCCAGTTCATCACCGTGGGGTGATCCGGTATTATTTGTACCAAAGAAGGATGGGTTGGTACGCATGTGTATTGACTACAGGGCTCTTAACAACCTCACTATCAAGAATAAATATTCGATGCTGAGGATAGATGATCTCTTTAATCTATTGATCAGAGCGAAGGTATTTTCGAATATAGACTTGAGGTCGGGTTACCACCAGGTGAAAATTAAGAAGGAAGATATTCCAAAGACAGCTTTTCGGACTCGGTATGGCAAGTTTGAGTTCTTGGTGATGCCGTTTGGGTTGACCAATGCCCCGATGATATTCATGAACCTGATGAATAAGGTATTTCATCAGTACCTTGATCAGTTTGTGGTGGTATTCATTAATGATATATTGATATATTCGAAGACCCCGGAGGAGCATGAGAAGCACTTGAGGATAGTTCTGGAAACCTTTAGGAAGGAGAAGTTGTTTGGCAAGATTTTAAAGTGTGATTTCTTCTTTGATAGGGTTTAATTCCTCGGATATGTGATTACAGGAAACGGGGTCTCAGTGACCCAAAGAAGATTTCAGTAGTTAAATTGTGGTCTACCCCGAGTTCAGTGCAGAGATCATGAGCTTTCTTGGATTGGCAGGCTATTATCTGAGATTTTTTTAGGATTTCTCCAAGATTACAGAGCCAATGCCTAGGCTAACTCGGAAGGACATAGAGTTCATCTGGACTGAGAAGTGTCAGGCCACCTTTGAGGAGCTGAAGAAGGGGTTGACTACAGCTCCAGTGTTGATGTTGCCATCAAGGACAGGAAATGTTTTTATATATAGTGATGCTTCGAGTAAGGGCTTAGAAAGTGTGTTGCAACAGAACAGGAAGGTGATTGCCTATGCTTCCAGGCAATTATGACCTCATGAGAAGAATTACCCTACCTATGACTTGGAATTGGCAGGAGTCATCTTTGCTCTAAAGCTGTGGAAACACTACTTGTATGGAAAGCATGTGGAGATCTTTACAGACCACAAGAGCTTGAAGTATGTATCTACACAGAAAGAGCTCAACATGAGATAGTCGCGATGGTTGGAGTTGATGAAGGACTTCGACATCTCTTTGTAGTACCATCCAAGGAAGGCCAATTTAGTCGTTGATGGCTGGAGAAGGTATCCAGTGGCTATGTACTTGACGAGGGATAGATATTTATTGGCTGATCTTGATAACTTGGGTATTGAGGTGCTAGTTCCTAGAGTTACGACACAGATATAGGGACTTCAGGTACAGTCAGAGTTGATAGACCGGATTATAGCTACACAGTTCGAGGATGAGTCTTTGAGGACCATCAGAGCGCAGGTCCCGATGGGATTGGCAAAGGACTTCAGTATTGCAGAGGATAGATTATTGTGGTATAGTACCAGATTATGTGTGCCGAGTGGAGCGTTATACGATAAGGTTCTTCTGGAGGCACATCGATCTCAGTACTCTATGCATCCAGGTGCACCAAAATATATAGAGACATAAAAGAGCATGTTTGGTGGTATGATATGAAACGGGACGTGGCGAGCTTTATATCCAGATGCTTGGTATGTTAGCAGGTAAAGGCGGAGAGGCAGAGGACAGATGGATTGCTTCAGCCTTTACTCATTCCAGAGTAAAAATTGGAGCATGTGACGATAGATTTTGTATCAGGGCATCCACGTTCTCCAGGAGACAAAGATGCAATTTTGGTCATCGTAGACAAGTTGACCAAATTGGCCCACTTCTTGCCATTCAAAGTGGGTTCATCTACGGAGAAGCTCGCAGAGATGTATGTGCAGTAGATAGTCATATTGCATGGAGTTTCTATTAGCATATTTTCAGATCGAGATAGTCGCTTCATATTCCACTTCTGGAGGAGTTTGCAGGCTAGCTTGGGCACCTAGCTCAAGTTTAGTACTGTATTTCACCCTCAGACAGACGGAAAGTCGGAGAGGCTATCCAGACTCTCGAGGATATGCTACATACCTATGTTTTGATTTTGGAGGCTCTTGGGAGGATCACCTTCATTTGGTAGAGTTTGCTTATAACATCTACTAGGCCAGTATCGAGATGTCACCATTTGAGGCATTGTATGGACGGAGATGCCGTACTCCATTATCTTGGGATAATGTTGGTGAGAGATCCTTATTAGGACCGAGGATGGTCATAGATGCAGCTGAGAAGGTACTTATCAGAGATAGACTTCGGGTGCAGCAGAATAGACATCGATATTGGGCTGATAGCCATCAGACACCTTTGGACTTTGAGGTATAGGTTTTGTTTGTATTATTTGTGATTGATTATTTATGTTTGAGTGTTAAGAATGTGTTTTGTGCTAGGTCGGCGATCTGGTGTTCTTGAAGATTTCTCTGACATGAGGCATAATTCGCTTTGGTTGAGGCGAAAAGCTTAGTCCACGATACATCGAACCCTCGGTATTCTTGAGATGGTCTATGCAGTGGCCTATAGACTAGACTTGCCGCCTATACTAGAGGGGGTACACAACGTGTTCTATGTGTCGCAGCTGAGACGGTACGTGGTAGACCCTACTCATGTATTGGATCCCTCGAAGATCGAGGTGGGTCTGACTCTCAGCTACCCAAAGCAGCCTGTGGAGATTCTGGATCACAGTGAGAAGGTGCTGCGAAACCAGACGATTCCCTTGGTACACATTGCATGGAGGCATCACTCTCCATGGGAGTCTACATGGGAGAGGTAAGCCGAGAAGTACGAGCGATGCCCTTATCTCTTTGAGTCGTGAGTTATAATTCTTTTCTGCTTGTTGTGATTGCTTGTTGTAGTGCTTGTTCCTTCCTAAAATTCGAGGATAAAATTTTTCTAAGGAGAGTAGACTTGTCACTACCATATTTCTAGATGAGGGTATTTTGGTCATTTTGAATATCTATTTATTTCTAGTGATTAATAATTATCATAGAGCTATTTAATTTAGTTGTGTGTTTGTATTATTTATTTATAGATAGTGGACTAGTCTATTATTTAGACTTGACAACAGTGAACCCGATTATACTTATCATGACAACAAGTGATCCCAACATAGACTAGACCTATTAGACCTATTTCCTCTAGTTAATTAAGAGGATTAGGTTAATTAGTATTAGTTCAAAGACTTCCTAAGATAGCCCTTCCTAACTATTCTTCATAATTAACTAAGTAGGGGCACCTTAGTCATTGGTTGTAGCTTGGAGAGGGGGAAAGAGGGCCAGCCACTAGAAGAAAGGTCTTCTCTCTCTCCTCTTTATTTGTTCATTCAATAGTAGATCCCCAATTTTATAGATCCCCAATTCACTTCATTCCTCTACCAAATTAAACCCAATTCACTCTCATTCCCTCCCATTTTCATCAATTAAGAAGCATTCGAGCTTGAATTTGCAAGAAGCACTTGGAAAAAGAGGAATTAACAAGGAGCTTATGTCTGGATCGTGTCCATTTGAGCAATTTATTGGGAATCCATCTTTTAATAGGTATAATTATGAATTCTCCTTTAATTTAGCCTCTAATTATGCATTTGACCATTAGGAACCCTTCCTTGGCTTAGGGCAACCCATAGGAAGAAGTTCTAGGTCCAATTGATCCCTATTGTGACTTTTACATAGATTTTTGTGCCCAATCAGAAGCAATTACGAGATTGATGCATCAATTATAGCTGATGATACCAATTTGGTCTAATTAGACTTAGATTATGGTTGTGGGACTAGCTACGTATCTATAATTGGATACGAGTAGGCCGTATCATAATATTTTATGATACGCTACGATATGAGGTTCATTTTGGGTGATTTATGTAATTTCTCTTCAAATTCATTCCTAACTAGTTGTATTAGTTGCTTATAAGTGTATTTGATATGTGTGAATGATTATTGTGGAGAATTGGAGGAAATTGGTATTCTTTTGGGTGTGTATCATAGAGTATCATATTTTAGTGTCACGTCCCAGTCCCAAATACGTAGGACTGGGACACATAAACATGCCAGCCGCATGTATATGGCAACTACAATATATGGAAACCATAATACATGCGTACGCTGTATAATGAACAATAATTCATAAGTGGTAAAACTATCACAAGTCACAGGGTATAATCTAAATCTCATCCACAGAATCCAATAGAAATAAATAACCAATATCTATGAAACTAGATCTCAATATGAAGTATCTAGAGATGATCGTCGGATGGAAACAAATCCACTGCCAAACTAGAATATAAAATAAACAAGATAAATACAATATAGGTACAATACCTAACAATCACGAGGCTCGAAGAGAAGACCTCCTCAGAATATAGGTAGCAAGTACGGATCTGTGCTCCTGCGAATACTCATGAACATCTACACTTGAAAAGGGACCAGGTCCTCAGAGGAACGTAACAAGATACAAAAATACATGCCATTAAGTAAATACTGTAAAAACTTAAGGGTGAACAAACCAGCTAAGTGACATGCAATTTGAGGACAACTTAGTGTGTAGGGAAAGTGTAGGCTAGACATATGCTGACGTAATTTGCCAATAGTCGTGACTGACTAGTATATGCCACATATGCCCCCAGAATATGGGCACTCTGCAAAATAATAACGTCCATCTCCGAGGAGCATGGTATCTGAAATAGTATAACGTCCAACGTTCTATAGAGTGTGGTATCTGCAAAATTACCAAGTAACATCTAACACTCGAAAGAACGTGGTATCTTAATATATATACGTCCGTATCACTCCGTCAAACGCGATATCTGTATAAAGGAGGTGGGTGTCCCATACGCCTACTAGTCGTCCTCCTCGCCCAATGTAAATGTCCAAGTCGCGAATACGACGTGGATATCTCGTACTATAATGCGAGTCTCTAAAGAAATAAACAACTAAGCTAAATACCGTCACACGTGCTGCTCATACCGATGACCAGTCAAGCATGAAGCACGCGTCCCAACATGAACTCACTCTGTGACGTATAATTATACGTGTCAAGGCCTGGGGAGTCATATTGATAACTCCACAACTTTAGGTGGGTCCACTAGACACTATGTCAGACACAAGTCCTAACGTCAACGTCTTCGTTGACTGCACCCGAGTCTTCTCGGACGGGCACAGTTATATAATATTAAAATAAATAAATGTGCAACTAAAAACAACTGAATTTAAATAATACAACAAGGCAAGGTATACTTGCCTGGCAAGAGAGCTGCAAAATGTAACGTTCAGATGTCAAACACCAAGAGTCAGAAACTATGGCCTCAGAATGAACGTCTTCGGATGCTGAAATTAACATCACCACCGTTTCCAGAATAAGCGAAATAGGTAAAAAATACTACCATTTCATACAATTTGGACACAGGGGCAAAACGGTAATTTTAGGTCAAAGTGGGGTCCACGTGTGGCTCACTTTGCACCAAAAAGCGTGCCAAGGGTAAAGGTCTCTAAAAGGGACAAATTATAGGTCAAAAAAACTCTAAATGTCAGTACGAACTCAACGATATGTCCAAATGTAGATTCCGGTGAGCCGAACACAATTTTGCCCAAAAAGTCAACCATAGGGCCCGCCAATAGGCGATTTGGTCAACTGTCTCAGAATTGCGTGAAAATTGGCTCACAGGACCAGCGCGATACCATGAGTCCAGTGGCACAAGTTTTGTCGCATTCTGACGAGCGTGCACTAAATGCGCAAGGCTTTTACAAAAGTCACAACACGGGAGATTTTTGGCAGATACGGGCTGATTCCGACGCGCATACGCATCCAAATCAGTTTCAGCAAAATCTCACACATTCGGGTATACTGTACGCACCTTTTGGTACACTTGGTATACGACGGAGTGGTCCCGTTTGGCGGGGCGCGCTCCGTATCACAATTTCTGGAATTTAGAAAAAGTATATTTTTAGGATTTTTTACCTAATTTATTTTAATATACAACAGCTAATAAATTATTGTATTTGATAGAAAATATACTAGGTTAGGTGGTCTTCGCATACCAACAAGAAAAATCGAATTCGGATCTCTGTGGTGGGAGATACGAATCCGTGAACATAGGTAGTTACCGTAGTTTTTTGCGTTTCCAAAAATTGTCATTTTCCGTCAACTTGGGCGCTATTTTTGCCTAGGTTTACGTGCTAGATGAGGTAAAATAATGCACAGGATTTAGAGAGGGATAGGTGGTGAACGTACCGGTGAAGACGGGGTCGAGTTTGGTCGAGCGGGGAGATGGAAAATACGTTGTGAACACAGGTACTCTACTGTTCAAAACTGCAGCGCGCGAGGTCGCTGTTGTGCGGTCGGTCGGGGTTCTCCGACGGTCTGGGCTGGCCGGCGCGGTGGCTGGATGCGGTCAGGTGGCTCGGCGGCGGTCTCGTAGGGAAAGAGAAGATTTGGCGTTAGGGTTTAGGGTTAGGGAAAGTTGATATATATAGAGATGGGGAGGTCGGCGTCGAGTACACGCGCGGGGGGTGGGGGGCGGGTTTGAGTCGGTTCTGCCACTGTGGCTGATATTTTCTTCATTCTTTGCGGGTCGGGTTAGCATAGAGGGTTTGGGTTTGGCTGATATTGGGTAGGGTTTGAACCCATTAGGAAATATTTTTTTTCTTTTTTTTCTTTCTTTTTCTTTTCTAATTCTTTTGTCTTCTATTTCTAATTAAAACTATATATGTATATATATATATATACATAAAAATTCTAGAAATTATATTAATACATACAATAAACCTACTCAGCTGTCCATAGGGTCTCCTACATGGAATAAATTAGTAAAAATTTATAATGGCTCCATAAATCCCCTAAATGCACAAACACCTCAAATAAAAATTAAATAAATTTTATTTCCTCTAATTAGCTCATAATTACTATAAATTAATTAAATAATTAGTAAAAAATTAATACGGTTTTCAGAATTAGGGGTTTTATATTCTACCCAACTTATAAAAAATTTGTCCTTTAAATTAAAACCAAGTCACGATAGAAAGTCAAGGATGGTATAAGATAGAGATTTGCAGCTTATTCTGTACCTTCCTCCATTCTAACCTCCATGATTTTCCAATTGTCATGGGGATATTTGGGTTAAATTAATCAAAATTAATGCGCAAGGTATCCTTGAATTAATTAGAAGTACATGGTGATAAAATTAGGTGGGACACAAGTGTCATGGACATAGAGGACTCAGAGTAGAATATTATCATAATTTGGGTTGTACAAAACGGGTCAAGATTGTGTCTCCAATTTTGATTAGAACGCATAAGGGTACAAAGTCGTATTTATTTAAAATTAAAAAAATAATGTCCGTGACGATTATTGTGCGACTAAAATATAGCACAAGAGAGCGTAATTATAAGTTACACAAATGTCAAAATAGAAGGCGGTCATGTCTAGAGCAAGGGTATGAAATTCATAGGAAGGCAAAGGCTAGTGTAGGGCTCCAATTATTGAAACAACGATAAAGTGCAATGAGTGATATAAATATTATATAATTAAATAAAATGCCATGTCCTAATTCTAATTCGATACAAACTAGCTCTAGTCTCTCTATCTAAGCCAAGTAGGTCTAATTTTGGGTGAAGGGGTTTACAATTCCTCGAAATTAAAATAAGGCATAGTCTGTTATTCCTTTACGTACCTAAGGCAAGTCAATCACAATCTCTTTGCGATAATTAAAATTCTAATCAAAACTATCGCAATCACTTCCAAATTAAAATAATCACTGCTCAATTCAAAATTCAACCTATGGTAATCTCTTCACTTTTTTTTTTCCAAATCATCGACATCTGAATTTAAATTGAATCCATATAACTGTACATAACGCGTACAAATTTTATACTACTATTTCCAACTATCATAATCCCCTTTGGAAAATAATTCTAATCAAATATTATTCCTATCTTCAACTTATGAATTTTTGTACTCTTCAAATTTAAATTCAATTTACATCCTCAATATTTCAACTAGGTAATCCCGAAATCAACATTTAACTTTTAATTTAAGGCCTCAAATTTTGAAATTTGAAATCTAATTCACCAATTGTTCAAGTCTATATTTCTATATTTATCCTCAAAGTTTAAATCGATGATTCAACCTTCCATATTCAAAATTTAAATCATATGCTCACGTATAAATATTTGGTTCACCATATCACAGTTTTTAAAATTCATTAATCCTCATCATCTTAATCATTCTTCTAAAATTCTCAAAATTAAAAAAAATGACTTGAACCTCTCAATCTTATTTTACTCGATCTAAAAGAAATTCCTCTCAAGTTGATAATGCAATTTCTATCCAACTTAGAATTTTTCCATCTATCATACAAGGCTCTTACATTTAAGAAAACTTATTTCTCAAATTCACTTAGTCATGTTACTCAAGCCTCAAAAATTTTAACACCAAATATATCATCTATGATATATCCTTAATAAGTTATAAAAGATAGTCATCTAGTAATGTGATCGGCCTATAGGGTATATCTAGTACTATCTGGATATCCAACCTATACCAAGCAAGAGATTTCGTCTTTCTAAAATAAGGGAAGACGGAGAGCAATAATAACGAATTCAAGGTGGGAGTAATAAAATACAAGTATGGGGATCAAGGCGATTAGAGAATTCAAAAAGAATTGTCAAGGCAGTTATGATTTGAAATCTTATTTTGGTAATTCCTATTCACATGCTCATATCAGTACAGTTATATAACTGGTACGATATGCTTAGACATAACTAGGAGCAAGTACCTTCGTCTACTAGTCAACTATATATCTTAAACCACGTAAAGTAGTCATGCGAAGAGCGAACCCAGTGTACTAAGGTTGTCCAAACCGTAATACACTGATTCTGATTAGACATTTATATCATTGTGTGGTTGATCAGGCCCCAATAACACATATATCATGAACAAGCTCGATAAAAGAATAAGCTTGCAAAACTAGGCTATAATAGCGACATAAGTCAAGGTAGTACAGAAAATATAAGTACGCTAGATAATGATGAGAGAAGTTACAAAATAATTCAATTTCACAAGGAAGATAAGACTCATCCAGTCCCTATAGTTGTCATACTAACTCCTTGTCTAAGTCGCTAGTTGACCAAATAGGGGTATGGACCTCTAAGTTCTACAGTTTGAATAAACATTATCTTCTTATACAAGTCTATATTGGTGTCATTCAATTTTACTTCATCAATGGATCACCAGAACTATGTGATACTAGGTTATGAGGCATACTACCCAACTTATAATAATTAACTAATACTGCAACTGCCTTTAGGGGTTTCTACAAAATAACCTGGTCATGGTAAATGAAGTAGAACTCTTATTAGGGTATATGAGAAAAGATCTTGGTACTCATTAAGGTCTTCTATTGCATTATATAGGTAATGGCCATCTTAAGTCTTAATCATTATGCTTATAGAACAAGTGTCTATGGTAAGAATAAAAAAGCTACTAACCTCAAGGGAAAATATGATATAACCTATATTGAGGTGGGGTACACATTACGTGATTTAAAACTAAGACTAATCAGATCACAATCTAAAGGAACAACTCAAACTATCAAGCTCTAGCTACCAAGCACCTAATTTCAAAGTTCAAGATTACAACTATAATCCTAGCAAACTATATATCCTTAACATAAGATAAAATTTCTTGGCCAAAATTCAAAAAAGTTAGGTGGCACGAATCGAAAGATGACGAAAAGAAGAACATAATTTAGTCGTCGCACAAAAGCGAGCGCTAAGGGTTCAAAGGAACAAGTCATAAAACTAAATAGAAAGACTCTAGATAATCTCATGGTTTTTTGAGGGAAGGTGGTTGCTAATCTTTGTGTTCGAGGTTTAAACAAGAGAATGTTCTAGTCATTTCTCTTGGCTTCCTAAGATATTGTTCTGATAATATCAAGACAAGAAGCTAAAGTTGTAGTTTTCTAGTACTATCTCACCATGAAAAGCTAGGTTAGTCCTAATATTTACCCTTGGATTTCTATTGGTTCCTCCATACTAGGGTCAAACACTATGGTCAAATTTCAAACTAATCCTAGTAGTGTCTATACCACTTTCAAGTCATCCCTAATTATCAAGGGATAATGGTAAATTAATCTATAGGTAAGGGACGCTAGGATTCATTAGGTTGTAAGGAATGCTAGGGTTCATTAAGTATTCTAAACTTAGTGATGTGTCAATACTCTAGTTGTGTTCTTCTTAGGAATATTACCCTAATTATCATCCTAACAACAGGGATTCATATATTCTAGCAGAGGCTATACTCAAAGAATATTAGGGAAGGACAGGATTCAAGCAAGATGCGATTATTCAAATAGAATAGATTGGAAGGAAGATGAGTCATAGTCAAATATGGATGAGATCATATACTCTAATCCTATTTGCAGGCTTGCTCAGTACAGTAACGTAACTGAGACAATATGCTCTTGACCTGCATGGGCCACCACTAAAAACCATGTCATGCCCCAATCCCAAAATATGTAGGACTGGGACACGTAAACATGCCAGCCGCATGTATATGGCAACTCCAATATATGGAAACCATAATACATGCGTACGCTGTATAATAAAAAATAATTCATAAGTGGTAAAACTATCACAAGTCACAGGGTATAATTTAAATCTCATCCACATAATCCAATAGAAATAAATAACCAATATTTATGAAACTAGATCTCAATATGAAGTATCTAGAGATGATCGTCGGATGAAAACAAATCCACTGCCAAACTAGAATATAAAATAAACAAGATAAATACAATATAGGTACAACACCTAACAATCATGAGGCTCGAAGAGAAGACCTCCTCGAAATATACGCAGCAAGTCCGGATCTGTGCTCCTGCGAATACTCATGAACATCTACACTTGGAAAGGGACTAGGTCCTCAGAGGGACGTAACAAGATACAAAAATACATGCCATAAAGTAAATACTGTGAAAACTCAAGGGTGAACTAACCAGCTAAGTGACATACAATTTGAGGATAACTTAGTGCGTAGGAAAAGTGTAGGCTAGACATATGCTGACATAATTTGCCAATCGTCGTGACTGACTAGTATATGCCACATATGCCCCCAGAACATGGGCACTCTGCAATATAATAACGTCCATCTCTGAGGAGCATGGTATCTGAAATAGTATAACGTCCAACGTTCTTTAGAGTGTGGTATCTGCAAAATCACCAAGTAACATCCAACACTCTAAAGAATGTGGTATCTGCAATATATATATGTCCGTATCACTCCATCGAGTGCGGTATCTGTATAAAGGAGGTGGGTGTCCCATATGCCTACTAGTCGTCCTCCTCGCCCAATGCAAATGTCCAAGTCGCGAACACGACATGGATATCTCGTACTATAATGCGAGTCTCTAAAGAAATAAACAACTAAGCTAAATACCGTCACACGTGCTGCTCATACCGATGGCCAGTCAAGCATGAAGCACGCGTCCCTACATGAACTCACTCTGTGACGTGTAATGATACGTGTCAAGGCCTGGGGAGTCATATTGATAACTCTACAACTTTAGGTGGGTCCACTAGACACTATGTCAGACACAAGTCCTAACGTCAACGTCTTCGTTGACTGCACCCGAGTCTTCTCGGACGCGCACAGTTATCTAATATTAAAATAAATAAATATGCAACTAAAAATAACTGAATTTAAATAGTACAACAAGGCAAGGTATACTTGCCTGACAAGAGAGCTGCAAAATATAACGTCCAGATGTCAAACACTAAGAGTCAGAAACTATGGCCTCAGAATGAACATCTTCGGATGCTGAAATAAACATCACCAACATTCCCAGAATAAGCAAAATAGCTAGAAAATACTACCCTTTCATCCAATTTGGACACAGGGGCAAAACGGTAATTTTAGGTCAGAGTGGGGGTCCACGTGTGGCTCACTTGCACCGAAAAGTGTGCCAAGGATAAAGGTCTCTAAAAGGGACAAATTATAGGTCAAACAAACTCTAAATATCAGTACGAACTCAACGGTATGTCCAAATATAGATTCCGGTGAGCCGAACATAATTTTGCCCAAAAAGTCAACCGTAGGGCCCGCCAATAGGCGACTTGGTCAACTGTCTCATAATTGCGTGAAAATTGGCTCACAGGACCAGCGCGATACCATGAGTCCAGTGGCGCAAGTTTTGTCGCATTCTGACAAGCGTGCACTAAATGCGCAAGGCTTTTGCAAAAATCACAACACGGGAGATTTTCTGCGGATACGGGTTGATTCCGACGCGCACATGTGTCCAAATCAGTTTCTGCAAAATCTCACACGTCCGGGTATACTATACGCACCTTTTGGTACACTTGGTACACGACGGGGCGGTCCCGTTTGGCGGGGCGCGTTCCGTATCACAATTTCTGGAATTTGGAAAAAGTATATTTTCAGGATTTTCTACCTAATTTATTTTAACATACAACAACTAATAAATTATTGTATTTGACAAAAAATAAACTAGGTTAGGTGGTCTTCGCATACCAATAAGAAAAATCGAATTTGGATCTCTGTGGTGGGAGATACAAATCCGTGAACATAGGTAGTTACCGTAGTTTTCTGCGTTCCCAAAAGTTGTCATTTTCTGTCAACTTGGGTGCTTTTTTGCCTAGATTTACGCCCTGGATGAGGTAAACTAATGCACAGGATTTAGAGAGGGATAGGTGGTGAACGTACCGGTGAAGACGGGATCGAGTTTGGTCGAGCGGGGAGACGGAAAACACGTTGTGAACACAGGTACTCTGCTGTTCAAAACTGCAGCGCGCGGGGTCGCTGTTGTGCGGTCGGTCGGGGTTCTCCGGCGGTCTGGGCTGGGCAGCGCGGCGACTGGAGGCGGTCAGGTGGCTCGGCGGTGGCCTCATGGGGAAGGATGAAATTTGGCGTTAGGGTTTTGGGTTAGGAAAAGTTGATATATATAGAGATGGGGAGGTCGACGTAGAGTACACACGCGGGGGGTGGGGGGGTTGAGTCGGTTCTGCTACTGCGGCTGATATTTTCTTCATTCTTTGCGGGTCGGGTTAGGATAGATGGTTTGGGTTTGGCTGATATTGGGTAGGGTTTGAACCCATTAGGAAATATTTTTTTCTTTTTCTTTCTTTTTCTTTTCTAATTCTTTTGTCTTCTATTTCTAATTAAAACTATATATGTATATATATATATATACATAAAAATTCTAGAAATTATATTAGTGTATACAATAAACCTACTCAGCTGTCCATAGGGTATCCTACATGGAATAAATTAGGAAAAATTTATAATGGCTCAATAAATCCCCTAAATGCACAAATACCTCAAATAAAAATTAAATAAATTCTATTTCCTCTAATTAGCTCATAATTATTATAAATTAATTAAATAATTAATAAAAATTTAATACAGTTTTCAGAATTAGGGGTTTTATATTTAGTATGCCAAGTGTTTGATTTAATGTTAGTGTGTATAAATATTGCTATGAATTGGGAGATTGTGGTATTGGTGATGTTGTGATGTGTGTGGAGTAAGGGGAGGAAATTTACTGTGACAGTATATTGTTGTGTGTTGTGTGTGTATGGGTGAGGACGGCTGTGTACAGCAGTGCCAAGTTCACTTAGTGGGTAGCAGTAGTATTAGTGTGGCTTAGAACAGTAAGTAGTGAGGGGTTATAGCTGTGGGTGCTTGGGCAGTAGATCTTGACACTAATTTCCAGTCAGGAACTGGACTGAAGGTTAGAAAGGAATAGAGATAGAGGGGGGTACCTGCGGGTAGTCGAGCCCAGCACAGCAGCAGTTCAAGTGAACTGTGACGACTAGCAACAATGTGATGGGGTTCAGTTATCAGGTTAAGGGTGGATACACAAGTGTGTATCAGCAAGAGGGGTAAATTGTTATGTGCATTGTAAAGAGGCAACTGCAGCAACAAAAATCAGTAATTAGAGCAGTTGTGCTATGACAGGGGTGCATGAAAGTGAGATATGAGGATGGCAAGCGGGTTCCAGTTGAGGTTAAGACTCATGTAATGTACTGCAGTGTATAGGATAGGTAAGGGGTATTGTGTCATGAGTGTTTGCAGTTGGGTAAATAAGTGTGCAGGGCTATAACAGTATAAGTTTGGCAGCAACTATGGTCAGATTATGGAGAATGAAGGGCTGAACTGGATGCTTAGTTAGACAGGTAGTGGTTTGGAGTACTAAACATTCGTGAACCCAGTAATAGTATGAAGGCCAAATGACATGAAAGTATCAAGTATGGGCATAGGCAACCGAAGAGTTGATATAGGTGAATTGAATGATGGAAGCGAAACTCCAATTGTATTCAGTATATAATGACAGTAGTTAAAAAATCTGGGTTGTGCAAAAGGTGTGCACAAGTGTGCTTGGTAAATATATATAATACTGGTATGTTTCAGTGATATTAGTGTTGGGTTGTACAGGTAAGGTGATAGGTGATATAGTATTAGTACTAGTGAAGGTAATAACTAGTATTAACTAGTAAATACTAAATTAGCTAGAACACTTAGTATAACCAAGTACTAGTTAGTATAAGACTAATATGGACTAATTACCTTAGTGTGGACCTAGAAACTTGTGTATGACTTAAGTTTGACTAGTTTGACCTAGTTTAGCTAGAGTGACCTAAAAATGGCCTAGAAGTGCATATTAGTGCATTTTAAAACTCAATTCTCCTTTATTACACCATTTGACATAATATTTTCTAAATAAGATTGTGTGACACCAGCTTGGGCATCAAAATACACCCTTTGCTTAGGACCACAGGCGAGTACATCTCTTTGTTAGTTTTTATTTCAAGATTGTGTATATATCACATGTTCTAGCACTGTATACTTGATTTTGACATAGCGATTACACGGACTGGTACTATATGGATCATGTCAGGAGATGTTATCCCCTTACTATGTTTAGCGGGTACTCCTTTACATATATTTCATCGTATGCGTTGGGTGTTGATTATCATGTACTTCGTGTTCACACACTGTCTCGTATACAGTGTGCCCATATTACTCATGTGTCCATATTACTCATGTTCGTAATGTGTCATGATCGGATACATGAGTATTTATTGGGGACGGAAGAGTAGGAGTTGGTTATGTGATCAAAGCCCAGTGTATTCGTGTATATGTCAATTATACAACAGACGTGTAATCGAGTAACCTAATTGCATTCATGTTCAACCTAAACCGATCACATAACGAACTTGTACTCTAAGGCACATTAGCTAGTATTACCTATTTCCATTACTTGCAGTTATTTCATATTTCTTGTTCTTTTCTTTCGGTACTTTACATCCTTATTCTAGTTTATTTCTATTTTCTAGTTACTTGTACATCTTGTATTCTTTTTTATTACCTGTCATATATGCTCTACCATATAGAAACTGCTTTCAGAGTTTTGTACTTTGCTACAATCCTGATTGAATATTTTTTAGATGACTGGTTAGTGGAGATGTGTCCCACATATTACGAGGCAAATGATGATGAGCCAGCAGGAGAGATAGAACCTCTAGTACCAAAGGACGTAGAACTAGCCACATAGGAGACTTAGCTTTTATTATTGCTTTGAATTTGACTCTTTAGAGCCTTGGCATGTATTATTATTTTTTAGACTATTGTGTTATGACTAGATGTTAGACTTGGACTTATATTTGTGACTCTTGTGCTTCTTTCCTTTATTCCATATCGTGCTATTTCTTCCTCTAGTTTAATAGTGTGATTGAGTATTGATTTTATTCTAATATATCATTATTGTTCCTCTATTTGGAGTTAATATGACATATACCTTATATATATGGTATGAGATATTTAGATAGTATTGTTGACCTATAATAGCATTCTACCGCCGATGCTGCGACGTAGGCTGGGTTGTTCATGTACTCATGTCCTCATTCCTTGTGCGGGTCATGCCAGGTAGCCCTAAGCCAAGAAATGTTTTCTAATGGTCAAATGCATGAATTAGAGTCTAATTAAGGAGAGAATTCTAGAATTTACCAATTGAGAGATTGATTCCCAATGAAAAATCCAAATAGACACAATTAGGACACAAGCTCATATCTAATGGTTCATTCTCCAAGTGCTACTAGCAATCCAAGATCCAATGCTCCTTAGGTGATGTAAATGGAAGAGAATGAGAGTGAATTGGGTGAATTTAGTGGAGGGATAAAGTAATTTGGGAAAGAGCACTATTGCGGATATAAAATTAAAATGAATTAATGAGAGGAGAGAGAAAGAGAGAGAGAGAGAGAGAGAGAGAGAGAGAGAGACGCTCTCATATGGCCGGCCCCCACTTGCTCCTCCTCCAAGTAATTCACAATGTCTATTACACCCCTATTAGTTAGTTATAATGTTTAATTAGGGAGGGCTATATTAGGAAATTTCTAATCTAATAAAAGTTAATTTAATCTCCTTAATTAACTAAAGAAAATGAGTCTAATGGGCCTAACCCAATGTTGGGCTCAAAAATTTCATGACAAATTCTAATGGGTCTACTAATGTCAAGTCCAATAATTAGGCTAGCCCACTAACTAATAAATAACTAGCACAAAACAATAAAATAATTAGTAGCGTAAAATTTAAATATTTAATCACTAAATATAAACTATGCTAAATGACAAAAATACTCTCATCTAAAAATATGGTAGTGACACGGCTGTAACTAGACAAGAGGATGCATGCTATAATCATGTCCAATTAATAAGATCGGCCAATCACTTGTACGATTTACTAATTGTGGAGTCTGACGTTATCTCAGAATAATGAATAATAGGTATCCTCAGATCACGCCATTGCTGAACATGAGCTAACCGAGCCAATAGATGATTATACAGGCACTTTACGAATTATACCAGTTCCCCGTAGGGCCACTACGCTAGATCATGGTATGAGCAGTTCCAATGTTCCGATAGTGAAATATTGGCTCAACATTATTTATAATAGGTCAGATACTGCACTCCACTAATGTGGATGATATACAGTATCTGTTGTGGCCAGCCCACAGCGCACTTAGAATGAATCTCTGTGGGAAGGTTCGTTGGCATGATCTCGGGATACCGTTTTCTCCCAATGTTACTACCACTTTTACTACAATAATTAACCCTATATTATTTTGAAATCTTAAGGCATGGCCACATGAAAATTTCCCTTAAGATGTAATATAAAGTACGGGCACGCTAGATACGAATCCATGGAAGTTTAATCTAGATTCACCCGAGCGTGTATGCAACATTCAAAATTCTAGCAACGCTTTGGTACTAGACTCGCATATCATGCCCGTGCTAGGGAAAATTATTTATATAGTATCACACATTTAGGAATTTGGAGGCATTCTTGATGCACTACCCAAATATAAATCACTCAACACGTAACACGGTATGTCGCACCTCGGTGCACAGATCATGAACAATATCAGGCAATAATTGTATCAGCACGGATACATTATTCTAGGCCAATTACCAAGAATATAAGCATGAGTTCTAGCACAGGGTTGGGTTACTGAGTCCATTCTTCCCGAATTATAACACAAACAATAACCAGGATCAACCATATATAGGATGATAATAAACATTCCAAATAAAATAAATAATCCCAAGAAGAAAGTACTACGTGTACACATGGAGTCACTAAGGATAATATGTATTTAAGTCGTGCACAAGAAGGTCAGGCTGTATTAACCAATCCAACCGCATGTTCTAACCTGGCCGCATTCTCCTCTAGGTCGCATACTCGGGCAAAAGTCCACTACTTGGGACAAGTGCCGAAGTGATGGGCAATAAATGAAGTGTCAAAAAATTAACATAAAGGTGATTGATGTGACAAGGCATAAGTGTCAGAGAGAAAGAAAAAAACACATAATGTCATGCAGAGACACAAAAGTCATATAGAGACGTGCGCCCAAAAGAAGAGACATATGGCTCATGACTGTATAATCTCCTGGACGCATGGAGTCAGGACTTAGTAAATTTCCATTCGTTCAAGGCACTATGCGTCCGACTTTTGAAAACATGCACAAAGAAGACATGCATCCAACAAGATGGGCGCATGTTGCTGGGCCGCATGGTACTCCATCGTCCCAGAACAACAAGTTCGGCCATAGAAAACTCCAAGGATCCGAAAAATTAGTTCTGCCATAAAATTCTCATTTCATCTCTAAATCAATGAGGTTTAAAAGCCAAATTTCTTGAAATGAAGTGCTCCATATGATAAAATAATAAGTTTTCGAAAATAATAAGTTTTTGAATATCAAAACCAAGAAAAAATTCAAGAACACCCATACTTATAAAAATCTAGATCTACACCATTACATCCACCAAATTCAAAAATACCAAGTTCTAAACATGCTTAAAATCACACAATAAACATAATAGACAAATAATATGGAGGGCTTCTCCATTTCTCATTGTCACTACCATATTTCTTGAGTAGGGATATGGTTGTCATTTTGTATTATTACAAATATTGTGTTTATATTTAATTTATAAATAAATGTATATGTTGTATATATTGTGAGTAAAATTGTTATTGTTAGTGATTAGACTATTTGATTAGACATGACACTAGTGGACCTAACTAGACGACATGACAACTTGAACAAATGGTTAGACTAGTCACATTGGACCCAAATTAAGTTAACCATTGTCATTAAATAGGAATTAGATTAAATCCTCATTAGGGAGAGAAGCCTTCAATAGTTAAACAATTCTTCATGATAACCCAATAGGGTCATTATAGATATTTCACATTGCTTGGAGGAAGGGACAGGTGGCCGGCCCTATTTCAAGGGGGAGAATACTCTCTCTCCTCTTATTCTTTATTCCAAATTTTCTATTTAAGTGTTCTCCCCCAAATCACTTTATTTCTCCACCAAATTCATCCCGAATCACTCTCGTTCTCTTCCAATTACAGAAATTAAGGAGCATTGGAGCTTGGATTGCAAGAAGCACTTGGAGAAGGAGGAATTGGCAAGAAGCTTGTGTCCTAATTATGTCTATTTGAGCTTTCATTAGGAATCCATCTTCCAATAGGTATAATTCTAATTTTGCCTATAATTTAGACTATAATTCATGCATTTAACCATTAGAAACCCTTACATGGCTTAGGGCTACCCATAGGAACAAGAACTAGGTTCATAGGACTTGTATTATGACTTCTACATAGATTTTTGTACCCAATTTGAGAGAATTTTGAGATTTGTGTACTAAGTATTTGACATTAGGTTAATTAGATCTAATTTGACTTGTATGGGTAGTGTGGGGCTCAATACATGTCCACAATTGAATACGAGTAGAGTGTATCATGGTATTTTATGATACGCTATGATATGTTGACTCATTTTAGGAGAAATTGTGCATAGTAGTGTAATTACTCTTCAATTCCTATTGTAACTAGTTGTATTAGTTATTTATATATGTATTTGATATATGAAAGTGATAATTATGGGATTTAGGGATTTGATACTTCGTTTGGATGCGTATCATAGAATTTCTAATTGTGCACTAGAGGTATTTTAGGATTTGACTTATATTAGAGAGGTGTGTGTGTATGTGCGTGCGCGTGTGTGTGTGTGTGTATGTGTGTGTGTGCTTATGTACATACATGTGTGAGTGTAGAGGGTTGACTGTGATAGTTGATATGAGAGGGAGGTGTGGGAAGAATTCAAACTCAGGTTGGTGTAGGGAATTCGAGGGGATTGGAGAAATATGGTCAGTACAAACCACAACAACAGTAGGAGCAAGCGGGTGATATTCAGGTATCGGGTAGGTATTATATAGGTTTTGTAGGTGAGGGAGCTCGGGTATACTTTAGGAGTGGAGTATTACAGTTGGTGCAAACCTGGGTAGTTAACAACATCAATATGTTGAAACAAGGATATGAGGGAATGGATGAGTCTTGGTGTGCTCATTGAGTGTATCCATATATTTTGGTGTATGGAGTATGCCAGTGAATTGTAGATTGGGTAAGTGAGATGTATTGGATACAAGTGAAGTGGAATAGTTAGGTGTCTGGGTATTCATTTGAACTGTGCAGACACTTGTTATAGGTGGTTATGTAGGGGTATCAAATATATATATTTACAGTGAGGAGTGAGTATAGTATTATTGTGTGCTAGTATGGGAATTTGTGTTTGTATGTGATACATGTGTGGGCATGTTCATGTGTTCCAAAGTTAGCTAGTGTTTAAGGATAAGTGTGTGTGAGTGCTAGGCAAGCAAAGAACTACACTAGGAAGGGAACCATGTGTATGCAATAGTGTAGGTATCAGTGGTTATTATACATTGTCCAGTGTGTATAAGGTATAAACCTGTGTGATACCATATCTTGGATAGATTTCTATTTCCAAGGGGTTTACCTGGGGGTGTATCAGTAAGTGTTAGATTATGTGAGCATTAGAGTGTGCACAGAAAGTTGAATGTGAGCATGAGTGTTAAGGTATTATGTGTCATAGTGACTAGGTATTAGAATTATCACAACCCGCACCCGATATAGGAATGCAAGTCGGGAACAACGTCCAGCCTACGCCACAGAATTGGCAGTAGAATATTGTGGGCTAATCTATCTAACAGTATAATAAGCCACCAACAATGTCAATATACTCAATCACAGATCTAAGATGGAAATGAGTAAGAATAAGATAAATAATAGAATAGTCATATATAAATCATGAGTCTAAAATCATAACATCAATGAGTCTGAAGAAATACTAAATAATAAGCTGGAGACAAATCCAGTATAAGAGAATACTAAGAAGCTACAAGTCCTGGGTCATCTGTCTCAGTCGGGATGAGTCCCTCCTAAGCCAGGGTCTCTGACTCTAAGCCCACAATATCTTGAGGCCCATAATGTGTAGGGTACCACTCCTCAGTGTCATCTGGAAAAAATATATTCAGTCAGGAAAGGTGCAGAGTATATCTCTAACAGCAGTTCCAATCAATGATAAAAACTATGTAACAATAAATAGATGTAAATATATAAGATTCAGCAATAGATATAAAAGATATATAATAAAGGTAATACTGTAAATAAATACAAGAATGAACAATATGACAATGAACAAGAATACTAAATGACTAAGTGAGTGAGTACTAGCTTTAACATGTGATCGACTTAGGAACTTGATACAAGATTTATGGCCTGGCTAATCATACGTGCGGGGTATGATTAATACTATACAAGATGGGTATGATCACATATCTGCACCACATACTCTCTAACCCCGACTGGTATAGTGGATCCAACCATGGTACGCTATGGCACAGAATTCTCCAAGAAGATACCGACTCTTCCCGAGAATCAGTGTCTGTACATGTACAAGATAATCAATAAAACAAGGCTTGCACAAGATACACCATATACCAAGGAATAATATCTCATGACGAGATCCGGATATACCAATCCATGTAACCATCGTGTCAAGGAAACATGGATATCTACACTAGATACAATAAACATAGAGGATATCATAAATGAGAAACTATCAGAGAATGTACTCGCCTGAAGTCTAGTAAATAGTCTTAAGGATGTCTGATACGGTACCTCGAAGACCTAGATAGGGAATACAACATCAATACAAGGTTTCGAAAAGAAATTAAGTTAAACTAGTCAACGTCTAGGTCATAAAGCCATTTCTAAGTCAAAAATAGTCAAACTAGGTCAACTATACGTCAAACCGGTCAAACTTGGTCAAACTACCTATTTCTAGGTTGCATGAGTCTATCTCCATGATGTTGGGTTCATACACTAAGAATCTAGGTCATACAAGCTAAATCTAGGATACTAAGATAACGTATCGCAATATATGCAAACAAGAGGTATGAAATATCATATATATACATATCAATAATATTAAATATAAAAATCTCAATTATATAAGCTATGTGGATACCTTGGTTTTGAACCAACACAGTATCGCACTACTAAATCCCCATCTTGGTACCCAAGCCCAATACCTTGGGTATCCTTAATACCTTGGCACTTACTTTGGTATCTCAAGGTAATTGTCAAATCCTCATTCGTAGCTAACACCCAACTTAAGATATATGCTAATCAATTAGCTACTAAATATAACATTAATATAATACAATACTTACAATATATATAGTTTAAGAATCTAACTAATACCTTATCATACATAGATATATGTGCTAATACCTTACCATACATAGATATATGCATAGTTACCAACTATAACCCACAACTAACTAACTAACTATTATACTAACAATGCACATACTACTAACCCAACTAGCCACAATTGTATACATATAGTATATCATATAGATATATATATTCATATCATCTCATATACGTACACGTATATATATAACATACAAGTATATATATATATATATATATATATATATATATATATATATATATATATATATATATATATATATATAACATACAAGTATATATAACATAACATAATATATATACACATAACTTATATATATATACACTACTTATTTAATAGCTATTACATATGTAGAAGTATAGCTATATATATATATATATATATATATATATATATATATATATATATATATATATATATATATATATAACACATAGGTATATAGATATATGATGCACTAACACATATAAGTATATATATACATAACAATATATATACATACATACATATAAACACATTTATTATAAATGACTAAGAACAATAGGAATAGATCTAGAAATACAACACAACAAACACATGGAGTACATTACACCCGTATCATACTAGATCTATGATACGCTTGAGACACGAGTCCACCACACAACCAATCGTACCCCGAAGGACACGAGCAAGTCTAATATATTATTTATGAACAATACGAAGAGTCAAACACATAACTACGTATCCGTGTCTTCGGAGAAAAAACCTCCAAATCAATACTTATCACCAAATTATTGGGATACGACCTACACATACCCAATTGTGGACACGATACTAGTCCCAAATACACAAACACATGTCAAATTGATCTATAGGACCAATTGACAAACATAACAAGTGTCAATCTCGGAATTCTCCCAAAATTGGCACAAAAAATACTATAACTTTCTCAATAGGCCTCCTGTGAACTCAAAACTAAATCCTATGGGTAGCCTATGCATATGGGTTGATTTCTCATGGTTAAATCTCAGATTTAGAACCTAATTGAAGGAAAAAAACTAAATCAAAAATCAGGCAAGAAAACTTGTAGCGGAGAGGTCCCTCTTGACTCTGCTGCTAATTCCATCCCCGGGACACGGTCCACTGAATATGGGAATCGATTCCGAAGAAGCAAATCCATAACAGGATGAGTTCTTGATTTAATCTATCCTGATCGAACGATACCGTCTTGTATTTCTTAGCCGCGCTCCCCGAATAGGGGGAATGGGGCACCACATGTAGGGTACTACTGCTAAGTGTCATCTGAGAAAAATATATCCAGTCAGGAAAGGAGCAGAGTACATCTCTAACAGCAGTTCTAATCAATGATAAAAACTATATAACAGTAAATAGATGTGAATATACAAGATGCAACAATAGATAAAAGAGATATATAATAAAGAAAATACTGTAAGTAAATACAAGAATGAACAATATGACAATGAACAAGAATACTAAATGTCTAAGTGAGTGAGTACTAGCTTTAACATGTGATCGGCTTGGTAACTTGATACAAGATTTATGGCCTGGCTAATCATACATGCGGTATATGATTAACACAATACAAGAACAAGATACAAGATGGGTATGATCACATATCTACACTACATACTCCCCAACCCTGACTGGTATAGTAGATCCAACCATGGTACGCTATGGCACGAGATTCTCCAAGAAGATACCGACTCTTCCCGAGAATCAGTGTCTGTACATGTACAAGATAATCAATAAAACAAGACTTGCACAAGATACACCATATACCAAGGAATAACATCTCATGACGAGATTCGGATATACCAATCCATGTAACCATCGTATCAAGGAAACATAGATATCTACACTAGATACAATGAACATAGAGGATATCATAAATGAGAAACTATCAGAGAATATACTCGCCTGAAGTATGGTGAATTATCTCACAGATGTCTGATACGATGCCTCAAAGACCTAGATAGGGAATACAACATCAATACAAGGTTTCGAAAAGAAATTAAGTTAAACTAGTCAACGTCTAGATCATAAAGCCATTTCTAAGTCAAAAATAGTCAAACTAGGTCAACTATAAGTCAAACCGGTCAAACTTGGTCAAACTACCTATTTCTAGGTTGCATGAGTCTATCTCCAAGATGTTGGGTTCATACACTAAGAATCTAGGTCATAAAAGCTAAATCTAGGATACTAATATACCGTATCGCAAGATATGCAAATAAGAGGTATAAAATATCATATATATACATATCAACAATATTAAATATAAAAATCATAATTACAAAAGCTATGTGGATACCTTGGTTTTGAACCAACGCGGTATCGTACTACTAAATCTCCATCTTGGTACCCAAGCCCAATACCTTGGGTATCCTCAATACCTTGGCACTTACCTTGGTAATTCAAGGTAATTGTCAAATCCTTATTTGTAGCTAACACCCAACTTAAGATATATGCTAATTAATTAGCTACTACATATAACATTAATATAATATAATACTTATAATATATATAGTTTAAGAATCTAACTAATACCTTATCATACATAGATATATGTACTAATAACTTACCATATATAGATATATGTATAATTACTAACTATAACCCACAACTAGCTAACTATTATACTAACAATGCATATACTACTAACCCAACTAGCTAAATTACAACTTGCTAGCCGTCCCCGATACACGCTGCTGCTCCCTAGCTTGCATTTACTGTTGTTGTCGCTATTGCTGCTGCTGCTGTCACTGTTTTGGTGCTGTTGCAGTCGCCAATGTTGTTGTTGTTGTTGCTAATACTATTGCTGTTGTTGCTGTTACTGCTGTCGTTGCTATTTCTGCTATTGCTATTGTCGCTAATGTTGCTGCTGCTGTTGTTGTAAATGCTGCTGTTGCTATAGCTGCTGCTGCTGCTGTCGCTAATGCTGCTGCTGTTGTTGTAGCTGCTGCTATCGTTATAGCTGCTGTTGCTAAAGCGTCGAGCCCCCCTCGCTTATACAATAGCACACACAAACACACACACACACACACACACACACACACACACACACACACACACACACATATATATATATATATATATATATACCAACTATATCTATTTATATATATACATGCTCATCCATATATATATATATATATATATATATATATATATATATATATCCACAATTATATACATATAGTATAACATACACAAATAGTTATAGACATAGTATAATATATATATATATATATATATATATATACATATATATATATATATATACATATATATATATATATATACATATATATATATATTCATATCATCTCATATACGTACACGATTATATATAACATGCAAGTATATATATATATATATATATATATATATATATATATATATATATATAACATACAAGTATATATATAACATAACCTATATATATACACTACTTATTTAATAGCTATTACATATGTAGAAGTATAGCAACATATATATATATATATATATATATATATATATATATATATATATATAACACATAGGTATATAGATATATGATACACTAACACATATAAGTATATATATACATAACAATATATATACATACATACATATAAACACATTTATTATAAATAACTAAGAACAATAGAAATAGATCTAGAAATATAATACAACAAACACGTAGAGTGCTTCGCACCCGTATCACACTAGACCTATGATACGCTTGCAACACGAGTCCACCACACAACCAATCATATCCCGAAGGACACGAGCAAGTCTAATATATTATTTATGAACAATACGAAGAGTCAAACACATAACTATATGTCCGTGTCAAAATATGACATGCACAAAGTCCCGTGTCGGAGGAAAAACTCTCAAATCAACACGTATCACCAAATTATTGGGATACGACCTACATGTACCCAATTATGGACATGATACTAGTCCCAAACACACAAACACATATCAAATTGATCTATAGGACCAATTGACAAACACAACAAGTGTCAATCTCGAAATTTTTCCAAAATTGACACAAAAAGCACTCTAACTTTCTCAATTGGCCTCATATGAACTCAAAACCAAATCCTATGGATAGCCTATGCATATGGGTTAATTGTTTATGGTTAAATCTCAGATTTAGAACCTAAATGAAGGGAAAAAACTGAATTATACCTATTGGGAGATGGATTTCTAATGCAACCTCCAATGTGATAAAATTGTCTCCAACTTGTAGATCCTTGCTTCTCTTTGTAGATCCTTGCTTCCTCCTTCTAGATTCTTGTTCTACTAGTCTCCAATGGTGATTTAGAAAAGAATTAGAATAAAATTTGGTAGAAAAATGATGTAGGAATGAAAGGATTTGGTTGAAGAAAATTCTAGATCTAGATTTCAAATGAAAAGAGGAGAGAGAAACTTTTTCTCCCTCTTTTAATAGGCCGGCCCCCCTTGCCCCTTCCTCAAGCCACTATGTAATGTACATTATACCCCTTGGGGCCTCTCATGAAAAAATAATTAAGGAGGAAAGGTTCTAGTCTAATGGTTTAATTAAACTAATCATCCTCCTAATCAATAGGCTCTAATTGGCTCAATTCTAACAATTAATACATGTTGGTTCATGATTCTAAACTAACTAGTTTGGTCCACTAACACAAGTCCAAAATAATAAACTAATATCTAACAATAATTAAATAATATAATAAATAATTATTTAACATGCACAAAATTTAATTAAATATAAAATAACTAAAATACCTTTCCAAGAAAATGTGGTAGTGACAAGAATACCAAGTATATATATATTAGTATGTAAGGTATTAGAGTTTAGTATTGAACTAGTAAGGTACCAATAGGTAATAACGAGATACTAAGGTGTTGATCAAGATATTATGATACAGGATAAGATATTGGGTTATGGGTAAGGTATTGGATTTTAGGCCAAAGTTTTACTAGGTAATATAGGTATAAAAGTATATATAGATAATATATGGTAGATACCTACTAGTATGGTCTAGAAACCTAGTATTGTCCTAGTATCAGCTAGGTATTAGCTTGTATTAGCTAGTTGACATTGTATGCCAACCAACTAGGTATTTTGGAACCAAAAATTAGGTTTTGACCAAGTTTGACCCTAATGACCTAGAATTGGCCTAGAAACCTAGAAGACATTTATTAATCATATTTATACTTCCAAAACACCTGTTAACCTGATAATTCATATATAGGTCACTTGGACTCTAGTACAGGCACTGTTTGATATTCATTGCTACGGACCACATGCGAGTACATTCTCTGATAGTTTTTATTATTTGATAATTAATATAATTCAAGTATTTAGAAAAGTTATATCTGACTCTTGACACGATGGTACCCAGATTGGTATATGCATTGGATCTTCAGTCATGAGATGTCACCTTGACTCATCGCATTAATATTGGATAATATTTATCATATTGTCAATGAATAATATTGGATACATTGGCTAGTGACGTGTCATAGTTGGATCCATCGTACCAGTCGGGGGAGGGCGATGTTCTAGCTAGATATGTGATCAAGACATTGGCAAATATTGTAGACATTGGCAAATATTGCAGACATTAGCTAATATTGTAGACATTAGCAAACATCATAGACATTAGAAAACATTGTAGACATCGGCTACTCACGTAAACATTAAAATGCCTCGATCACATATCAAACCACTTAGTATAGTTGCAGTTCTTCTTGTTCAGTTCATAGATTACATTGTCTTGCACCTGATACTTACATATTCTTTTCTCTTCCATTTTATATACGCACTGGACTTTACATTGCTTACATTGCATGTCTCTCTTTACTATTTACTAGCAAAATAATATATTGCTTCCTATCTGGTATATATTCACTATTTATTATTTTATAGTCTTTGTCAATTAATTGGAACTGCTATTGGGTTGTACGTCGCTCTATCCTGACTGGATATATTTTTCAGATGACGACTTAGAGGACTAGTGTTCGACATTTTATGGACCACATGAGGGAGTGGCAACCAGGGGCCCTGACACTCAGGGGTGATTTTTGGGAGGTCTAGCCAATAACACTAGCTTAGTATCTCTACCTATTATTTGGCGTTGGATTTATTTTCGGCATATATTTAAGACTTTGATGTTGTTGTTTAAAGTTTAGATTTATATTATTGTTTAGACTTTGTGGTTTTGATTTCGATTCTTCTTTTAATATCTTATCGTACTTTAGTTCTATGATTGGGTATTTCATATTTTGTTGTTATATCATTGTCTTCTTATGGATTTGGATATTTATGTGAGATTGCTAGTTAGATAGTGTGACCTAGACAACGTTCTATTGCCAATGCTATGGCATAGGCTGGACGTACCCACATACTCGTGCCCCTATATCGGGTGCAGGTCATGACACTCATGCAAGATGTACATGCTAATGGAGGGAAGAAAAAACCTAAAAGAGAGAAAGAAAAGAAAGAATGAATAGGTAGAGAGAAGGAGTTGGATTATATAGCTAGGGTTTGAGGTTTAGACCATGGGTTCAACTCATGACCAAACCAACCCAAACCAAGAACTAAGACAAACCAAAGAATGGGTTTAGTTTCAAGAAACTAAATAAATAATATTCTAGCAAGAAATAATACGCTTCCAATACGTATACGGGGAACATGGAGTGACATCTTTGTCCACCTTAGAAAATTTTTGTCCTTGGAATTTGAATCCAAGTAAGGCTAAAGAAGTCAAAACAAACACGATACAAATCTACTAACAAATCTACACATGCAAGCAATAACATCACAACACATAAGTGGTCGTCTGAGCAAGGAATCTAAGATACGAAGGCATAAGGTAGAATATAACTTTCAAATCGAACAAGTGTGGGTACTGAGACCGTATATAATCCTTGCGTTCCTACAACAATTCTCCAAGAGTGTGATTTCCCCAGGCAACTCGAACAAGAAAAATAGTCCGGTTCTTGAGTACCTTCTCCCTTTGGTCCAGAATGGATACGGGTTGCTCCTTGCAAGATAAGTCGGTACCAACGACTAATTCAGAGTGATCGAGGATATGACTCTGACTCAAGATTTACCTACGCAACTGAGCTACATGAAATACATTGTGCACCTATCGTAGCAAAGTTGGAAGGGCAAGACGATAATCAATATCGCCTACCTGATCGAGAATGTCAAACGACCCAACGTATCGCAGACTAAGCTTTTCGCGTACCCCAAATCTAATAACTCCATGGGTTGGCAAAATCTGCAAGAACATATTGTTACCGACACAAAACTCTAAAGGCCTACGATGCTGGTCTTCCCAGTAAAGATATCGATTATGTGTAAGCCGAAGCCGCTCTCTGATTTGCCTGATAACTTCTACTTTCTACGTGATCATTTAGGGGCCTAACATCTTCTGCTCACCATTGTCGTCCCATGCCAACGGTGATCTACACCTTATGTTGTATTGTATCTCGAATGGTGCCATCTGAATAATGGCCTAATAAGTGTTGTTATACGAGAATTCTACTAAGTAAAGGTGATTCTCCCAAGATCCACCAAAGTCTAGGGTACAGGCTCGTAACATATCTTCTAGGGTCTGGATAGTCCTTTCTGATTGCCCATTTGTTTGAGGGTGGTATGTAGTACTGAATCTTAACCTGGTACCCAATCTCTCGTACAAGCTTATCCATAAATGAGAAGTGAACCTGGTATCTCGGTCGGACACTATGCTTACCGGTACGCCATATTGCCTCATAATCTATCACATATATAAATCTGCCAACTGCTCTATAGACTATCCTACACTGAAGAAAAGAAAATGTGCCACTTTTGTGAGTCGATCCAATATCACCCAAACTGTATCTCTACCATTCGAGGATCTAGGTAAATCTGTCACAAAGTCAATAGTGATGTGTTTCCACTTCCACTCTGGAATAGAAAGCGGCTGCAATAACCCTGTCAGTCTCTGTTGTTCTGCCTTTACTTGTTGACATATCAGACATCGCGATATGAAGCGTGCTATTTTTCTCTTTATTTTGTTCCACCAAAAGTATTGCTTGATATCTTGGTACATCTTCGTGCCTCCTGGATGAATGGAGTACTGGAAACTATGTGCTTCAGTTATAACTTCTTGCCGAATATCCCCACTTAGTACACATAGACGGTTTCCAAACCTTAGCGTTCCATCCGCATGAATCCTTAACTCTTTTTAAAGATTGGACTCACATTCTGCACGTAGCTTCTGAATCTTTGGGTCCTCTTCTTGAGCTATCTTGATTCTATCCACCAAAGCTGACTGGATCTATAGACTAGCCAGAACTCATGTATCCTGTGGAAGTGCTATCTCGATTTCAATATCTCGTAATTCTTCTAGAATGTGCTTCTGAGTGGTCAATATAAATTCTTTACCTCTTCTACTAAGTGCATCGGCTACTACATTTGCCTTGCCTAGATGGTATTAAAGTTCCACGTTATAGTCTTTCAACAATTTTAGCCACTTTCTCTGTTTCATGTTTAATTCATTCTGCATTAAACTCTTATGATCTGTAAAGATCTCCACCCGATCGCCATATAAGTAGTGCCTCCATAGCTTAAGTGCAAATACTACTATTGCTAACTCCAAATCGTGAGTTGGATAGTTCTTCTCGTGATCTCTGAGCTGCCAAAAAGCATATGCTATCACTCTCCCATGCTGCATCAAAACACATCCAAGCCCCTAGCCAGATGCATCATAATACACCGTGAATCCTCCGGAGCCTACTGGAAGAGTAAGGAGGATTAATGCAGAGATTAACTTTCTTTTCAACTCTTCAAAGGTTATCTAGCATTCTGCTAACCACACAAATTTAACTTCCTTGTGTATCAACCGAGTCAAAGGTACCGAGATCTTAGCAAAGTCTGATACAAATCTTCTGTAGTATCCTACCAAGCCCAGGAAACTACGCACCGCTGCCACCGTCTTCGGAACTGGCCAGTTCTCTAATGCATCTACCTTCTTGGGATCATCTGCCACTCCTGCTCCAGAAATAATATTCCCAAGAAAGGATATATAATCCAGCCAAAAATAACACTTACTAAGCTTCGCATATAACTGGTGATCCCTCAAAGTCTGTAGTACTATCCTAAGATATTCTTTATGTTCCTCCTCATTACGAGAATACGCAAGGATATCATCGATAAATACTACCACAAATTGGTCTAAGTATGGCATGAAAGTATGTTTCATCAAATCCATGAATACCTCTGGAGCATTAGTCAGTCCAAATGGCATAACTAAGAATTCGTAATGCCCATATCGTGACCTAAATACTGTCTTCGGTATATCCTGCTCCCGAATTCGCATCTGATGATATCCTGACCGCAGATCTATCTTGGAGAAGACTCTTTCTCCACTTAATTAGTCAAATAAGTCATCAATCCTGAGCAATGTATACTTGTTCTTTACTGTCACTGTATTTAATCGCCTGTAATCCATGCACAACCGCGTTGATCCATCTTTCTTTTTCACCAATACCGCTGGTGCTGCCCACGATGATCCACTAGTCCGAATAAACTTTTATGCCTTCAGTTCTTCCACGTTTCAATATAATTGATCAAGCTCTGATGATGATATTGGATATACCTTCTGCGATATTGGTTCTGTCCCTGATATCAACTCTATACATAACTCTACTTCTCTAACTGGGGGTAATTCGGGAAGCTCGTCTGGAAAGACATCCTTGAATTATTCAACTATTTTGGATATCTGGTCCTCTTCCGTTGCTACTGTTGTGATTCCTTCCTTATGATGGTCTTCTGCTATTCTGCTTAGAACAAACTCTTCTAGAACAGGGACTGTAAATAATACTCTACCCTCATGACAATCTTTCATCACATGATTGTCTCTCAACCAGTCCATGCCTAAGATAACGTCAAAGTTACCCATAGGGAACTCGATCAACTTCGCAGGTAATAAATGTCCATATATTACGACTGGACACGCTAGTTGCCAGTGCGTATATTCAGCCTCTCTGGCAATGCCTCAAATTTTAATCAAATATGTGTCATATATTATGCAGACATAAATGAGTGCAAAGCTCCAGAATCAAATAATGTTATGGCAGAAAATATTGTAACGGAAATGTTACCTGCCACTACGTCGCCCGATGCCATAGCTTCTTCCAGAGATAAGGTAAACGCCTTACCTTGGCCTAGTCCAGCTCCCTGCTGCTGCCTTTTCTAGTATCATTGTTGCGGTCTCTGTTTTTCCTACTGCTATTATTATCGGTAAAATTGAGCCTATTTCGGCAACGGACACAGAGCTATAGGCCGCACTACTACTGCTGGTCCTCCTTGCTGCACTGCCCTTAGAGCCGGCAATGTAGAAAAATATTGTACTGGCCCTCCTAGCCTTTGTATCATTGGACAAGTGGCAAACCTATGATCGGGGCTTCCACATATCAAGCATAGTCTATTAGCTTTTCGACAAATATCTCGGGCATGCATTCCCTTGGCACAATACATGCAACCTGTCGGTGCTCCCCGTCGTTGTTGTTGTTGTTGCTGCTGCCTTAGTTGTTGCTGCCGAGTAGATGCTATCACTTTTGAGCTCACTGGCCTCCTCTGTATCATGTCATAGTTGTGAATGCCAGGGGATGGTGTTGATATTCGCGGTACTGGTCCTCCTTTGCTACTTTGTTCATAAGGCCTCTTCCGGTCTACTCTTCTTGATGCCATCCTCTGATAGGTAAGCTCAACCCTCTTGGCCGCTATCAATACTTCCTCGAATGTTTGGTAGTCATGCACCTCTACCATGTGTAAGATCTCCAAGTGAATTCCTTGCTGGAACCTTATTTCTCTCTCAAACTCTGTTAAAACCATGGTTGGAGCAAACCTGCTCAGTCGGCAAACCTATTCGGGTTGGTAAATCTCTACTGTAGCTCGCACTGAGCCACAATCCCAAAGTACTTATTCCTGAACCGGGTTCTAAAATTATCCCACAAAATAGGATGCCTCAATCCTACCTCCATCGTGGCCCACCAATCTCTTGCAAGATCCTGAAGCTGCAAGCAAACCAGGTCAACCTATTCTTTAGCCGAAACTTTAGTTGCTACTAGAATGGTCTCAATATCATGGAGCCAATCATCTGCCATAATAGCGCCCTTCGTACCATCAAAATATCTGGGATTCAGTCTATAAAACCTAACAGATGCCCCAGAATCTACTCTCCCATTTCGTTCTGCAACCCATGGTTCAACAAGGCATTATGTTCTTACTGTTAAAGATATTGACATTGTTGTTCCTGATGTTGTTGCTGCTGAACCACCATCTGATGTTATTGGGCTGCCAACAATCTCAGGATAATCTCTAGCAAGGCTGGGGTATCTAGTGATGCCGGTAATGCGGGAGATATGGGAACTTATGGAGCCTGTTGCTCTATCGCATTTATCGTGGGCTCAACTTGGATCCCTAGTTGGGATTCTATAAGACCTTATCCCACTGGCAACTCTACCTCCCTTGTTTCTGCAATATCTGGAGGACGGGAAACCTTGAAAAAGTGCACAAAAAAATATTAAGTACAGAACGTGAAGGAACAAGGAAGTAACCAATCTGGAAAATTTTAAGCAGAGTATCAAAGAGGACAAATTCTAAATTTTAAGAAGGATCATGTTTGATTGAGACTCCTATGACCATGACACCCACAAGTCTGTATAACAGACCTGTATGTGCCACCACTAAAATTTTATCATGCCCCAATATCAGAATACGGAGACAGATACGGCCAGCTACCACGTATAAGGTACTATACGTCGTACGGCGATCACGGCTGTATCTAGACAAGGGAGTGTATTCGACAATTAGGTCCAATTAATAAGATTGGCTAATCACTTGTACAGCTTGCTAATTGTGGAGTCTGAGGTTAACTCAGAATAATGCATAATTGGTATCCTCAGATCATGCCATTGCCAAATATGAGCTAACTGATCCAATAGATAATTATACAGGCACTTCACGAATTACACCCATTCCTCGTAGGGCTACTATGCTAGATCACGGTATTAGCGGTTCCAATATTCCTATAGTGAAATAGTGGCTCGGCATTATTTATAATAGGTCAGATATTGTACTCTACTAAGGCGGATGATATACAGTATCTGTGGTGGCCAGCCCACAACGCACTTAAAATGAATCTATATGGGAATGTTCGTTGGCATGAACTCGGGATACCATTTTCTTCCAATGTTACTACCACTTTTATTTGCCTAATTAACCCTATATTATTTGGAAATCTCAAGGCATGGCCACATGAGAATTTTTCTTAAGATGTCGTACAAAGTACAGGCACGCTAGATACGAATCCATAGAAGTTCAATCTGGATTCACCTGAGCGTATATGTAATATTCAATAATTAAAATTCTAGCCATGCTTTGGTATTAGACTCGCATATCATGCCCATGCTAGGGGAAAAGTATATATATATAGTATCACACAAATGGGCAATTTGGAGGCATTCTCGATGCACAATCCAAATATAAATCACTTAATACGTAACACGGTATGTCACACCTTGGTGCACAAATCATGAACAATATCAGGAAATAATTGTATCAGTACAGATACAATATTCGAGTCTAATTACTAAGATCATAAATATGAGTTCTAGCACAGGGTCAGATTATTGAGTCTATTCTACCCTAGAATTATAACACAAGCAATAACCAAGATCAACTACATCGAGGATGATAAGAAATATTCCAAATAAAATAAATGATCACAATAAGAAAGTACTACGTGTACACAGGGAGTCACTAAGGATAATACGTGTCTAAGTCATGCAAAAGAAGGTCAGGTCGCATGAACCAACCCATCTGCATGTTCTAACCAGGCCGCATGCTCCTCCGGGCGGTATGCTTGGGCAAAAGTCCACTACTTGGGACAAGTGCCAAAGTGATGGGCAATTAATAAAGTGTCAGGGAAGTGACATAAAGGTGATTGATGTGACAAGACATAAGTATCAGAGAGAAAAGACAAAAGCATATAAAGTCATGTAGAGACACAAAATTCGTGTAGAGAAATGCACCCAAAAGAAGAGATGCATGGTTCGTGGCCGCAAAATCTCCTAGATGCATGGAGTCAGACCTTAGTAAATTTCCATGCGTTCAAGGTACTATGCGTCCGACTTTTTAAAGCATGCATAAAGCAGACATGCGTCAAACAAGATGAGTGCATGCTGGAGGGGGCGCATGTTGTTGGGCCGCATGGTACTCCATCATCCCAGAACAACAATTTTGGCCATGAAAAACTCCAAGGAACCGAAAAACTAGTTCTGCCATAAATCCTCATCTTAACTCCAAATCACGAGGTTCAAACGCCAAATTGCTCGAAATGAAGTGCTCTATCTCATAGAATAAAAAGTTTTCAAAAATAATAAGTTTTTAAACATTAAAACCAAGAAAAAAGTCAAGAACACCCACAATCATACAAATCCAGATCTACACTATTCTATCCACTAAATCCGAAAATACCAAGTTCTAAACATTCTTAAATTTACACAATAAATATATTAGACCAATAATATAGAGGATTCTCCATTTCTCATGCAAGGTATACTTGACTATGGAAGAAAGGAAAAACCTAAGAGAGAGAAGGAAAAGAAAGAATGAAGAGGGTGAGAGAAATAAGTTGGGTAATATAGCTAGAGTTTGAGATTTAGACCATGGGTTCAACTCATGACCAAACCAACCCAAACTATAAACCAAGAACCAAGACAAACCAAAGAATGGATCTAGTCTCAAGCAACCAAATAAATAATATTCCAGCAAGAAATAATACGCTCCCAATACGTATACTGGGAACGAGGAGTGACAGTAAGTGAGAGTAGTATTTGGGTTGTGGCACCAAGTGTTACTAGGTATTGGATACTATAGGTTAGTGAGTAGAGATGAGTTATGTATCATGGTATTTAGGTAAGGTGTTAGAGTTGAGGGTAAGTAGTGGTGTAATACTAGTGCCTATGTAAATACCAAGTTATGACCAAGGTATTATATATTATCTTGAGTTATATCTAGGTAAGTGGGCATTATATGAGTTATAAGTATAGGGTAAGTATTAGGATTTTGGTGTGGTTCTAGGTAGTGTCCTAGAGAGTGTTGGTATCTTGAGATGCCAAGTATCAAGGTAGAGGTTGAGGTAATAGGTAATAGAAAGGTAATGGGATTGGACCAAGGTATTATGATACATGATATAATATATTAGATAGTATAGTCTATATTAGCTAGTATACCTATTAATAGCTAGTATAACTTGGTTTAGCAAGGTAATGCCTAGTTTGACCTAGTTTAACTTAGTTGGACCTAGTCTTGACCTAGAGAACTAATTTCAAGCTAGTTAGCATGTTTATAATTCCAAAATACTGTTTTGACTTGATAATTCATATTTAGGCCTTTGAGGCACCATTTCGGACACTATCTGATATTCAACACCGAATTTCAGGCGAGTACATTATCTGATAGTTTTCATATTTGATAGCTTATATGTTACAAGTTTTAGTGATGTTATATTTGATCCCTAACATGATGGTACACTTGTAGAAGCATGAAAAATACGCTGGGAGGATCTACGCAGCCTCTTGATGCAGAGCAGCGTAAACAGAGGCCTTCAGAGCCATCAAGCGTGTAACAGAGCTTTTTTCCGCTAAAACACAGCATGAAGTATAAGCTCAAAGGACCATCCGCGTAAGTGCAGTACGTCCAAGCCGCTCCAGCGTAAGACAAAGTTCTTCATCGCCTCCATGGCGTAAAACTCAGCCGCTCTCAAAGCAGCGTTAATGCGTACGAGGAACGCTTCATCTTCCCCAAAATGAACCTGTCAAGTCACGCAGTGAACCTGGCCTCTGACTCCTGACAAAAAGTGCTGCACGGCAACCCAGACGACGGCTGGAAACGATGGCAGACCCCTCGGGACACGCCACACAGTATGATGGCAGATCTCGGCATTTAATGCAGAGGATTTGGTTAAAATATTACCAAACCGTCGGTTACCAAAGTCCCCCCAGCGTAAACCGCTCTTTCGCGTACAAGGGAATATGCCGCCTTATTTTACACAGGCAAGCATGAGCCATTTTACGCTCCGCGGTAGACAAACCGCATGCCACGTCAAAAGCTGCACTTCGTACAGGGACCGAGGCACGTCTCTACGTCAAATTGCATAGAGCGGTGACAGTTTCCCTCAAGACACGTCTCTGCGACGGATGCACAGAAGGGCTGCAGACCTTCAAAATACGTCTCCGCATTTAATGCACAGGATGGTGGCAAATCTCTGTAAGAGATTTGATTACACCTTTGAAAGCCGTAATTCTGGCAAAGACGTCCACATCAACACTCTGGCATGGTACGCAGCGGCTTCTACGCCCATTCAGGATCTGTGCTTATTCGGCTTCAAACGCCCACTTAGTCTCTACGACCATTCGGCTTCTATGCCTGTTCGGCTTCTATGCCTGTTCGGCTTCTATGCCTATTCGGCTTCTACGCCTGTTCGACTTCTATGCCTATTTTGGCTTCTACGCCAGGGGTGACAGTCATTTGGCTTCTACGCCAACCTCTTCTACACGAGGGATACCTACCTACGTGGCTTCTACGTCGTGATCTTCGCAGCAGATATACGCATTTTGTCCCCTTAGTTGGACACACATCACATGCTCACTCAAAAGCTTATTTATACGCAGGCATTGGTTATTTTAACCATTGTGTAAAAGGGTACTGTACTGTCCACTCCTCGGTTGTTACACCGACGGAGTGGTCACTGTCACCAAAACTCTATAAATAGAGACCCCTATCAATGGGGAACAAGGTCGACAATTTGGAAGATCGAACCAGGTCAGAGAATTGGTAAAAAGAGAGAGAGAGAAGGAGAGAAGAGTCCGGAGCTCAGGCAAAGAGTAGGGATCGACGACCTTGGCATCGTGCATCAACCCTCTCCTGCAACCTTCGAAGCTGCTTCTCGTCTTCCACGGTACTTCTTCAACATCGTGTGGTCCAAGGGCTAAAGTGATCGACTGCAGATCAGACACCTATAGCAATATTTACCCAGATTAAATAAATTGTACTCCCATATCCTCGTATAGGATTATATTGTACAAATTTGTTTGTAAACCAAAGGACGCGGGTTTCGCATAAATCCTGTCATTGAAATACACTTTTATTCTTTCGTTTAATACCACAAACAAGATGGCGACTCTACTGGGGATATCTTTCTCTTCTGACGAGGATGCAATTGCTCAACACGATACGGTATCCGTAGGATCCGTGAAGAAGACACTGGTCGTCCAATTCGACCAGTCTGCCTACGAAGACATGCTTCGGACTAGGGGTAGCTCTCACTCTCTCTCCGTCCAAGACAACAGGAAGCTGCACAAAGTATGGATGCCCAAGACATCCTCCGCCGTTCCTGTGGACTCTCCGATCTCTTCGATCTCTCCGACCAATGAGGTGGTAGCAACGCTCCCTCCGTGCCTCGCACATAAAATTCAGTCTTCCGCTACGTGCGGTACAGACAAAACTTCGGGCAGAGCCTCAGCACTAACGCAGGAGTATCCACTGCGCTTTACGTGCAGAAATCAGTCTCCCGCTACGCGCGGTACAGACAAAACTTCGGGAAAAGCCTCAGCGCTAACCCAGGAGTATCCACTGCGCTTTACGCGCAGAAATCAGTCTTCCACTACGCGCGGTACAGACAAAACTTCGGGCAAAGCCTCAGCGCTAACCCAGAAGTATCCACTGCGCTCTACGCGTAGGAACCAGTCTCCCGCTACGCGCGGTACAGACCAAACTTCTGGTGATGCCTCAGCGCCAGGACAGAAGTACAAATCATGCTCCAGGCGCAAGACAACATCTGACCTCTACGAGGAACTAGATGAGCGTCGTGATTTCCGCGAAGGGTAGCAGGCAGCAGAATACTCGACTCCTCGGCCGTTACGCCAGCGAAGGAGCAATCTGCCTACCCTCCGGATTACGCGGGAAGTCGACGGCCAACTGAGGACCTCTTCAGCCTTACGCCACTCTGAGCGAATCTCCAATTTATGCCAGGCAAGGTCCAACGACATAAAGCAAGCTCAAGTTGCTACTCCCCCTGACCTGCGTAAATACTTAATCCAGAAGCGTAAGGAGAGGAGACCTTCCAACATGTCTATTACGTCCCCTAGCGAGCAATGTTGTAATAGTCATAAAATTGTGATTGACTGTTGTTGTTCTAAAGCAAAACGGTCGGTTTTTGACCGATTGAGCTACTCTCAGTCTTTCCCGGAAGAAGAGCCCGCGTATGCGTCCGTGAACATGGCTTCTCACATACCTAGAGGAGGGCCGAGCTCAAGACGTCATCCCTCAGGGCCTCCAAGCCGAAGAAGATTCGAAGACCTCCTCAGGAACACTGAAGCTGGGGTGTTCCAAAACACCCGTGCAAGGTCACAGCAACCGGCTTCGTACTCATCTGATTCCGACGCTGGGGGTCGCCAATCTCCCAGATCAGATGCTGAGAGTATAGAGTCGACTTCTGCAGTGACCTATACTTATCCTTCGAGGACGCCCAGGGAGATGGGAGTCTACGCCATTGAAGACGAATGCGAGGAAGCTTCGCTGTCAGGAAACGCGGAACAACGCATCACTATGCTGGAAACATCTCTGAAATAAATGCAATCCGTAATGGAGAACATGCACCAGATGATGCTAAATCAACACACAACTGCCAAGGCTCAAGCGTCGGTCCCGCCAACTCAGATACGTGCGGGGGTGGACTTGCCACCATCCAACCCAAGCCAAGAGCCTGCTCTAGATCAAGAGTCAGCAGTTCCTCCGCTTCCTCACTCGGTGAATATATTACCTCCCGTTGGAGTCATGATACAACCAACTCCACACTACACCGTAGCCCCAGTTCCAACTAAAAATCTGATGCAGGCAGTGAGGGAGTTGAAAGCCCAGTTTGACGCCTTAAAGCACAAGGATCAGCTCAAGAAACTGGGAATCAATCAGCCTTACCCAGCTATCTGGGAAGAAGTCCCTTTTCCTCCGAAGAACAAGCCTCAGACTATGGCTCTGTTCGAAGGAAAAACATCGCCAAGTCAATATATGAACTATTTCAGTATGATGACGGTGTTGCTACAAGGGAATGATGCCCTCCTTACTCGGGTGTTCAAAGGCTGCCTCTCAAGAGTAGCCTATCAGTGGTACCGTAGCTTGACGGACAACTGCATTACTTCCTTCGAAGACTTCAAAGCTTTATTCTTTATGCGATTCTATGAGGGTGGGATGGACATGTCTATGTCCTCTCTCATCGAAGTCAAACAAAGGAAAAAGGAGGACGTTCGCACCTTCGTCGAATGTTTTTGTCAGGCCACCTTACAAATGCCTCCAGGAGTTCCGGACTCGGCGTTAGTAGACATTTGCAGGAAGAACCTCCTTTCCGTAGTCTCGGTGTTTATAGGACCATATCAGTTCCATGAGTGGCCTTCGTTCATCGTCTCGGCAGTGGCCGCCGAAGACAACAGTCGCAAGGCGCGCGACAATGGCATCATGATCTCCGCCTCCGACAGAGGCAAAAGGTCATCTCCCAGCAGCGACCATCCTCGCAGCTCCAAGGGAAAAGAAGCTCTGACGGTCAATACGTCCAGACAAAAGACAGCGACGACCACGCAGACGAAGCCCGGGACTTCCAGGCCCGTCGAAGTCTACTCTTTCGACGACGACGATATCCCTAGTATATTCGAGTGTCTCGTCAAAAGCGACAAGATCACCCTTCCAGAGCTAAGGCGGCCCCAAGAAGCCGACAGTACTAACGACCCCAAATACTGCATCTTCTACAGATACGTACACCACCCAACAAAGGCGTGTTACATACTGAAAAGGAGGATCCAGGGGTTGATCGATGCTAAGGCCATCACTCTGTACAACACCGAGAAGACGGTCACGGCCAACATGATCTCTCTACGGTTCGACGATCTGCCTTCCCAAGAGGTCATGAACGGTGTCACACCTATTTCCCGAGCTACGATGGACATCGTCAATCTCCCTCCATCTAGAGATCAAAATTAAGACCTGGTACCCCTGACCACCCGGCAGGGCGAGATTATGTGGGTTCATCCAGATTTGGTGTCAGAGCTCGAGGAAGAGACTAAAGCTACTAAAGCTACGTCTAGAAGAAGCTCCAAGCGCAAACCATGCCACATGGTTACAACTTCTTCGCCATCAGACGAGGATGAGGTACTTGCTGCAACCCGTTCAGGGAAAGCCTACCTCAACGACTGCGGAGCAAGTCAAAAGGATGCACCGGTGGACGCTTCAACTGCCAAACCTTCGGGACCAGGCCCCGTCGTACCAGAGGCCAGCCCTTCAAAACCGACGTCGGCAGACAAAGGGAAGCAAAGAGAAGTGCGCTTTGATAAACCTGTGAAAAATATTCCAAACAGAGGTTTTGAGAAACCATACAACTTCGATATCCTGGCCCAAGTGGCTAATACACCAGCCAGGCTCTCCATCTTCGAGCTACTCAGGCTCTCCCAAGACACTCGTCTAGCCTTGAGTGAAGCGCTGATGCAGGCAGAGGCATGCTTGACCCAGCTCAAGTCCCCCGACGAAGAACCAGTGGCGTGTCCTCAATGCCACAGTGTGATGGAGGTGGTCCCAAATATCACCTTCACCCAAGACGACATGCTGTTAAAACATAACAGACATGACAGGCCCCTCTATTACACCGGGTACGTCGGTTCCATGGAGGTCGACCGGATTCACATAGATCCGGGGTCGTCGATCAGCATCATCCCTCACAGTCTACTAAGGCCGCTAAGAATTCCTACCAGCGAACTGGCTTACACTACCACTACAATCATGGGTTTCAACGCTGGAAGAAGTAAGCCATTGGGGAAGATCCGGTTGAGAATCCAGATTGGCAACCTTAGATCGGTGGCCACATGTTACGTCATCGATTCAGAGGTGTCCTACAATATTTTGCTGGGAAGACCGTGGATCCATGACCACAATATCGTTCCTTCAACCCTACATCAATGCCTTAAATATGTAGACGCACAAGGGACCGTACAAACGGAGGTGGCTGACCTAAACCCGTTAAAAGGAATAGAATCCTACTATTCCGATGCCGTGTTGTACTCCTAAGACCACACGAAAGAAGCGCCAGGCGAGGCAAAGGACGAACCACTCGTCCAAGAGCCAGAAGAGCCCTCTACCACACTGCCGCTGTCAATCAAAGTGAAAGGACGAACCACTCGTCCAAGAGCTATAGAGCCTATGGCTATCCACCTTAACAAGACCAAGTCAGGAGAAGGGAGTGATCCTCTAGTAATCACTTTGAACCGGAAGCCTCCACCCTTGGCCATCAACCTTCGGCACAACAGGCAACCGACTGATGTAAACGCAGCCAGGAACGGAGTTCCAGATGATAATAAACATCCTCTTTTTCGGTACATCGGTGCTCAAATTCCGAAACAGGAATCCACTCCCCATGACGAAGTAGAACCAATAGCACAAAAATTCTTGGAAGCTATAAACTCCTACCGTCCGTATGTTTGGGAAGTAGCATCATCGTCCAACGTCGTCACGACATATGGGCCATACGAGGATTCTATCTTCATCGTCCCGCCTACCTGCAGCAGCCAGCGTTCGATAGTCTTCGGCCGCATGCGCAATCAACCGACTGCCCAGGAAGATCCTTTCGACAACGATACTGGGAAAATACAGGTTCACCGATACAGCCCACAAGCGCTAAGGATCATGCAAAACATAGGCTACGACTTGAAGCGCAAGCCAGGCCTCAACTACGAAAGAGGTAGACGAACACCGCCGCGCGGTGACCCCCGCTATCAGCAGACTCATTTTGGGTTAGGATATGCCACCGCCCTTGCGACTTCTAAGTCAGATGAGGACATCTTTTCCCAGAACAGCTTGTCGCCCTTCGACTCACCTGATGCTCTCGAACAAACACTATCAGTAAATATGGTGGTGACAGATCCCTCAGGAGCAGATGAGCAGGACTCGGAGCCGTTTGAGAATGACTCTTGGGCTCAGCAAATGGATACGCAATGGAAATTCCGCTTCGAGCAAAGAGAACCTCCCACCAAAGACGAAGTTATCCAAATCGATGTTGGGGGTGAACTTTCGCCAAAGCCAATATTTATCAGTAACAACCTTCCCCCAGCTGAAAGGGAAGAAGTTATACAGCTGATAAAGGAATACATCGACATCTTTGCATAGAATTATGAGGACATGCCAGGCCTGGACCCGAAGGTAGCTACTCACAAGCTCAATATATTGACCGATTCGAAGCCAGTAAAGCAGCACCAACGTCGGTTCCGCCCGGACATGATGGACGCCATTGAAGCTGAAGTCAAGAAGTTGATAGCCTGCGGTTTCATCCGGGAAGAACAATATCCCGACTGGGTCGCCAATATTGTCCCAATCATGAAGAAAAATGGAAAGGTACGTATCTGCATCGATTATCGAGATCTGAATGCGGCCTACCCCAAGGATGAATTCCCTCTTCCCATCACTGACATCATGATCGACAACACCTGCGGCTTTGAATGCATGTCTTTCATGGACGGATTCTCAGGATACAATCAGATCAAGATGCATCCTGAAGACGAGAAGCACACCGCTTTTCGGACACCATTGGGAGTATATTGCTACACGGTCATGCCCTTTGGATTGAAGAACGCCGGGGCTACATACCAATGAGCTATGAGTAACATATTCCACGAGCATTTTCGTAAAACAGTGGAATGTTACGTGGACGACATAGTTGTCAAGAGCCGCCTCAAAGGTGATCACATTCAAGACCTGAGGACGATATTCGAGTTAATGCGCCAACATCAACTCAAGATGAACCCTACGAAGTCCTTTCTGGGTGTATCTAGTGGCAAATTCCTGGGATTTCTCATTACCGCCAAAGACATCCAAGTGGACCCTGATAAAGTCCAGGCAATCGTGGAAATGCGACCGTCCCATAATCTGAGGAAACTCAGGGGATTTCAAGGACGTCTGGCTTACATCCGGCGATTCATATCCAACCTCTCGGGGAGATGTCAGCCCTTCTCTCATCTCATAAAGAAAGGTGTATCCTTCGTATGGGACGAAACCTGTCAACAAGCGTTCGGAGATATCAAGCGCTACCTCACCAGTCCACCAGTTCTGGTGCCTCCCGTTATTGGAAAATAGTTCTTGCTGTACGTCCGAGCAATGGATCATTTGCTATGAGCTCTTCTCGCATAGAAGAACGATGTAGGGCATGAACAGGCTATCTACTACCTCAGCAGGATGATGGTCGAAGCCGAACATCGTTACAACCCAGTGGAGAAAGAATGCTTGGCTCTGATATTCGCTATCCAAAAGATGTGGCACTACGTCACCGGCCAGACTATCCACATCATCTCCAGGATCAACCCTTTTCGAGTACTGATGAGCAAGCCGAGCGTTCTTAATTCCTGACTCGCAACTTGGGCGATGCTGTTAACACCATATGACATGGTATACGTGTCGCAGAAGTCCATCAAAGGCCAAGCGCTGGCCGACTTCCTAGCTGCTCATCCGATCCCGGAGGCCTCCAAATTATACGAAGAGATTCCCGACGAAGTTGCAGAATGTAATTCTGCAATAGAAGGTGATGCATGGCAACTGTTCTTCGACGGCGCCTCCAGAACCGGTCCTAAGGGAAACATTATTTCGGGAGTGGGAGTCGTCCTGGTCGCCCCTGATCAGCTCGTCATCTACCGAGCATATTCTCTTAGCGAGCCTTGCTCCAACAATGTGGCAGAGTACAACGCTCTACTGATAGGGCTCCAAGTTGCTAAAGAGCTGGGGGTAGAGTCCCTGGAAGCTTTTGGTAATTCTCTGCTTATCATCAATCAAGTCAGGGGAATATATGAAGTCCGGAATCCAGACCTCATCCCCTATCACCAAGCGACGGTCGAGATAGCCATGACATTCAAGGAGTTCTTCCTAGAGCATGTACCTCGATCTCAGAATCTGGAAGCTGATATCCTAGCCAGTCTAGCTGCGAATTTAGCTACTCCCGTAAGAAGGCAGGATTCGGTAATCCTTCTTAACAGAGATTTATTCTGTGTGAAGAATAGCTGTCACATAGAATGCAGCTACACTGTCAACACCGATCCTCCTACGAGAGATTGGACAAGTCCCTTCATAGATTTTGTGGCATACGGAATCTTGCCAGAGGACCCCAAAGAAGCAGTATCCGTCAAGAGACGATCATTACGCTTCTACTTCGATGCATCTTTACAAAGCCTATATCGCCGGACCTACGACGGATTACTATTGAGATGTCTCTCTAACGACGAAGCATAACAGATTATCCGTGAAGCTCACGACGGCGTGTGCAGAGCGCATCAACCCGGTCCTAAGCTACAGGATCGCATCAGGAGAATGGGCTATTACTGGCCTACTATGATCGCAGATGCAATACGGTATGCAAGACATTGCAGAGCCTGTCAGGTTCATGCAGACTTCATACATCAACCGTCTGAACATCTACATCCTACGGTCGCATCCTGGCCTTTCGAAGCATGGGGTATGGATATCATCGGTCCTATTCACCCGTCTTCTTCCAGGGGTCACCAGTTCATACTGGCTATCACGGATTACTTCTCCAAATGGGCAGAGACAATCCCTCTCGCTGAGGTAAAGGCATCTAATGTGATCAGCTTCATCAAGCATCACGTCATTTATCGCTTCGGGGTACCCCGGAGGATAATTCACGACAATGGGCCTCAGTTCATCAGCCAAGCATTTCATCGATTTTACGATAAAAATTGGATACACAATATTGCCTCTACGACATACTATCCAGCTGCTAATGGTTTGGCGGAAGCTTTCAACAAAACCATTATCAAACTCTTGAATAAATTCATCTCTTTAAACAAGAGAGATTGGAATGAGAAGCTGGGCGAATGTCTCTGGGCATACCGCACAACGGTACAGACGCCGACAGGCTGCACCCCGTTCTCGCTGGTCTACGGTAGCAAAACAGTTCTCCCCATTGAAATCCAGATCCCGTCGCTCAGGATAGCCGTGACTAATGAGCTGACTCGAGAAAAGAATGACCTGTTAAGGATCCAAGAGCTGGAAGGACTAGACGAGAAACGCCTCCAAGCTCAACAGCGCATCGCGCTCTACCAAGCACGCATTTCCAGAGCTTTCAATCATAAAGTAAAGGAAAGGGTGTTCAAAGTCGACGAGCTAGTTCTAGCCGTGAGAAGGCCGATGATCCTTACTCACAGAAGTAAAGGCAAATTCCAGCCCAAGTGGGAAGGTCCTTATGTGATCGAGATAACATTCTCGAACGGCGCCTACAGGATAGCCCAGCCTAATGGAGACCTGTTAATGGCTCCTATCAACGGCAAATTCCTAAAAAGGTACTATGCTTAATCTCCCCTACTCGGGTGGAATATAGCAAGGATCTCATATTCTGACAAAACTACTCCCAAAACAAAACTAGTTGGGTCATATCCTATCATGTCTGTACGACCTCTGAATAGATATGTCCTGCTAAAAAGTTTATCGAGAGTCTATCATGTCCATACTACCTCTGATATTACTCTCACCTAAAAACTGTCATTTACATTCCGAAATAACGGGTCCATAAAAGTCAGAAAAGAGTCGCCTTTATTTATTCCCAACAGGAAGGCAGAATTACATCCGGACAAGCAAAAAGGGAAAGGATACATCATGATGGCGGAGTAGTCAGATTACGAATCAGCCGCTCCAGTGCAGCTATCCTCTCATTCCTAAGAGCCAAGGCGTCGGCGCGAGCCTGCTCCAACCGTGCCTCGGGGGTGTTCGTAAGGGTCAGATCAGCCTTTGCCCGAAGACAGCCCGCACGAGCAGCTTCTGCACGGTCCAAATCTTGTCGCGCTGCGCTCAGACGACCAGCCGCTACCTCTAGACCCGCCAACGACTGAGAAGCCCACTCCTCTGCCCGAGCGAGTTTTTCCCTCAGCTTGGAGACCCTCGCTGCGTTCCCTTCATGCTCGGAGCGACAATACATCTCAACAGCAAGAGCCTCTTCCATGACAGCTTTTCTCCTATCCATCTCCAGCTTATGCGTCTGGATGGAGTTGTCTAGGCTTTCCAGCTTTATAGTAAGCCGTGCAGTCATGAGGTCGAATCGAGCTTGGACATCAGCATCGAGGCTGCCCCGAGTCAGCTGCAAGTATTCGGTAATGGGTTGCTCTAACCCATTAACTACTGCCTCCAGGGCGTCAGCTACCCCAGGATCACCAAGCTCCCTGACAGCCCCGATCGAGAACTGAGAAGTTTTCTTCAGGCGCTCGAAGTCCAGACTCTTCGCCAACACCATCGATATCAACGTTTTCAAATCGGCGTAGAAGAGGCTGGTATGCTGCTCGGTCAACGCAGCTAGACCCGGCTGAACGCCAGGAGTGGTCGCGATACTAGCGGGTCCCTCTCCAGGAATAATTGCAGACGAGGTGGCGACAACAACGATCGAAGTCGTCGGCATACTCACTTGAGGCGAGGTCACGATGACAGGTTCGTCCTCTTCTGGAGACGACGAAACCACTCCAGGTGAACTAGCCCCCGAGGACACTTCCTCCTCGAAGTCGGGTACCCTCGTGTCATCACCAGGACCCGGAGTAGAGCCAGAAGGCGCTCCAACGCTGTGCTTTCCGTAGACGTCATCCCCTGAAAAGAGGACAAGAAAGCCTATATCAATATAATAGTAATCTGTCTAAAGGGAGACCTAAAGACGACATTTACCCGGAGCCAACGGCATATACGACACATCTGCACCCGAGGTAGCTAAACCACGCCTTAATGACGCGATGCGAACCGTCATACCTGGAGAAGGAGGTGGGCCGACCGACATCGCCAAGAGTTTTGTCAAGCCTTCACCAAGACGCGGTCGAGGTTCGTCAGCAGGAACCTCGCCAGGCATGCTCGCTGACACAGCAGGAACTTTACCCGCTGCTGACCTCGGGAAAGATTCTCCCATCTGTCGCGGCCATACAGGCAATCTCGTTCCACTACCTGGAGCAGTAGCAGCGACAACAACCTCTAGCAAAGATTCTCCGGTGCCACCCGCCAGAGCTGAAGAAGGTCCCTCTCTAAAAGGCGAGGAACCTCCAACCAAAGAATCATCCCTGATATGGGGAGATGAAGGCTCAACCCCGGGAGCCTCAACACCAAAAATGCGGAGGGGACGAGCAACCGTCTCCTTCCTCCTCTTACGAAGGGAAGCTTCCTTCGGAGCAGAAGCCCGCTGCTTCCCAGAAGAGACTACCAGAGCCCCCGCAGGAGGAGGCACTTCGCACCTCGACACCGGCACCAGAGGCTCATCCGGAGTACCAGACTCCTCACCCTCGTCAGAAGAAACCGAGGGGACTTCAACTCTTCCCCCAGGCTTGGGGAAAGGCACCCTGAAGCTTCCACGCGTGTCAAAATCAAGGTGTTAATCGCCACATAGAACTGGGCGTAGGAATGAAGGATGCGCAGCTCCGTGGAAGTTGTAACGACCGGCACGATAAAGATTGCCCCCGTACAACCCATGATGAAATATTGCCACCCTCTAGCTCCATCAATGAGTCTGCCCCTGGACCTGAAGCTGGTAACGGCATTGCCTACATGCAACTGATCGTACCCAAACTGCCTGGCGAACCGACTAGGTAAGTAGGGCTCGAAGAAGCAGTGATCTTCGCTCCTGTACAGCAGATGGGAGGATCTAATACAGACCAACCAGTTAAAAGCTTCCGGGGAAAGGTCGATCTTCTCTCCACCTGAATCCTCAAGCCGCACCCCTGATTGATTGTGATGTACAGAGGGGACAATGCAGAGGATCTTCCACCCGTGGCTGAGGTTCAACACCAGCCGACAGTCTAAGACTGTGTTCACATTCTAGGAGGAATCCTTGTAATTCAGCAAGAATATACCCCCCGAGCTGCTACTGGAGCCAGGAGACATCACCCAGGGATTGTGGAGAATTAACCATCCCATCAAGTATAGGTATGGTAATTCCACCCTGGGAAAACTCTCACGCCGAGCTTCGTCGACGAGCAACCCATCAGTTATGGCTCTCAGGCCAGCCTGTATACGGCACACCATGGCGGAAAGCAAGCCCAGTCTTGCCCCGAACACCAGGCGCACTGCCGGCCACAGGATATTCTGGTGAATACGGTCCGCGGACGTTGTGCCAGGTACTACTACTCGACGCAGCCATATGGAGAGAAAACCAGCCAACTGGGCTTCCTTAGACAGAGGCCGGCGATAGCGCCTCAAGTAACTACAGGCCTTAGTGCCTTCAGGGTACTTTCCTACCCCCTCGACGAGAATCTGATCCGGAGCTGTGGCCTCCTCCATAAGATCCTCGACGACCTGGGCGCTAAGCACGCCCAAACAGTTCACGGGCTTATTTTTGCCCCCGAGGCTTTCTCTGACTTAGTAGCCCTAGCTCGGTGGAAGAAGAGGTAGGACATCCACTTGGTGGTATGAGCCAAATTAGAAGGCTCGTTATAAAAAGCAGTGCACGCGAAGTATTGACACATCAGCTCCTGATATACTTCCGCCACCCGATGGTCCAAATCCTCCAACTCCCGGTTGGTGGGAACATACTCTTCAAATGGGGTATCACCCATCGGCAGTCTCGAGACAACTGCCATCTCGTGGAGTGCCAATCCCAACTCCCCCAGTGGAGTGGCAAAGGTCCCAGTGAGCGGAATGTACCGCTCCATCAGCGCCAGGAACAAGTTAGGGTTCAGAGGCAACCCAACGCTCGTCGCACTCACAGCGGCATATAGCCCAATGACCTCCAGCTCTCTCCGGAAGTGCTTCAAGGCCCAGCCAACTAGGCATGTCCATCGGGAGTTTGTTGGGGCGATCCACCCATTACACCGAGGATTCTCCTTGGGATATACCCCGCCTCGTCCCATGAAGTCGTTGCAGAAGGTCGGCAATTGGACCGGCTGGATCACCGAGCTGTCTTCACTCGGGATACTACCCGGGCACAGTCCCCGGAACAACGTCACAAAGCCGGAAGGGCGACTGACAAACGACCCCCGGTCAGCTCCTTTGAGGTGAAAGATCTTTCCCGGCTTACCGTGAAGATCAGGAGTCAGCATCCACGACATCTTCCTGGGATGCGTCACGTGGAAGAAGGCCGAGATGGGATAATCCCTCGCCATCGTTGGCAAATACAAAATCAAATTCCCGGCAGGGAAAACCCAGGGCTCCCTCTTGGGCCTCGTCTGGGACTGTTTGTCAATCATGTCCCCAAAGAGGAAAGTCGGCTTTATGTACTGCTCCCCATTTACATAGGTCAGGGGCTCGCCATTAATCATGCTCAGCAGCGTCCGCTCGCCCTGAGCCGATATCAGAAACCCCCTTCCCTCAGGATACTGGGGTCCGGAGATGGAAAATGTCACGTGGGACAGATTCTCCAGATAATTCGAGTGCAGCATCCCGGCAGCGGATCCCATCACCTAGGCCAGTGGAGACTCACCCAGATCAACTGCAAAAGTGCAAGGGAGATATGTCATTACAAATCTTGCACAAATGTACAGACCAAAGAAATGACAGTCTGTGCTCTACGCAGGATCGTAACCATTTGGTTATTTTACGCCGGAAGTCCCCTCCACAAGCGTAAAACTCAAATTTTACGATATACGCCCATTTTCGATAGTCAGAGCTTTTACGCTCAGGGCTACGAAAATATGGAGTCTTTACGCTGGCACATTAGAAATGTGGGCATAAAAGATGAAAACGCCTCCGTGTATCATCTTTCTCCATAGAGGCTATCAGCACAGAAGACGACCTAGCGCGGTCACGTTCAACGTGTGCAAAGGATTTTTTATCGTTTTTGCCACCCCAAAGGCTCTACCTCTAAGGCCGGGTGCGCTGCTCGTCGACGGGATACTTTGCTCGGAAGAAAGTTCGCCTTGCCCGACCAGAGACTCCCTCGCTGGGGCAGAAGAATGAGATGAAGAACCTATGCTCTTTCCCTTAGCGGAGGGGGTTTGTTTCGACGCCATTTCTGAAGACTCGAAGTACTCGGAGAAGGAACGAAGAAAAACTCGAACAGTCGAAAGCTCTCTTTCGCAGAAGACAGATAAAAAGTTTTTCTCTCAAAAACTTGGGGTATATATAGTCCGGGTCGACTCCTCGAATCCACGGACGAACTCCTCGAGACCCTAACCAAATCTCGTAGATTGGTTATGATTGGATGCTACGTCAGCCCACTACCCTTGGAAGACGGACAATCAGCAAATTCGAAAGGTTTTTCGTGCAAAACGGTTCAGCGGGTTTTACGCTAAAGGAGGTTTCTACGCTCGATAGCAATGAATCTACGGTTTTACGCTCGCAAGCTACAAGTCTATGGTTTTACGCCCGGATGCCTTTGTACTCGGTAGCTTTTATGCTCGAGAGGCCACAAACCTACGACTTTACGCTCAGCAGATACCAAATCGACGATCTCACGCTCGGTGGCGCTCAGTTTACGCTCAGAAGCAACAGATCCGCAAACTTCACGCTCGAAGAAATTTTCTTTTTAGGAGCTACAAATCAAACAGTTCTACGCTAAAGGAGTTTTCTACGCTCGACGGCTACGAATCTACAGCTTTACGTTCAACAGCTATAAGTCTATGGTTTTATGCCCGGATGCCTTTGTGCTCGGTAGCTTTTATGCTTGAGAGGCAACAAACCTACGACTTCACGCTCAGGAACCACAAGTCTATGATTTTACGCTCGATGGTGTTCTACGCTCACAGGCTACAGATCTCCAGTCCTACGCTAAAGGAGCTTTCTACGCTCGACGGCTACGAATCTATAGCTTTACGTTCGACAGCTATAAGTCTATGATTTTATGCCCGGATGTCTTTGTGCTCGGTAGCTTTTATGCTCGAGAGGCAACAAACCTACGACTTCACGCTCAGGAACCACAAGTCTACGATTCCCCGCTCTATGGTATTTTTTGCCCAGAGGTTACAGACTGATGATTTCACGCTCCACGACTTTTCACATATTCGAAACAGTCCCCAAAGCGGTCAATTGTAAAGAGTTCACACAGAAGATACTCGTTCTTGACCCAAAGCATCCCAAGTACCCAAAACATATAGAGTTCAAACATTAAGAAATTACTCTTCTCGGGTCCAAAATTGGAGGTTCATCCAGACTCCAGTCTGAACATCTCGTCTATCAAGATGGCAAACTCAGTTAGACAGCCATTTCTTGACCCTGTTCTAAGGGATTTTTTGGGAAGTCATTCTTGAAGACGAAGTCTGAACAAAAATTCTGTTCATCAGAGAAGCAACAGTTCAAAAATTCTACGCGGTCCCTCAGTCCTAGCAACAGGACAGTTCTAAATGTTCAAAATGCTCTACAGCGTTCTATGGACTATAAGCTATGTGTAAAGGACAGGACCTAGCACTCTTTCTACAGAGTCGATGTAAAGATTCAGACGTGTTGAAGCTACACATATTCAGACTTCATAGCAACATATGGCAAGGCGATCATATGGAGAAGAAGACAATTTTATTAAAAGATTAAGATCATGATTACATATGAGGGAAATCCAACCTACAAGGAGTTTTTTCTCTATTTTTCATGATTACATCTGAGAAAAACTCCGTCAACAAAAGGAGTTCCCCCGCCATCGTCTGAAGATCGCCCAGAGGCCGTCCTGGTAGGTTCTCGCTGGGCTTTAATTCTTCATCCATCTTCTCCAGCAGTCAGTCGGTTGCCGCAAACTGACTGACATGGCAATGATCAACGGCGGGTAGATACAGAACTGGGCCTAGGCCCATACTGTCAACAGAAGAAAAGTAGAGCAAAATCTGCTTTCTTACGTCCGACCCCCCCGAAGGCAACAGGAGAAGACACTGCTTGCAAGCAGTGTGGTCAAAGATGACCCTTCCTCTCTCCTGGGGCAACGCTATATAAAGTTGCTGATTATCCCGAGCAAGGGAGGCTAAGATATCCTTCCATGATCCATCGTTGCAGTGGACATTTGCTCGAAGATGCCGTCTTTTTCGGCTCTCTACATGCTGGAAGAACATGATCTCCTTCTTTCTCAGGTCGACCCGACGAACTCCGGCGATCATCTCTGCATGGTGATGAGAATGTGGTGAGAACAGGTTCACCCCCCAGCCTTTTTATAGGCAAAAGAGATCACAGCGGTCCCCAATAAATCCGCCATAAAGTCTGTATCGACCGTTTCAATGCTCCATTCAAAAATGTTTCGAGTTACGAGGGGCCGTTCATGCTTCATTCAAAGCGTTTCAAATTCTGAGAAATTTAAAAGCTTTGAAGGGGGTCTTATAGAAGCATGAAAAATACGCTGGGAGGATCTACGTAGCCTCTTGATGCAGAGCAGCGTAAACAGAGGCCTTCAGAGCCATCAAGTGTGCAACAGAGCTTTTTTCCACTAAAATACAGCATGAAGTATAAGCTCAAAGGACCATCCGCGTAAGTGCAGTACGTCCAGGCCGCTCCAGCGTAAGACAGAGTTCTTCATCGCCTCCATGGCGTAAAACTTAGCCGCTCTCAAAGCAGCGTTAATGCGTACGAGGAACGCTTCGTCTTCTCTGAAATGAACCTGTCAAGTTACGCAGTGAACCTGGCCTCTGACTCCTGACAAAAATTGCTGCACGGCTACCCAGACGACGGCTGGAAACGATGACAGACCCCTCGGGACGCGCCCAACAGTATTATGGCGGATCTCGGCATTTAATGCAGAGGATTTGGTTAAAATATCACCAAACCGTCGGTTACCAAAGTCCCCCCAGCGTAAACCGCTCTTTCGCGTACAAGGGAATATGCCGCCTTATTTTACACAGGCAAGCATGAGCCGTTTTACGCTCCGCGATAGACAAACCGTCTGCCACGTCAAAAGCTGCACTTCGTACAGGGCCCGAGGCACGTCTCTACGTCAAATTGCACAGAGCGGTGACAGTTTCTCTCAAGACACGTCTCTGCGATGGATGCACAGAAAGGCTGCAGACCTTCAAAATACGTCTCCGTATTTAATGCACAGGATGGTGGCAAATCTCTGTAAGAGATTTGATTATACCTTTGAAAGTCGTAATTCCGGCGAAGACGTCCACATCAACACTCTGGCATAGTACGCAGCGGCTTCTACGCCCATTCAGGATCTGTGCTCATTCAGCTTCAAACGCCCACTCAGTCTCTACGACCATTCGGCTTCTATGCCTGTTCGACTTCTATGCCTCTTCGGCTTCTATGCCTATTCGACTTCTACGCCTGTTCGGCTTCTATGCCTATTTTGGCTTCTACGCCAGGGGTGACAGTCATTTGGCTTCTACGCCAACCTCTTCTACACGAGGGATACCTACCTACGTGGCTTCTAAGCCGTGATCTTCGCAGCAGATATACGTATTTTGTCCCCTTAGTTGGACACGCGTCACATGTTCACTCAAAAGATCATTTATACACAGGCATTGGTTATTTTAACCATTGTGTAAAAGGGTGCTATACTGTCCACTCATCGGTTGTTACACCGACGGAGTGGTCACTGTCACCAAAACTCTATAAATAGAGACCCCTATCAATGGGGAACAAGGTCGACAATTTGGAAGATCGAACCAGGTCGGAGAATTGGTAAAAAGAGAGAGAGAAAGAAGGAGAGAAGAGTCCGGAGCTCAGGCAAAGAGTAGGGATCGACGACCTTGGCATCGTGCATCCACCCTCTCCTGCAACCTTCGAAGCTGCTTTCCGTCTTACACGGTACTTCTTCAACATCGTGTGGTCCAAGGGCTAAAGTGATCGACTGCAGATCAGACACCTATAGCAATATTTACCCAGATTAAATAAATTGTACTCCCATATCCTCGTATAGGATTACATTGTACAAGTTTATTTGTAAACCAAAGGGCGCGGATTTCGCATAAACCCTGTCATTGAAATACACTTTCATTCTTTCGTTTAATACCACAAATAACACAAATAGTTATACTTTGGATTTTTTTCATGAGATGTTCTTTCTCCGGGATTACTTTACTATTCCTCTGTGATTATATTGAACGTGATCAGTGTGCTTGATATTATAGACCGTGCATAGTGATTATCAGGTCAAAACGTGTCATGATTTGGATCCATCATACTAGTCGGGGGCAGAGAAAATATTAGTTGGATATGTGATCATACCTTACAGACCGTGTGGTAGTGTAGACCGTGGCAACTAGTTGATTATACACTTCATATATGGTTGAGCTAGCTCCCTTTTTTTATGTTTTATATTAGGCCGAAGTCGATCACATATCGAACTAATATTTCCAAACACCTAGTAGTTATAACTCTTCTCTATTCTACTTCATATATGCTGATACTTACCGTGTTGCTCTTATTGACTTACTTCTCAGTTAATTGCCATGTATTGATGTCAGTTATATTTTCCATCATTTATTTTATTACTATTACTATTTTATAGCTTTTGTCATATATTAGAACTTCTATTGGGTTGTACTCGTTCCATCCTGACTGGATAATATATTTCAGTGTTGACCTCGGAGGGATGCTATAGTCAGGACTACTTTTGTATTATGGACCTAGAGGTGACCTATGGTGAGATATAGGCTAGTATTTCTCTATCTCAGTTTCATGTTTGATATTATTTCTCTAAGATTGTTGTTTAGATTATTTTTTCCATGTTCATTTCTTCCTTTAGAATATTATGATTGAGTACATGATAGAAATAGTTATATTAGTATGATTCCATTGAGGTCTAGACAATATTCTACCATCGATGCTGTGACATAGGCTGGACGTACTCACATACTCGTACCCCGATCATCCGGGTGCAGGTCATGACAAGTTTTTATGGTGGCCTATGTAGGTCTCATCTTCGTAATTAGTGCGATATCGTGGCAGTACTTCAGTTTAGACGTACTGCTGTGAACCTGTAATAAAAATTATTGATGGATTATAAGAAATATGATACTCAATCACAGATTAGGATTTCTTAAGAGATTCCTAGAATGACCCTTGAGAATCTTACTATAAACCCTATTTTGAATCTATTTCCACTTGCTTTGTATCACCTTCTCCTTTGTACTTGTCCTTTGTTGAATTTGATTATTGTATCGAGATAAATTTTATGGACTAAAATGAGGTATATTCTGATAACGTATTCGGATGGAAACAACGAGAAAGGTAACCGTCTGCCTTAGTTATGGAGTCGAGATTTATCACAACCATATTAGCTGGCGTGGCAAAAACGTAGAGACCTAATTTTGGATGAACATATCTTAGTTATGGAATTTAGAGGTTATCGCATCTATACTAGTTGGTATGGCATAGCTATACTGGTTTGCGTAGTGAAAATTCTAGATAACATGATTTTAGAAGTATATGCCTTAGTTATGGACTCTATAGTTATCGCAGCTATGCTTACTGGCGTGGCAAGAATTCTGGGTAACATAATTTCTGATAGACGTATATGATTATCAGATTGTATCTTAAATTGGTTCTTAACATATCATCTCTATCATTCCACTATTGTTATCACAGAATTCTATTTTATCACCTCTACTAGCTTAGAATAGAGATATCTCTAGTTTCTCTAGTTTAGTTCCTTATAGAGCTTCAACTTTATTAGTTCCCGAGGTTCCTTAGATAGTGCAGTAGCTTGGTAACTTGTAGTCATGTTTGTCTCCAGTTTGAGTATCAGTGTTGATGGTTAGAAGTGTAACTTGTGAGTCTATGTGTGGTCCCAAGTTGGGTATGTGAGCATTATGTATTAGTGTATATAAGCCTAGAAATAACTCATAGTGTAGTACCCTTGTAGCAATAGTTCTATGGTAAGTGTCAGAGTATAGTAAGTGGTACCAATGGTATCGTTAAGAGGAGAGTAGCATACCAATTTATGATTCTAGGTGTTGGTATCATGCCATCATGTATGTTTTAGATAGATATAGATTCATATAGTTGAGGGATCCAAGTATCAATCGAGTATCATGAATTTATATTTGGGTATTAATGGAGCATAAAATTCTATTAGTGCTTGATACTTAGTTGTGTCATAAGGAGGAGAATGTGTATTCAAGAGAGATACTAGTGAGTGTACCATGATAGAATGGTACCCATAAGTGTATAGGTGTGTGTGTGATAGTATTATAATGTGTTGTGCTAGGTAATAGAACTTGTGCTATATGTTGAGTGTTGAGCATTGGTGTGGGTAGATGTGTGTGCACAGGTATGTGCCTAGTATGAGTATATCACCTAATACTTGAGGGTATTAATATGTTAGTAAGTGATATATGGAGAAAAAAGGTAGAGTGTCTAGAACTGTGTGCACAAATGCATAGAAAGGAGAGTGAGGGAATGAGTGGTGAAATAAAGTACAGGTGAGGGTGTTTCATGAGTTTTATGAAAAGGGGTCTGGGTATTAGAAATATTATTACCATGGGTTGATAAGTATCAAGATTTGTCATGGAAGGTATGTTCTGGTCTACTACTAATTAATATATTAGTTGGTAGTTTCAAGTATAGTAGGTAAGGGGAGAGATATATATAATATGATATAGAATCTTGTGTTTGCCTGTGAGTGTGTAAGTGAGACATGTGTATCCTAGAAATAAATAACTAGTGTATTAGATGCATATGATTATGGGTGCTAGGGAGTGTAATGAGGTGATCTAGTGGGTGAGCTAGTGTCAAGAGTGGAAGTAGTAGAGTGTGTGTTGATGAGCACTATTATGGGTGTTAAGTATAGTCATGAGGTTAGTGTCTGTATACCAAGGGTTCATAGAGAGGACAAGTATTCATGATGTATCAAGATTAGGATGAGTAACAAGTGATGTGTATAGTGTGACAGTTTAGTAACAGTGAGTGTTATTATATGTGATAGTATCAGTTAGTTATAATAATGTAATATTGATGTAGGGTATATAAAGGGGTATCATGGGAAGTAGGAGTGAAGGTGTTCCAGATAGTGAGAAAGAGGATAATATGTGGGAGTAGGTTTCAGTAGGTGTGAGTATATTTATAAGTGTATTGGGAGTAGTAATATATCAGTGAACTGTATGATGGGTCGAATGGTACCAGTGTGATATCATAGTATCAAGAGTGTTGGTGCCATAATGGAGAGAACGTATTTATATATGTACCAAGGTACATGAGAGTATCCTAGAGTTAGTGATAGAGTATGGGTTGTATTCAAATACCAAGATGAGAGAAGTATCAGGTAAATTCTAACTAATAAGTGAAATTAGTGTCTCTTGTTTCCATGGTAGTGTGTCTATTAGTAAGTATTGTATCAGTATTTGTGTGTTTATACAAGTATGAGGTACAGCTTTAGATAATAGGGTTTCAACATAGGATGTTGAGAATGAAAGGTTAGTGATAAGTATAGAAAGCCAAATAATTGTTGATAGTGCTTATGTGTTAGTGTCAATTGGCTATGAGGGAGTGTTTGTAAGTGTCAAGACGTAGAGTATCTCAAGTATCAGGTTGAATTGAGATACAAGTAACCTCGTGGCTAGTATATTAATTATAGATGAGGTAATTAAGTATCTTGGTATGAGGGTATCATGGGTGTTATATATAAGAGTTGTGCCTTGTGTGGGCACTGTCAGGAATTTAGAGAGATATCCTACAAATAGTATCCTAGAGTGATCTGTGTGTATCAATAGGACATAGGAGTATAGGGTATTGGGTGTCATGAGTATATGACTAGTGTTAGTACCAAGTCTAGCATCCAAGTCAAGTGTCATAGAGTATCAACGTAAAAAATACACAAAAACTTGTTGATAGATGTATATACATGACTTTATGAGAGATAAGTTAAGGTAAAATAATTATTCATAAGAAATTGCATTATTAGGTACCAATTTGGTATTGATCATTAGGTTTAGTGTTTAATTAAATATCATGATATAGAGGCATGAATAGGGGTATTCTAGTAAGTACCAAGTAATATATAAGTATCCTATTGTCTAGTGAGATGTGTTGTGTTAGGATGAGACTAGAATAAGGTAAGGGTAAGATATTATGATAAGATAAGGTAACAAGGTACCTAGAGTTGGGTTTATGATATTAATCTCAGGCTATTCCTCTTCATTACTGTTTTAAATGGTGAACTTCTTTTGATCTTAAGCATGTCCTTTAGTATTAGTATTGATTGCCAAGAACTATGTTCTTGTAATACAACACTGGTCGTTCCTTTCACCATCTTCTAGTAAATAAGTTAGAACCTTAGAGATTGAATCTATTGTAGTAATTCATGTAATTTAAGATAGAGACTGTTAGCCGCTTCTTGTTTGCATCCTGAAAGATGTTTGAGAAACTCTTCTTGAACTATTGAAGATGATCGTATTTCCTGATCATCCTAAATACTTTATGTTCCTATTCTTCATGTTACGAAGAATTCCCTGATCCTGTTGCCTTGAGAGGTAACGCATAATCTCTGGATAGTCTATCTCTTTCCGGTACTAGTACCTACCTTAAATTTTTTAGAATGATTTTTTTTTCTAAGGGGGGTAGGATTGTAACCACCACTTTTTACCTTAGAAATATTTTGGTAATTTTACCTTGGTTGCTAATTATATATTATATTATATGAGTGATTAGACTAAAAATTTTATTTGTATTAGTTAACATGCTAGTTAGTTAAAATTAATTTAGTGTTAGTTGGTATTGGTTAGAATGATAATTAACTAGAATTAATTTAATGATTAGTTAGTGTTGGTTAGTGTCAATTAGTAATTAGTTAATTACCATAGATTAGATTAGTTAAGTTTGTGTCATGGAAAGAATATTCTATTTAATTTGTAGAGATACTTTCTATAATAAATTAGATGCCTTCCTAAACAAACTAGATTCTTCATAACAAATATAGAATCATTTAGAAGAGTGTAGAAAGGATATTTTAGACCAACAATCTTCTCCCCACCCCATCCTATGATGGCAGACCCTAGCCTAGGGAGAAGCTTCCATTAGTCACATCACTTCATTCTTTATTTAGCCTTACTTCTTCTTTCCCAAGCAAACCTAATTTTCTACCAATTCTATTCAAATCACTCTTAATTCCTTTCATTCTTCCACTTTCATTGATACGACTTGGTGGATTGTGTTCGACTCATCTCTTCCGTGTCCAAATTAGAATTTTTTCAAAGAGGTTACCAAAACACTAGGTAATTCTCTCAATTTCATCAAATTTATTGTTAGAAACACTCCTTGGTCATGTAGGAACCTTCTCATGGTTATATTTGACTTTTCAATGGTAGATCTAGGCACTAGCAGCCCACAATTTGGTCGATCTATGTTGTGTCATGAGAATTATGGATTTTGGGGCTCAAATTGGAAAAAAATCTCAATTTTGTCCATGTGGAGTTTGATCTGTGTCCTACTGAGGACTATTGGTGTGTATTTGATAGTATGTTGGTATTCTTGTGTCCACAATTGGATACAGAGTATCCGTATTATGGTACGCCATGATACGCATGGTTAGAATAGGGTATTTGAGCCAATAGGTGTTAATTCTTTTCAATTGCAATATATTTGGTTATTATATATATTTATATATTATAATTTAGGTTTATAATATTTTCCTTGGTATTTGGGAGTGACTATCATAGCATTGATGGTGTGGGTGTGGAGTATCATGAATGATACTTGAGTATGGACCATGGTGCACACCAAGTGTTTGATACTTAGTTCTTGTGTGGTGTTGGTGTGTTTCATGGGTTGTGTGCCTCTTTTATAGTGTGTGGGGTAATGTAGTGTTGAGAGGAGTTGTTATGGTGTGTTAATGTGCTTATGCAAGTGGAGGGAGGATTGTGGTGTGTTGGTTGTGATGAGAAGTGTGATTATGGTATGTGTGTGTGTGTGTGTGTGTGTGTGTGTGTGTGTGTGTGTGTGTGTGTGTGTGTACTTGTTGTATGGGGGTGCTGCGGACATGTTGCAGCATTCGGGTGAGTGCAGTGAAGGTTAAAGGAGGTGCACAGTCGGGCAGACAACAGATGGAGAGGGTAGAGAGTGTCAGTTGCTTACTCAGTGCATTGCAGTTTGCACTACAAGTAGAGAGCAGTAGTTGCTACCTGTGGAGTTCAACTACCTGTGCAGTAGGAATGCAGGAAGGTGTATGCTAGGCAGTGTAGTGCAGTGCAAGTTCAGTGAACTCAGGTTGCATGAATTATTGTGCAGTCCATTGCATAGGTTCAGTAGCTATGTGAGGGGTTTGTAGTCGTGTACTGTATTGGGATGTCTGCACAGCAAGTGCCCTAACCAGAGGGAGTTCTGTGTGCATGGGTCTTTGGAGTTAACATCTGGACAGTGGAGGGAAATGTGGCGGCAGTAGGTCAGTACAATAGTAGTGTTCATGACTGTGTTAGGAGTAGTATTATGTTTTCTCTCAGTTTGGGGGTAGGGGGGAGCTACGGTAGGCTTGCACAGTACAGGGTTGCACTGCATCAATATACAAAAAGTATATAGATACAGGTATGTATTAGTCTAGGTGCTAGTATATCTGTTAGTATAACGTGTGTACCTTGTGATACCTGAACACTAGTATAGGTAATGGTGAAGTTATGGGTAGTATTATTGTGATATTGAGGTAAGTAATACTAGGATTTGGGTTGTGGCACCAAGTGCTACTTGGTATTGGAAAGTGTGGGTTAGTGAGTGAGTTAACTATCATGGTGTATAGGTAAGGTGTTAGAGTTGAGGTAGGTAGTGGTATGATACTAGTGCGTAGGTAAATACTTAGTTATGACCAAGGTATTAGATATTACCTTGAGTTATATCTAGGTAAGTGGGCATTGTATCAGTTATAAGTATAGGGTAAGTATTAAAATTTGGGTGTGATTCTAGGTAGTGTCCTAGAGAGTGCTGGTATCTTGAGATACCAAGTATCAAGGTAGAGGTTGAGGTAATGGGTAATAGAAAGTTAATGGGATTGGACCAAGGTATTATGATACATGGTATAATATATTAGCTAGTATAGTCTATGTTATCTAGTATAACTTGGTTTATCAAGGTAATGCCTAGTTTAACTTAGTTTGACCTAATTTGACCTAGTGTTGACCTAGAGACCTAGTTTCAAGCTAGTTGGCGTGTTTATAATTCCAGAATACTATTTTGACTTGATAATTCATATTTAGGTCTTTGAGGCACCATTTTGGATACCATATGTTATTCAACACCGAATTTCAGGCGTTTATATTCTTTGATAGTTTTCATATTTGATAGATTCTATGTTACGAGTTCTTAGTGTTGTTATATTTGATTCCTGACACGATGGTACACGGATTGGTATACTTTGGATCTCCCTCATGAGATATTCTTTCTCCATGATTACTTTACTAGTCCTCCATAATTATGTAGACAGTGATCATTGTGCATGATATTATAGACTGTGCATAGTAATTATCGTGTCAGAACGTGTAACCATCACTTTTCAAGATAGTAGTATTTTAGTTTTTGTATTATTTATTATTAAAATATTTAATTACATAATAATTGGTGTGGTTGTATATATATTGATAATTAATATAGATGATTGTGTGTTAGACCTTAGTTAGACTAGTTGCTAATGAATCCAACTAGACTTGAATCCGACAAGACTTGTCATGAACAATTGTGAGACCCATTTAATTAGCCTTAGTTGATTATTTATAATAGAGGAATGAATGAAATCATCTTTCTTTTAAATATTAGAACCTTCTTAATTAAACCCTAATTTAGTTAAACCCTTCATGACAAGTTGGAAGGGCATTCTAGATATTTCAAACTAAACCAACCCTAACCCTAAGGTGGCCGACCCTATTTAGAGGGAGAGGAGCCTCATGAATGCTCACCACTTCATTTATTTCCTCCTTATTAGTTCATCCATAAGTTCCTCCATTCCCTCCACAAAATTCCTTCAAAACCAAGTCCTATTCCTCTCATTTTTATCCCCATGGAGAGCTAGAAGCTTGAGGATTACAAGAGGCTAGAAGAAGAGGAGCATTGCTAGGAATTGGAGTCTATTTCTTATCCTTGTGCTCATTGGAAGGAACCACATTGGGAATCCATCTCCCAATAGGTAAAACTTTATTTTCCTTGTCATTTTTATACTAGAATGGTATAATTGACCCATAGAAACCCTTCCTTGGCTTAGGGCTACCAATATGAAGAAGAACTAGGTCCATATGAGGCAATTAGAGAGAGTTACATGGAATTTTGTGGCCATTTGAAGAAAACTCTGAGGTGGCACACCAAGTGTTTGATGGAATGCCTAATAGATCATTCCTTGTTATTTTGTGTTGTATTTAATATACTAGGATGCATATGATGCATTTTGAGTAGTGGTATCATAATAGAATAGGTGTTTGAAGGGTGTATCATAGCTATCTTGATATTGCACTTGAAGTATTTGATTGAATGCCATGATGTCACGATCCACACCCGAAATTTGGGCATGAGCCGTGGGTACGTCCAGCCTACGCCACAGCATCGACGGTAGAATGCTATCTAGGTCACAATAAATACTAACATAACTCACAACCTGTCAATGATATCAACTCCATAAGGAGGACAATATACATCTCATAATAGCTCATAATATAAACTCAATCACAGCAACTATAAGAGTATAAGGTACGATAAAAGATAAGAAGAATGACATAGTTAAATACCATGTCAAAAAATAAAGATGAACCACAGTCTAGCTGTCTAACATAAAGTCTCCACAAGTCTCAAATAAAATCCAACGTAAGTCTCAACATAAACTAAAATAAACCTCGAATAAGTCTCAATGCATAAAATAAATGTTATCTAGATAACTGCAGGTAATGTCTCCTCTAAAGAAATAGTCCCATCTAAGATCTCAGGTGTGTAGTCTGCATCTATACCTGGTCCGTAATGTGTGGGACATAAATCCTCAAGATCCTCTGGAAAAAATATTCAGTCAGGATTGGAATGAAGTACAAGCACTAACAGCAGTTCCATATATATTGACAAAAACTATAGCACAGTGTAAAGAAATACAAGATAGATATGAATACTGGCAATAAGAAATACTGGAATAAAGAAGTACTGAAATAAAGGAATACTGGAATATATCATCATCAATGTACATCTAGTAATGAATAGAAATACAAGTGCATGCTAGAACAATGAACTAGAATATAAGTGAGTACTAGAACAATAACTAGAATATAAGGAATGATAGATCAATATACTAGAGATACATGTCAAGAACATGTAGCTAAGTATGTGAAACATTAGCATATTATGTGATCGACTTGGGACTGATCAGGCTTATTACATATGGTTCGCTATGATTCATGTAAGGTCAGGCTAACCATCCGGATAGCTATGATGTGAGCAATAGTCAGGCTAATCACATATAACAGGCTATGAGACATGTAATGGTCAGGCTGTACCGACGTGAGGTATGGGTGAGCTATGATGCATGTAGAGTTGGGTATGATCACATAAGCTACTAATATTTTCTCGTTTCCCCAGCTAGCACGATGGATTCTAATCACGACTCCTCGTGACAGGTCTCGATGATGCCAACTCGTGTAAACAATAGTGTCAGAATCATGTACGCTATACAACTAGAATTAAAGAGATAATCAACATAATAAAAACTATCAGAGAATGTACTCATGTGTGGTCCTTAGCTGGCAATACCAATGTCCTATTTTCAAAGTATCGTCTGAATGATCCAATAGTCCTATAGACATATCATATAATACAATGTTGCATCAGACATTACACTAACACACACAATCAAACACAATGAACTCAAAGACTACGCTAGGGGGTGACACTTGTCATCTACAGGGTCAAGTGTGCGTCTAGTTGCACGGTGTCACGTCTGTAATTGCCGTGCATAACCGATAGTCAATTAATACGGGTCTTGCCAGTACGTCAGTGTACATATGGTAGTCTACTAACAATTCACATGGTCACAGGTCAATGTAACTACGGGATATTCGTAATTATACTAGGGTCTCATAGTACATCTATAAATATGCATATAGTCTTAGCATATAATATTAATTACTTATAATATATATGTACACCAATTAAATACCTATACTATATATATATATATATAAATATATATATATATATATACACTAATTGAATTCATATACTATATACATATATATATATATATATATATATATATACCAATTATACATATTAAACATATACTAATGGAATACATATACTATACTTATATATACTAATTATACCAAATATACAATACACATATATTAAACCATAACTAAAAATACGTATGCATACTAATGAGAAATACGCGTATGCGTGCACGTATAAATGTACGCCAGAAGGAGAAACTCGAACCTGTGCGCGGGATGAGGCATTCGTGTCGAGGTCGTCGAGAAGGAGGTGCTCGGTTCAGTCGAGCGGGTCGACTCCGGCGTTCTGTCGGTTGAGCAGCGTCGGGTGGCAGGGGCTCGCATGGTCCGGCGTGCCGTAGGTTCAGGCGTTTAGTCGGCTTCAATGGATTAAGAACGGCTCCGGTCGTGACGAGGAGGGCGGAGGCGACTAGCAGCGGTGCTCCGGCGGGTTCAGGCCAGTCGGTGGCGAGGATGGCGAGATGACAACGTTGGGTTCAAGCTCCGGAGGGTCTCCGATCGAGTGCAGTGAGAGAGGGGGTAGCGAGGCGGTCGGTCCAGTCGACGTGTTGAAGGAGAGGCGGACTGACGGCGTCGGGGTTGCTCGGTTCCGGAGGGTGAAGGAGAGGTGAACAGTAAGGGGAGGAGGGGGATGTCGGCTGGGAGTTAGGTTAGGTTTAGAAAATAAAAGGAAAAAGTAAAGAAAGCAAAATGATATTTATATATGTATGCAAGATGTTAGGTTGACCTAGAAATAGGGCTTGGTCAACACTTGAAAAAAGGGCTTATCATGGAGGTATTTCAAGGGATAGGATTCAATAAATTCAAAATGGATGGCTAGGATTGCATTTGGTTCAAAGTTTGGAGGGCTATGGTTTAAGGAGGTTGATGTTGAGTTACACGCTCCCGAAACTTGTGGAAAAATTCATATGAAGTAGAAATGGGTTTATTCACGTGTTGTGTCCAACAGGGTGGACACCTTAATGCACTTTTGCATAAAAGTGTCCAATAATTAGAAAATTGCACAAAGTTAGGTTTATGGTTTAATTTAATTAAAATAAATATAATTTGTGTTCTAAAATTAATTAGAAGTACATGGGAATAAAGTTAAGTGGGACACAAGTGTCATGAATGAAGTAGACTCTGAATAGAATATTATCCTAATTTGGATTGCACAAAATGGGTCGAGATTGTGTCTCCAATTTCGATTGGAACACACAAGGATACAAAGTTAGATTTATATAGAATTAAATATAATCGGTTGCGATGAATGTTGTGCGACTAAAATAAAGCACAACAAGGCATAGTTATGAGTCACACAAGGATCAAAATAAAAGTCTGGCACGTCTAGGACAAGGGTGTGAAATTAGTTGGAAGACAGTGGTTAGTGTAGTGCTCTAATAATCGAAGCAACGGTAAAGTGCAAGAATTAAATAAAATCACAGCAATTTAAATATAAATAATTATCATGCAATTATTTACACATTAAATTATAAAAAGACGAAAATACCCCTATTCTGAAATGTGGTAGTGACACATGCTAAGTGTTCATGTAGTTGTATCTATATATAGAGTATTAGCATTTTTGTTATATATTCTAATTATGTATATATTTATATGTATAAATATATCTACGCTTATGTGTATTAGTATATATATTAAAGAGTATACATATGTATTTATATGTAATGTGGATACTGTGTGTGAGTTCTAGATGAATATTCACTATGTGAGTGTATTCATCTAGGGGTGTATTAGAAGTGATGTGTTGACTTCCTGAGATGATTAGTTGGGAGTATATATAAGGGAAGGAAACTAAAAGTCAACAGCAGCAGCAAGCGATAGCAGTAGGTCGGGCAAATTGGAGAGGGTGTATCAGTGACTGCAGAACAACAAGGAGGGTTACAAGGTAGTCTGGATACACATGTAAGTCTCTGTGTTGCAGGATAGTGTGGAGTAATTAGAATGAAGGGGGGGGCTTATATTGACTGAGATCAATGCTCAGTGGTGTACATAAAGTTGGTTTGCTTGAGTGTTCACAGAATAGCAATAATACTGCATGTTGCTGAATGCAATATGCCATCTTGGCAACAGAATTACAGTATTAGAAAGGCATCAGTGCTTTGTAGCATCAGTATTAGAGTGTACCAGTAAATGAGTATATCAGGCATAAGGGAGTGCTTGAGCCCAGTAATGTGTATGAGGGAATTGTGTTAGGGTACTGGATAATATGTAGATTAGGAGAACTGATAGTTGCTTGTATCAGTAGAGCATTAGTAACTAGGAGTGGTGTTCCCAGTTTAAATTATCAGTTAAGAGTGAGGAAAAGCAAGGAGATGTGACTGAGAGTGCAGGTAAGTGTTGAGGAGGGAGTTTATTAAGTGCACAAGCGGGCAGTGTGAACTGGCACTCGATGCACAGGCATGGACATCATTAGTAGGCTTAAAGAGGGGCTCGGGTTCAATCCCTAACATATGGGTATTGGAGTATAACCTGTGTGCATGAGAGGGTGTGTACTTACCTGTGTTGGTGAGTTAAGGTAGAGTGATAACTGAGCACAATGGTACTGTGCTCAGGAGGATAAAGGCAAGGGTGAGGGTGATGGTGAAGGTGTTGTGGTGTTGAGTTGTAGTTTTTACTATTGCATGGAGTGGAAGATTTTGCTGTGTGCATTAGCATTTCAATGTGCACATGAATTTACAGGTAAGGTGAAGGACCGCGAGGCAAATCTAGAGGGGGATGAATAAAGTACAGCAGAATAATCTACCCAATTTAAGATTATCAAAATGAAGGCAGTTGCTAACTAACAGTGTATATAAAGACAGTAAAGTAAAGCAGTAAAGTAGAGAGGGAAAGCAAACACAAACACCACGAGAGGACTAGTCCAGTCCCGAGAACTCAAGCTCAGATTTTCTCCACTATAATCACCAATAGTGAATCATAAGCTTTGATCCGAAGGCTTGCCACTTCTTTACACCACGAGTTTTGATCCAAAGTCTCGTAACTTCACAACTTAGAGAGAAAGAGTAACTGATCGAACAAAGCTCTTTATAACTCAGAAGACTTCTAGACTGAGATCGCACTTGGCACTAGGAAATTCGTGTATCTTCGTTGGTTGAACGACTTGAGTCTTGTGTGCGGCAACAAGCTTCATTATTGAAAAGCCAGAGTCTCAAAAAGAAAAAAAAGATGATTCTATGCAGCTTACTGATACAACTAATAATCCTGAACCTCAAGTTCCAGTTCATAATAAAAAATATAAATAAAGATTATATTTGAATAGACGCAATACAGATGACATGCAATAGTAGTGTTGAGGCTTCAAATGCGACATATCAATGCATGGTTTAGTTAACTATCAAAATCAAGTTGACTGATACCAGATTAGCCAACAATCTCTCCCATTTTGATAATTGACAAACAATGAATGATACTGCAAGTCTTTGATATGTAATGCTCCCTTGTAACTGTGGAGCAGTTGATATGCTGAAGACAACGTCTATCAAGTATCGTCTTGTATGCTAGTATCATGTATTCTTTCTCCTCCATTGTCATTTGATCGAAATGGCATACTCCCTCAAAATCGGTGAGATGACAAGAAAAACAAGAGAGTAATGTGTATACAGGATAATATATAATAACAAAAGAAAAAAATTTGCATTAAACTTTTATTCATTTGAAAGAAAACATACAAAAGTGGATGTGTAATGGAAAAATCATAGTAGAATATCTCAAATTAAACTTTTTAACATTCAAATCAATTGAGTAACTAGTTGTCATTTTCTTCATCTTCAGCATCTGGTTCAAGTATTCTGTTTGGATCAAAGAAGGCATCAATTGGATCCAAATATCATTGAACATATGGGTGATCAATACAAAATTCTTGTTGACTTGGATTCCGGAGAATCAAAAAAGGTTCGGCTGGGTGCTTTGATTGGGTGTACTGAATGTCTATAAAAGTGTTTCCAAGAGCCTGAGTCTGAAGAGTTTGGCGATGATCAATATCACGATTGTGTAAATCTTCTTGGTGGAAGCGATCACGCAAAAGGGTAAAATAGACTCTAAGGTTTACGATTGTTTATCAGCAGGAGGGACGAAATCAACAGGATGATTATTGGAGTTTGATGATGAGTTATAAGGTAAAAGCATAGTTAGCTCAATTCTCCGAATTCAATTGAGGTATAAAGGTTCCTCAAGATTTGGACGAGTATCCAAAAGAATATCAAGAAAGCTAAAAATGGTTGGCAAGTACATAGCGATAGTAGTGGACGACCTTTCTTGCGACATTGAACCATTTGAGATAAGATGGTCTGTGGAACATTGAATTTAATACCGAAATGCAAGTGATATAAAGCTAACATTTCTAGATAAGAGACCTCATCAAAGTATGTCTTCTTAGGTAGAAAAGTTGAAAAGATAATGCTATGCATTTCAAAAAAGTGACCATTCAAATATCTAGCATAAAATTTACCAGGTGGACATTCAAGAGGGCGACAAAGGATATTCTTGAAATAATCTAGGGTTAAGTCATGATCAAATTGTCACAACCCGCCCCCAAAATTTGGGGCACGAGTACGTGGGTACGTCCAACCTACGCAGCAGCATCAACGGTAGAACATTGTCTAGGTCACAATACTATCTAGTCAATCTCACACGAGTATCCAAACTCCATAAGGAGACACAGATATCACAATATAATATGAATACTCAATCACAGAACTAAAGCACGATAAGATATCGAAGAAAATAAATGAAATGCAAAACAAGTCTAAACAAAATATTCTAACTCAAACAATAACATCCAAGTCTCAAAGTATGCCGGAAATAAATCTGGTACCAATAATCTGCTAAAAGAAACTAACTGAATAACTAGTGATCCCGGCTAGACCTCTCAGAAATCACACCTGAGCTACAAGGTCCAAGGCTACAGCTACTCTCCCTGTGGTCCATAATATGTCGGACACCAGTCCTCTAAGTCGCAGTCTGGAAAAATATTTCCAGTCAGGATAGAGCGAAGTACAACCCAAATAACAGTTCCAGTTAATTGATAAGGACTATAAAACAATAAATAGATGATGCTATATACTGAGAGAAGTAATAAATAAATGCAATGGCAAGATAAAGAGAATCAGGCAATATAGGCAATATTGTACAGTCAGTGCATATATGAAATTAAGAGAAAGAGCTACAATATCATATACGAGGTGAGGTAGTATATGAACTGAAATGGAGAACTGTAACTATTCTAAGTGTTTGAAATAGTAGCTTCGATATATGATCAGCTTGGGAACATGTACGGGAGTTATATGGCCTGGCTAATCATAGGTGGGGTGTATGATTAATACTAACATAATTCTATACTTGTACAAGAGGGATATGATCACATTTCTCACTAACTATTTCTCCACCCCCAACTAGTATAGTGGATCCAACCATGACACGTCACGATACACGAGCAATGTCCAATATATTATGTACAAGATCTAATATCAATGTCTAATATCAGTATCGTGTACAATGTCAATACGATAACCAATGTAACATCTCATGACTGCAGATCCAATCTATATACTAGTCCGTGTAGCACAGTGTCAAGAATCAGATATAATATTTCTAAATACGTGAATTATAGAAATTATGAAATAATGGAAATTATCAGAGAATGTACTCGCTTGTGGTCCTAAGCGGGCAATACCAATTTCCTGCTCCAGAAGTCTCACAGAATGATCCAATGGTGCTATATTTATATAATATAATATAATAACATCAGCCATTACACTAACACACACACAAACACAATTGCACTACGCTCGGAACTACGCAAGGGTGACAACTAGTCAACTAGCAGGGTCAAGTATGCGTGTCTATACGCACATGTGTCATGTCCTCAAATACAGTGCATAGCAAAACAAACAACTAACTCTAACACATGTCCAATATCCAAATCTCGTGTAGTACTAACACATGGTCCAGTTAGTAGGTTAGAGTACACATAAGGCAATGAGTCCAAAATACGTTTTAATATATAAATATATATAGCACCTTATATATTACATAGTATTACCCAATACCTACATATATTTATATTAATACACCTAGGTCTACACAACACATAGAAATATGTGACACCCTCTATTAACAACCTAATTTCTAAGGAGTAAACACTAACATCAATTTTCCATGAAGCAATATTAAACCTAATTACTATTAAATTAATTTCTAAACCGAAAGACCAAGGAAGTAATTACTATTAAACCTAATTTCCCATGAAGCATATACTAATACTATATACCAATCATATATGCACACACACACACACACACACACTAGTCACTAGGTTTTATGACTACACGGTGACAAACAACACACAACAAAGATGGGTAAGCTACGAACCTTGATACACATGACCAAGGAGGGGTGGTGCTCCGGCGAGAGGAAGTCCGGCGAGGGTGGTCGACGGTCGACTGTACGTGGGGTCGAGTCGGGAACGGAGTCGAGGATGACTCAGGATCGACTGCTCGGCGTTGAAGTCAATTGGTGGTGAAGATGAGGTCGGGGTCGTGTGGCCGGCGAGGTGATGATGGTGATGATGATGATGATGATGTTGATGATGATGATGATGATGATGATGATGATGATGATACTGGTGGTGGGGAACAGGTCGAGGGAGACATGAAGGTGTACGGTTGGCCGGCTGGGGAGGAGAGGAAGTCGAGGGGAAGTCGACATTAATGGCGGTGTTAATGGTGAGGGGAGTCACGGCGATGTCAGTCGTGGTGGAGGTTCAGGCGACTGTTCAGGCAAGCGGATCGGGGTTCGACGGTCCAGAGCTGCTGCTCAGGCGGAGGAAATCGACTGCTCGGGGGGGGAGCGTTGATGGTGATGGTGGTAAGGAGTCGACCGGAGGTGGGAGGAGGTCGTGGTGGTGGAGCTCAGGCGAGATGGTCGGAATCCGACGGGTTGGAGATGGGGAAGATGGTGAAGGTTGAAGTCGGCTAGGGTTTAGGTTTCCTTTTTTTTATGTTGGTGGTGTGATAAAAAATAATATGAGAAGATGTGTTTATATATGGGGAGAAAAGTGTAATGACTACCTAGGGACTAGGGTTTAGTCAAGTACACTTAGGTATTGGGTTTGCTTGTTTTTACATGAAAATTTGAAGGGTGGAGATGTTGTTGGGTTGAATGGAGGGTGGAGATTGGTGAGGGGGAAGATATTGAGTGTTGCACACTCCAAAATAAAGAGAAAATACATGCATGACCGATCAAAGAGGGAGGGGGGTAATTCTTCATGGCCTTGACCAATAGGATGGTGACACCTCATTGCACTTTTGCATAAAACCCCTCAACAATTGGAAAATTGCACAAAAATGTGAGAATTGGGATTGGATGAGGGAAACCACCATGTTTGGTGTGATGTAATGGATAAGAAGGGTGTTTGGTGTTTAGTATGATCTTTGAGGGTGTAAATGGGGGTTTGGTTTGGTGTTGGGTCTAGTTTTGGGTTAAGTTGGGTCCTTACACCAATTTAATTAAAATTAATGTAAACGGTGTTCTAAAATTAATTGGAAGTACATGGGGTTAAAATTAGGTGGGACACAAGTGTCATGGACGTAGAAGACTCTGAATAAAATTTTGTCATAATTTGGGATGTACAAAATGGGTCAAGATTGTGTCTCCAATTTCGATTGGAACGCACAAAGATACAAAGTTGGATTTATTTAGAATTTAAAAATAACATCCGTAACGAATATTGTGCGACTAAAATGAAGTACAAGAGAGAATATTTATGAGTTACACAAAGATCAGAATGGAAGACGGGCACGTCTAGGACAAGGGTGTGAAATTTGTTGGAAGACAAAAGCTAGTGTAGCACTCCCAATATCGAAGCAATGGTAAGGCACAACAATCAAATAAAATCACAATAATAAATTATAAACCCAATATTTAATCCCAAAAATAATACAAATTTAATTCATAACCCTATATTATGGTCAGGGGTTCATCTAGTGGGCTTCTAGGTCTAGTCTACTAGCTCATGCATTAAAGAACACTATATATATATATATATACATATATATATATATATATATATATATATATATATATATATATATATATATATATATATATCTTATAATTATTTAAAATAAATACACATAATACTTATAATAAATAAAATGATAAAATTACCCCTATTTTTAGAATGTGGTAGTGACAAGTCTACACTCCTAAGAAAAATTTCGTCCTCAAAATTTAAGACCCTCAATAGTTGTATTTATTTATTTATTATTTATTACTATCAAAATTTAAATTCATCAAACCATATAATCATGAAGTAAATCTATATTGTTATTTCACAAAATTTTCAAATTTTCATAATTATCATATTCCTGAATTTTTTTTATTTAAAAATCAAATTCCATTCTTATCACAATCTCCTCCAAAATTTTAAGTTAATAACTAAATATAAAATTTAATATCCAATCCTCAAATTTTAAATCCAATCGATGCATATTTATAAAAATTTGAAATCTCATCCCAAAAATTTGAATTCATACACTAATCTATTTGTGATCTTATTCCTCAATTTCTTTTTCCACACAATACTCAAACAATGTAATACTTATTAAATCTTCTAATACAACAGAAAATATAAATTTTTAATTTCATATCTTGCAGTCAAATAAATATAATGATAATCTTCATAAATTTTTCAAAATTTAATGACAAATTCAATCATATCATAATCTTCATAAAAATCTATGATTTACCAAAATCTTCAATTTTGCCATATTAAATTCTTAACTCTTTATTTAAATTAATATTTATCCTCAAAATATAAAATCCTTAATAATAATTTATTTTTCTGCCACCATTAAAATTTAAATTCAAAATATATTCGATCATTCATATCTCTCAAAAATTATTCTCTAATTTTGAATTCAAATTAAGGCCTTAAAAGTCGAATTCAACAAGTTATAAAGCCAAATCTTTATATTGTTATTCCTTTGGTCTAACCAAACCCATAATCCTAGTTTTAATATTATATCGAACTCCTAACACTCAAAATTCTCAACATTATCCTTGAGTTCCTTGAATTATATCTCAAAACTTTCGAGATTATCCTAAATTTTATAAACTTTCAACATTATCCTCAATTTCAAAAAAAAATTCAACATTATCCTCAATTTATTATTTTTATCAGTAATCAAATATGAAAACTTCTACCCACCATAAAATTTTATCCTCAAAATAAAATCCTCAAAATTTAACTTCTCGAACAATTAAAATAAAATGTATATGCTTTCCTCAAAAGTCAAATATTCAAATATTGAAATAAAATTTTAATCACTTCCAAAAATCTTTATAGCTTTGACTATGTTTATTTAATTGAATTTGAAACATCAAAAATTTTAATAACATAAAATCTCAACTCCTCAAAAATTCTTAAAAATTGATTTCCTATCTTCAAATTATAAATTTAAATCCACATCTTGTAGTCCAATAGCTCTAGTGTTAATCTTTCTCACTGACCTCATCAACATATGTTATCAGATGATACCGTAATTTTAGTCCGTAAAATTTATCTCGATAAGAAATCAAACTCAACAACGACACCAAGAATTAAATTTAACAACCGATCAACAAGAACAAATTAGATAATAACAAGTGAGAACAGACAAAAATAAGGGAAAAGATTTAAATTGGAAATTATAATAAGATTCTCAAGGGTCATCCCAGGAATCCCTCAAAAATTTGTGATTGAGTATCCTCTCTCATCTTAGTATCCTATGTCCTATATCCTATCACAGGCACGCAGTAGTACAACTAAGACGTCGCACTACCACGACATCGCACTACTTGCGAAGCCTGACCTGCATGGGCAGCCACTAAAAATGTGTCATGATCCGCACCCAGAATTTGGGGCATGAGTGCGTGGGTACGTCCAGCCTACGCCGAAGCATCGGCGGTAGAACGCTATCTAGGTCACAATACTATCTAGTCAATCACACACGAGTATCTAAACTCCATAAGGAGACACAGATATCATAATATAATATGAAAACTCAATCACAGAACTAAAGCATGATAAGATATCGAAGAAAATAAACGAAATACAACACAAGTCTAAACAAAATATTCTAACTCAAACAATAACATCCAAGTCTCAAAGTATGCCGAAAATAAATCCGGTACCAATAATCTGCTAAAAGAAACTAACTGAATAACTAGTGATCCTGGCTAGACCTCCCAGAAATCACACCTGAGCTACAAGGTCCAAGGCTACAACTACTCTCCCAGTGGTCCATAATATGTCGGACACTAGTCCTCTAAGTCGCAGTCTGGAAAAATATTTCCAGTCAGGATGGAGCAAAGTACAACCCAAATAACAGTTCCAGTTAATTGATAAGGACTATAAAACAATAAATAGATGATGCTATATACTGGGAGAAGCAATAAATAAATATAATGGCAAGATAAAGAGAACAGGCAATATAGGCAATATGGTACAGTCAGTGCATATATGAAATTAAGAGAAAGAGCTACAATATCATATACGGGGTGATGTTGTATATGAACTGAAATGGAGAACTGTAACTATTCTAAGTGTTTGAAATAGTAGCTTTGATATATGATCGACTTGAAAACATGTACGGGAGCTATATGGCCTGGATTATTCATACGTGGGGTGTATGATTAACACTAACATGATTATATACTTGTACAAGAAAGATATGATCATATTTCTCACTAACTATTTTCCCGCCCCCAACTAGTACAGTGGATCAAACCATGACACATCACGATACACGAGCAATGTCCAATATATCATGTACAAGGTCTAATATCAATGTCTAATATCAATGTCGTGTACAACATCAATACGATAACCAATGTAACATCTCATGACTGTAGATCCAATCTATATACTAGTCCGTATAGCACAGTGTCAAGAATCAGATGTAACATTTCTAAATACTTGAATTATAGAAATTATCAAATAATAAAAATTATCAGAGAATGTACTCGCCTATGGTCCTGAGCGGGCAATACCAATGTCCTGCTCCTGAAGTCTCGCAGAATGATCCAATGGTCCTATATTTAAATAATATAATACAATAATATCAGCCATTACACTAGCACACACAAAAACATAATTATACTACGCTCGAAACTACGCAAGGGTGACAACTAGTCAACTAGCAGGGTCAAGTGTGCGTGTCTATACGCACAGGTGTCATGTCCTCGAATACAGTGCATAGCAAGAAAAATAACTAACTCTAACACATGTCCAATATCCAAATCTCGTGTAGTACTAACACATGGTCCAGCTAGTGGGTTAGAGTACACATAAGGCAGTGAGTCCAAAATACGTTTTAATATATAAATATATATAGCACCTTATACATATTACATAGTATTACCCAATACCTATATATATTTATATTAATACACCTAGGTCTACACAACACATAGAAATATGTGACACTCTCTATTAACAACCTAATTTCTAAGGAGTAAACACTAACATCAATTTCCCATGAAGCAATATTAAACCTAATTACTATTAAATTAATTTCTAAACCCAAAGACTATGGATGTAATTACTATTAAACCTAATTTCCCATGAAGCATATACTAATACTATATACCAATCATATATGCACACACACACACTAGTCATTAGGTTTTTTGACTACACGGTGACAAACAACACACAACAAAGATGGGTAAGCTACGAACCTTGATACAGGTGACCGAGGAGGGGCGGTGCTCTGGCGAGGGAAAGTCCGGCGAGGGTGGTCGACTGTCGGCTGTGTGCGGGGTCGAGTGGTGGTGAAGATGAGGTCGGGGTCGTGTGGCCAGCGAGGTGGTGATGATTATGATGATGATGATGATGATGATGATGGTGATGATACTGGTGGCGATAAACAGGTCAAGGGAGATGTGAAGGAGAACGGTTGGCCGGTTGGGGCTGCTCCGGCGATAATGGTGGCCGGAGGGCTCGGGGATGGAGAGGTCGAGGAGATGGTGGTGTTGACGTAGGGAAGAAGGAAGTCGGGGGAGAGGTCGTGCGCCCTGGAGGAAACTGTGCTCAGGCGGGGGTCGACAGGCCCAGCGGGAAGATGTGGTGGTCGGAGGAGATGGAGGTGTTGGTCGGGTCAGGGGGTAAGGTTGACGATGGTGGTGATCCAGACGGAGGGGAAGATGAGGAGATGCAGACGTGTTATGGAGGATAACGGATAGGAGAGGAAGTCGAGGGGAAGTCAACGTTAATGGCGGACTTAATGGTGAGGGGAGTCACGGCGGTGTCAGTCGTGGTGGAGGTTCAGGCGACTGTTCATGCGAGGGGATCGGGGTTCGACGGTCCAGAGCTGGTGCTCAGGCGCAGGAAATCGACTGCTCGGGGTGGGAGAGCGTTGATGGTGATGGTGGTGAGGAGTCGACCGAAGGTGGGAGGAGGTCGTGGTGGTAGAGCTCAGGCGAGATGGTCGGAATCCGGCGGGTTAGAGGTGAGAAAGATGGTGAAGGTTGAAGTCGGCTAGGGTTTAGGTTTCCCTTTTTTTTGTTGATGTTGGTGGTGTGATGAAAAATAATAGGAGAAGATGTGTTTATATATAGGGAGAAAAGTGTGATGACTACCTAGGGACTAAGGTTTAGTCAAGTACACCTAGGGATTGGGTTTGCTTGTTTTTATATGAAAATTTGAAGGGTGGAGATGTTGTTGGGTTGAATGGAGGGTGGAGATTGCTGAGGGGGAAGATGTTGAGTGTTGCACACTCCAAAATAAAGAGAAAATACATGCATGACCGATCAAAGAGGGAGGGGGTGATTCTTCATGGCCTTGACCAATAGGATGGTGACACCTCATTGCACTTTTGTATAAAAGCCCTCAACAATTGGAAAATTGCACAAAAAGGTGAGAATTGGGATTGGATGAGGGAAACTACCATATTTGGTGTGATGTAATGGATAAGAAGGGTGTTTGGTGTTTAGTATGATCCTTGAAGGTGTAAATGGGGGTTTGGTTTGGTGTTGGGTCTAGTTTTGGGTTAAGTTGGGTCCTTACACCAATTTAATTAAAATAATATAAATGGTGTTCTAAAATTAATTGAAAGTACATAGGGTTAAAATTAGGTGGGACACAAGTGTCATGACGTAGAAGACTCCGAATATAATATTGTCATAATTTTGGTTGCACAAAAATGGGTTAAGATTATGTCTCTAATTTTGATTGGAACGCACAAAGATACAAAGTTAAAAAATTTTTGGAATTTAAAAATAACGTCCATAACGAATATTGTGAGACTAAAATAAAGCACAAGAGGGCATATTTATGAGTTACACAGAGGTCAGAATGGAAGACGGGCACGTCTAGGACAAGGGTATAAAATTTGTTGGAAGGCAAATGCTAGTGTAGCGCTCCCAATATCGAAGCAACGGTAAGGCACAACAAGCAAATAAAATTACAATAATAAATTATACACCCAATATTTAATCCCAAAAATAATACAAATTTAATTCATAACCCTATATTATGGTCATGGGTTCATATAGTGGGCTTCTAGGTCTAGTCTACTAGCTCATGCATTAAAGAACACTATATATATATATATATATATATATATATATACACACACACAGATATCTTGCAATTATTTAAAATAAATACACACAATACTTATAATAAATAAAATGACAAAATTATCCCTATTTTTAGAATGTGGTAGTGACACAAATTGAACTTGCGTGATATTGACTAAGGGTTGTACATTAGCGAGAATACGGAGGATTTTTTCCAAGTCATCTGCATCGAATTCAATTAGAATGCTATAAACTCTAGATGAAATAGTGTCATATGTTAAGTTACAATAGAATATTTAAAAAGCATTGGTATAAATGTTGGTACAGGTTGGAACAAATTCTTAAAGTTGAAGTTTCTGAAAAGTAGTTAGATAGTCTTTGTGTTGAGAAGTAAAATCAATAGGTTGGCCAAAACAGATGTGTCTTTTGGATAAATTATTAAACTAATCATTTGAAATTTTGAGGCTTCGAAAAGTGAAACCATCAAATTCACCTATGTTCGGCATAATAGGACAGAAAAGATAGTTGAAAAAGAAATCTTGTTTCCTTTTAGGGGTTATTAGGAGTTTAGGAGAAAATTTTAAGGTTATTTGTGGAGGAGGAATAATTTTCGTTGGTCCGAATCAATGAGCAACAAAATGATCAATATATAGAGTAGTAAAAATCCAAATTAGGAAGAAAATTAAATGACATAGCATATTCTCGAATTAAACTAACTGAGTTTGGTCCAAATACTGTTGATATTTATTTCCAGAATCTCAATGTAACTTTAATCGATATTATGCCTTTCTTGACTTGATATAAATATAGAATAATAAGTGCTGAACTTAAATTATACTTTTTCAAGAGTTTAAATCATCTCGGAGTAATTATAGGGGCTGGATCCCAGCTAGTGGTGGTACGAAGACACTTAAATACCGTTTCGCTTAGGTTATTTACATCTTTTTGACATAAGGGCCCTTTCGGCTTGTATCCAAAAAATTTAAAACTTTTGAAAAGTGTGACAAAAAAATTGTAAAGCATCTTATGATTCTTATATTTTATCATAATAAAAAAGACTTAATTCTCGACAGATAAAGTTGAATCGATCTTCAGCTAAAGGTTTAGTAAAGATGGCTGCTAGTTGATGTTGCATGTCCATATACTTTAAATAAATATCTCCATGTGATTGATGATCCCTTAAAAAATAATGAAGAATTTTTATGTGCTTAGTGCGTGAATGGCATATTGGATTTTTGGTGAGATTAATGGTGCTAGTGTTATCACAGAAAATAGAAATATTCTTATAGTACAGATTGAAGTCTTCTAGGGTTTGCTTCATCCATAAAATTTGACTACAACAATGTCCTGCGACAATATACTCTGTCTTAGTTGTTAATAATGCAACAAAATTTTATTTCCTACTAAACCAGTAGACTAGAGACTTTTCTAGCAAATGATACGTGCCACTGGTGCTTTTTCGATTGACTTTGCATCCAGCAAAATCAATATCCGAGTAACCAGCAAGGTCAAAGGACGTGGTTTTGGGATACCATAAGCCTGCCGACAAAGTCCCTTTAAGGTATCTAAGGATACGCTTAACTGCGCACAAATGTGATTCCTTAGTTTTAGCCTGATATATAGCATAAAGACATATAACAAACATAATGTCTGGGCGACTAGCAGTTAGATATAACAAACTATCAATCATACCTCGATACTTATATATATCTGTTGATTTACTGCTTTCATCAAGGTCAAGCTTAGTGGATGTTGCCATTGGAGTCCCGATAGGATTTGCATTGTCCATGTCAAAATTTTTGAGCAAATCCTTGGTGTACTTAGCCTGATAGATAAAACTTCCTTGTGAATCTTGTTTGATTAGAAATCCTAGGAAGAAAGTGAGTTCTCCCATCATGCTCATATCAAATTTACTCTGCATACACTTAACAAACTCGTTAAATAGCATCTCATTAGTAGATCCAAATATGATATCATCAACAAATATTTACACTAATAACAAAGAATCAGCAGAAGTTTTTATAAAAAGGGTAGTATCAATTTTTCCTATTGAAAAATCATTTCTAAGTAGAAAGAAGCTAAGACGTTCATACCAAGCACGAGGGGCTTGTTTGAGTCCGTATAGAGCCTTTCGTAACTTGAATACATGGTCAGGGTGTTTAAAATCTTCAAAACCAGGGGGTTGTTTAACAAAAACATTTTCTTTGATAATACCATTTAGAAAAGCACTTTTAACATCCATTTGAAAAAGTTTGAAGTTATGAAAACTAGTAAAAGCGCAAAGCATTCAGATAGATTCAAGTCTAGCAACAGGAGCATAAGTCTCATTGTAGTCGATACCTTCCTCTTGGTTGTATCCTTGAGCTATGAAACGTGCTTTGTTACGTGTAACTGAACCATTATTATTTAATTTATTTCAAAAAACCTATTTAGTACCAATGATCAGATAATCATTAGGTTTAGGAACAAGTTCCCAAACTTGATTATGCTCAAATTGGTTGAGTTTCTCTTGCATAGCAGAAATCCAAAATTCATCAGCAAAAACTTTATCAGTATTTATAGGTTCTACTTGAGAAATAAAAGCAACATTTGCAATGATATCTCTATTTGAGGAACGTATACTTACACCTTTCGATACATCACCAATTACCAAGTCCTCAGGATGATCTGTGGAGAACTTTAGTCTCCTTGGCAGACTTTCTGGATGACTTGTACTGTTTGTATCTTCTGAAGTCTTGTTGGTTGCGGGTTGACTACCTTCATCGTCGCTTTCATTTAGTTTTTGAGTGTTGTATTCATCAAATATAACATTGATTGATTCTTCAATAGTCAATGAGGTTTTGTTGAATACTCTGAATCCTTTACTTTTGGCAGCATAACCTAGAAAAATACTTTCATCGGCCTTGGAGTCAAATTTTTCTAGATTATCTTTAGTATTAAGAATAAAATATTTGCAGCCAAAAACTTTAAAGTAACTAATGGTAGGGATTTTACCAAACCAAATTTCATAGGGAGTTTTCTTCGATATAAGTCGAATAAGCACCCTATTCAAAATATGGCATGAATTACTTACAGCTTCATCCCAAAAGTATTTCGAAAGATTATACTGATTTAACATAACTCTAGTCATATCGCCAAGAGTTCTATTCTTTCGCTCAATAACACCATTTTGTTGTTGAGTTCTAGGACAAGAAAATTTATAAGAAAAATTATTTTCATTGCAAAATCTTTTAAAATCACTATTTTCGAATTCGCCTCCATGATCACTTCGGATACGAGTAATCATGATACCTTTTTCGTTTTGAACCTTTTTGCAAAAAGTGATAAATTCAAAAAATGCTTTATTTTTATTTGCAAGAAAATAAACCCATGTGTATCTAGAAAAATCATCAATAATACCATAAGCATAAAGCTTTCTGTCAATACTGGCGACTCTACTGGGTCCAAATAAGTCCATATGCAAGAGTTGGAGAGGTCTAGAGGTGCTTATAGAGTTGATTGATTTAAAAGAAGATTTAGTAGCTTTATTCTTTTCACAGTCAGCACATATCATATCTTTCTTGAAAGTAATCTCTGGTAAGCCTCTTACGAGTTTCTTTGAAGATAGTCTTACAATAGTGTCCATTTTGCGTGTCCTAGACACATATGCCATAGCCAGCTATCATCTTTATTGGCATATAGACATTTGCCTGCATTGTCAGTATCTTTTGCAAGATAGAAAAAATATATATATATATATTGTCTTCTCTGATCCCTTCAAAGATAACCTTAACAGTGGATCTTTCATAGATAGAACATTTTTTATAATGAAGTTAATACCATAACCATGGTCAGCTAGATGACTAATGCTGAGTAGGTTGTGTTTTAATTCCATTACTAGACAAACATCTTTTATGACAGGATAGGGAGAAACACATATATTAATATTACCAATAATGTATCCTCTGAGGTTATTGACGAAGGAGACATAACCTTATTTCTTCATCGATAGCATTGCAAATAGGTTAGCATCACCAGTCATATGTCGTGAGCAACCACTATCGAGAATTCACTTGCTTCTAACATGAGAGGGTTGGTCCACCTACAAAATGAGTTATAGATGTAACCCTTGGTACCCATTTCCTTAAGGGTCCTGCTGTGTTAGTTTTTGGTACCCATGCATGTCACGCCCCAGTTCCAAAATACGTAGGACTAGGAATACGTAAATATGCCAGCCGTATGTATATGGCAACTCCAATATATGGAAACCATAACACATACGTACGCTGTATTATGAACAATAATTCACAAGTGGTATATATTTGTCATAAGTCACAGGGCATAACTAAATCTCATCCACAGAATCAAATATAAATAAATAACCAATCAATTATATAACTAAATCAAGTATAAGATGCTTGATAAGAACAAGTAGTTGGGTGGAGACAAATCCACTACCAAACTAGAGTATAAGAGAAATAAAATAAGTACATCTAATGATCAATGAGACTCGAAGGGAAGATCTCCTTGAAAGATAAGTAGTAGTCCTGATCTGTGCTTCTGTAAATAGTCATGATCGTCTACACTTGGAAAGGGACCAGGTCCTCAGAGGGACGTTACAAGATACATAGAAGCATGCCATAAAGTAAATACTGTGAAAACTCGAGGGTGAACTAACCATCTAAGTGAATACAATGTGAGGACAACCTTGGTACGTATGGATAGGTGTAGGCATAACGTCCATACTCCGAAGAGTGTGGCATCTGTACATGTAATAATATCCAATATTCCGAAGAACGTAGAATCTGCATAGTATAACTTCCATATCATTCTGTAAAACGTAGAATCTGAATAGTATAACGTCCATATCGTTTCGAAGAACGTGGAATCTGAATAGTGTAACGTCCATATCATTCCGTACAATGTAGAACCTAAAAAAAGGAAATCATTGGATCCGTGGCTCCTCCGGATACTACAGAGTCCAATGTGTGTATCTCATACGCCTACTAGTTATCCTCCCCACCCTATGCTCTTTGCATGTTGTATCCACAACACGTCTTAGCTACTACGCCGAGACGGAGGGCAAGTATCGGCGTCGTAACTTTGATTTATAGCTTATCGTTAGAATAATAGCCCAACCCTACAACCAAACAAAGACAAGGATTAAACCACCGTACTACAATAGTCTATGTTCTTGGACTACTAATAACTACTAAGTCTTCTAACATGCATCATTATTAGGAGTTATACCCTATCCGTCGCACGACCTACACGTACAGGCGACCAACCGAATACGCAAGTTTGTGTCCTACATGAGACTCACAACCCGTGTAAGAAATGTGTCATGGTCAATGAAATATAAGAATGCCTCATGATAATGTGGTGGTCTCATAAACTAGGTCAACATGCATAATATATAATAAAGATAAAATACGACGCTACCGTCGTTGCACCCAAGTTATTCTTGGACGCGCAGTTATATAATATTAAAATAATAAAACATGCAAATAAATAATATCTAAATTTAAACCGTACAACAAGGCATGGTATACTTGCCTGACAAGAAAGCTGCGTAGTGTAAGCATCCAGACGTTAAGCACAAGGGATCAGAAACCATAGCATCCGAATGAACGTCTCTGGATGCTGAAATCAACATCACCAACATTCCCGGAATCAGCGAGATAGCTCGAAAATACTACCCTTTCATCCAATTTGGACACAGGGCAAAACGATAATTTTGGGTCAAAGCGGGGTCCACAAGTGAGCCACTTTGCATCAAAATGCGTGTCAGGGGTAAAGGTCTCTAAATGGGACAAATTATAGGTCAAACAAATTCTAAACGTCGATATGAACTCAACGGTATGTCCAATTTTGGATTCCGGTGAGCCAATCACAAATTTACCCTTAAAGTCAAACTGTGGGGCCCGCGAATAGGCAGCTTGGTCAACTGTCTCAAAATTGCATGAAACTTGGGTCACAGGACCAGTGTGATACCACGAATCCAATGGCGCAAGTTTCGTCGCATTCCGATGAGCGTACACAAAATGGAGTGGTATTTTACAAAAGTCGCGGTCCGAGGACTTTTTACGGATACAGGTTGATTCCGACACGCACACACGTCCAAATCAGCTTTCGTGAAAGCCCACACATCAAGCTATACCATACGCGCCTTTTGGTGCAATCGGTACACGATGAGGCAATCCCGTTTGGCGGGGCGCACTCCGTATCACAAAATTTTAGTTTTAAAGTAACAAATTTTTGGTCATTTTGGAGGTCGAATAATTTAACACATAGAACGAATTAATAAAAACTAAAAGGATAAAAAAATTCTTGGTTATATTGAGAAAAAAATCCTTCAATTATATTTTGAAAATATTAAACAGGTTGATAGCAAATTGGGTGTGAACATGGGGGTTTGGGTTGAAGTTCTGGACTATTTTGGTCAGTTTTTCGTCCATTTTTCGGTCAAATTTTTGACCAATATAGGGCACGAAAACTCGTCCCACTTGAATAAAAATCCTAGAGGATTAGGTTGTGAACGTACGCGGACAAACCGCTAGAGAAAAGGATAGGAGATGAAGAAGATATGGTACCTTGAAGATGGGGTCGGAGTGGTGCTACTGCACATGTGCAGTGTGCACATACGGACGGCGGACAGTGCAGCTGCGGCGGCGCGGGGCGTCTGGGGCGGCGGCGGTCGGCCGGACTGAGGTCGTCGGGACTGAGGTAGGGTTAAGGTTTGGTTAGTTTATGTTTTTATGTATATATATATAGATAGAGAGAGAGAGAGGGAGAGAGAGAGAATTCGGGATGAAAGGGGGGCTCTGTCGTGGGTTCGGGGGGATTAGTAGGGATTAGGTTTTGGGTTTGTTAAGTTAGGGTTAGGAGTAGTTAGTTAGTATAGGATTTGTTAGTTAGGTTTGGGTTTTGTGTTTTCTTTTTATTTATTATTATTATTATTACTATTATTATTATTATTATTATTATTATATTATTATTATTATTATATATTTATTTATATATATTCACATATATATATGAGGTTATAAAAAATCCAAAAATAATATTTGCACACAAAATAAATTCTAGAAAATTACTTTTAAAAGTTTTAATAAAATACTACACCCAAATTATTTTATGAAATATTTTGTAATTAATAATTAGATATTTGTCTAGTTATAAATCAAATAATTGTATTATCTAATTAACTAAGTAAATAAATAAATGGTTATCCACAAAATAGAATAATAGTAAATAATATACAATCTTACAAAAAGGAAATTTGTCCTTGGCATGGGAAATTATGGGTTAATAATTGTAGGAAGTTGGGATTGAAAAAATAACCACAAATAAATTATATATATTAATTATCTAAATATTTAAAAATTAATCTATGGTCGTTACACTAATGTCATACAAACACCAAGGGATCGAATTTTTGTGCCACGAAAAGATCATACATGTAGTGTCTCCTGTGTAGACTACTTTCTATGAAGAAAGATACAGATTTTGGGGCCATCCTATATTATTAATGTCCAAACCACGGTGAAGTGTCCTAACGAAATCATTTGGTTATAATTTTTTTTGAAAAATAATCTAAAACAAATACAAGAAATACAAAATACACACAAAATACCTATTTTTGGGTGAGGGGATTTACAATCTACCCAACTTAAAAAAAATTGTCCTCGAAATTAAAAATAAGGCATGATTTGCTAAATCCTTTACATTTATAAAGAAGGCAAGTCAATCGCAATCTCTTCCAAAAATTTAAATAACAAATTTCAAATCCATCGCAATTACATTCAAATTTAAAATAACCACTGTTTAATCAAAATTCAACCAATCGTAATCTATTCTCGATTTTTAAATAATCAACATCCAAATCTAGTTCAATCTATATGACATCCCGCATCAAAATTTACATCGCAATTTTCAACTATCATAATCGCCTCTAGACTTTGAACAATAAACAATTCTAATCAAATCTTATTCCTATTCTCAACTTAAGAATTTCGTACTCTTCAAATTTTAAACTCAATTTCTATCCTCGATATTTCAAATAGATGATCCAACAATCAACATTCAACTTTTAACTCAAATCATCAAATTATAAAATTTTGAACTCAATCCACCAATGTTCATGTTTAGAGTTCTATTTATTTTCCTCAAGATTTAAATCGTTGATTCAATCTTTAATATTCAAAATTTAAATCATGTTCTCAAAGTATAAATATTTGGTCCGTAATATCAAGATTTCAAAATTTACTAAATCTTCATCGTCGAGCATTCTTCTAAAAATTCTCAAAATTAAAATGACTTAAATCTCTCAATCTAATCTTACTTGATCACAATATAAAAAAATTTACCTCAAGTTAAAAATACAACTTCTACCCAACTTAGAATTTACCGATCAATCAAATAAGACTATGCCTTTAAGAAAGACTTCCTTAAATTATTTAATCGTGTTGTTCAATATATCCTCAAAAATTTTAATACCAAATATATCACATGTGATGTGCCCTTAATTACAAAAAATAGTCACCAAGTAATATGATTGGCCTATGGGGTATATCTAGTACTCTTCGTGTATCAAACTTATACCAAGCACGAGCGTTCGTCTTTCCGAAATAGGGGAAGACGGAGAACAATAATAAAGAATTCAAGGAGGACATGGTAGAATACAAGTACGGGGTTCAAGACAATTTTAAGGATTCAAAAGAGAATTGTCAGGGCAGTTGTGGATGAGATCCTATTTTGGTAAATTTCTATTCCCATGTTCATATCAGAACAGTTATGTACCTGATATGATATGCTATGACATGTCTAGAGGGCAAGTATATTCGTCTAACATGTTGAGTCAACTATATCTCAATCCATGTAAAGTAGTTCTGCGAAGAGCGAACCAAGCGCACTAAGGTTGATCATACCATAATACATTGATTCTAAATAGATAATTGTATTAGTGTGTGCACCCAATAATACATATATCATGATCAAGCTTGATAAAAGAGTAAGCTTGCAAAACTAGGCTATAATAGCAGCATAGGTCGAGGTAGTTCAAAAAATATAAGTACGCTAGATTATGATGAAATAAGGTACAAAATAATTCAAGTTCACAAAGAAGATAAGACTCGTCCGGTATTGTGCCTCTACAGTTGCCATACTAACTCCTTGTCTAAGTTTCTAGTCGACCAAATGGGGGTATGGGCCTCTAAGTTCTACAGTCTGGATAAATACTATCTTCTTATGTAAGGCTATAGTTGGTGTCATTCAATTATACTTTATTAATGGGTCAAAAAGACTATGTGATACTAGGTTGTGAGGCATACTACCCAACTTACAAGAATCAACTAATACTGTAACTGTTTTGAGGGGATTCTACAAAATAACCTTGTCCTTGTAAATAAAGTAGAACCTTTATTGGGGTACACAAGGAAAAGATCTTGGTACTTATTAGGGTATCCTATTGTATTATAAAACTCCATAGGTAATGGTCATCTTAAGTCTTAATCATAGTGCTTATAGAACAAAAGCATTAATATTAAGAATGGAGAAGTTACTATCTCTCAAGTGAAAGCGGATATAACCTGTATTAAGATATGGATACAAATTACGTAATTTGAACTAAATGATAATCATAAAATCATAATCTAAATGAACAACTCAAACTATCAAGTTCTAACTACTAAGCACATAATTTCAAAATTCAAGATTAACAACTATAATCCTAGTAAACTATATATCTTAACATAAAAAAATTACTTCGCCTACAATCAGAAGGGTTAGGTGGCACGAATTGAAATATGAAAAAAAAATTAGTCGTCACACAATTAGCGAACCTTAAGGTTTCGGAGGAACACGATATGAAATAAAAAAATGAGAGACTCTTGATAATATCATAGTTTTCTAAGGAAATGTGGTATGCTAATCTCTGTGTTTGAGGTATGATCAAGGAAAATATTCTATTCATTTCTCTTGGCTTCCTAAGGTACTGTTCTGCTAATATTAAGACAATAAGCTAAATTTATAGTTCTCTAATACTATCTCACTATGAAAGTTAGGTTTAGTCCTAATATTCAACCTTGGATTTCTATTGGTTCCTCAATGCTAGGGTCAAACGATATGGTCCAATTTCTAACTAACCCTAGTAGTATCTATACTACTCTCAAGTCCTTCATAAATATATCAAGAGATAATGGTCAATTAATCTACAGGTAAGGGATGCTAAGGTTTATTAGGTATTCTAAACTTAGTGATGTGCCAATATTCTAGTTATATTCTTAGTAGGAATATTACCCTAATTATCATCCTAAAAATAAGGATTCCTATATTCTAGCAGAAGGCTATACTCAAGAAACTATTTGGAAAGTACATGAATCAAGCAAGATACAATTATTTAAATAGAACGGGTTGGAAGAAAGGTGAGTCATAGTCAAATGTGGATGAGACCTAAAACTCTAATCCTAGGTGCAGGCCCGCCAGGTACAGTTACGTAACCGAAACGGCTAACTCGACCTGCATGGGCCACCACTAAAAATATGTCACACCCCAGTTACAAAATACGTAGGACTAGGAATACGTAAACATGCCAGTCGTATGTATATGACAACTCCAATATATGGAAACCATAACACATACGTACGGTGTATTATGAACAATAATTTACAAGTGGTATATATTTGTCACAAGTCACAGAACATAACTAAATCTCATCCACAGAATCAAATATAAATGAATAACCAATCAACTATATAACTGAATCAAGTATAAGATGCTTGATAAGAACAAGTAGTTGGATGAAGACTAATCCACAACCAAACTATAGTATAAGAGAAAAAAAATAAGTATATCTAATGATTAATGAGGCTCGAAGGGAAGATCTCCTCGAAAGATAAGTAGTAGTCATGATCTGTGCTCCTACAAATAGTCATGATCGTCTACACCTAAAAAGGGACCAGGTCCTCAGAGGAACGTAACAAGATACATAGAAGCATGCCATAAAGTAAATACTATGAAAACTCGAGGGTGACTAACCAACTAAGTGAATGCAATGTGAGGACAACCTTGGTATGTTTGGGTAGGTGTAGGCATAACGTCCACACTCCGAAGAGCATGGCATCTGTATATGTAATAACGTCCAACGTTTCGAAGAACATGGAATCTGCATAGTATAACGTCCATATCGTTCCGTAGAACGTAGAATCTGAATAGTATAACGTCTATATCATTCCGTAGAACGTGGAATCTGAATAGTAAAATGTCCATATCATTCCGTAGAATGTTGAATCTGAATAAAGGAAATCATTGGATCCGTGGCTCCTCTGAATACTACGGAGTCTAATGTGTTTATCCCATACGCCTACTAGTTGTCCTCCCCACCCCATGCTCTTTGTATGTTGTATCCACAACACGTATTAGCTACTACGCCGAGACGGAGTGCAAGTATCGGCGTCGTAACTTTGGTTCATAGCCTATCATTAGAACAATAGCCTAACCCTACAACCAAACAAGGACAAGGATTGGACCACCGTACAGCAATAGTCTATGTTCTTGGACTACTAATAACTGCTAAGTCTTCTAACATGCATCATTATTAGCAGTTATACCCTATTCGTCGTACGACCTATACGTACAGGTGGCCAACCGAATACGCTAGTCTGTGTCCAATATGAGACTCGCAACCCGTGTAAGAAATGTGTCATTGTCAATAAAATATAAGAATGCCTCATGATAATGTTGTGGTCTCATAAACTAGGTCAACGTAGATAATATATAATAAAGATAAAATACGACGCCACCGTCATTGCACCCAAGTTATTCTTGGACGTGCAGTTATATAATATTAAAATAATAAAATATGCAACTAAATAATATCTAAATTTAAACAGTACAACAAGGCAAGGTATACTTGTTTGGCAAGAAAGTTGCGTAGTGTAAGCATCCAAACGTCAAGCACAAGGGATCAGAAACCATAGCATTCGAATGAACGTCTCCGGATGCTGAAATAAACATCACCAACATTCCCGAAATCAGCGAGATAGCTAGAAAATACTACCCTTTCGTCCAATTTGGACACAGGAGCAAAATAATAATTTCGAGTCAAAATGGGGTCCAAATATGTGCCACTTTGTACCAAAATGCGTGCCAGGGGTAAAGATCTCTAAATGAGACAAATTATAGGTCAAACAAATTATACACGTTGATACGAACTCAACGGTATGTCCAATTTTGAATTCCGGTGAGCCAATCAGAAATTTGCCCTTAAAGTCAAACCGTGGAGCCCGCAAATAGGCGGCTTGGTCAACTGTCTCAGAATCGCATGAAACTCGGGTCACAAGACCAGCTTGATACCACGAATCCAATGACATAAGTTTCGTCATATTCCGACGAGCATACACAAAAGGGGTGGTATTTTGCAAAAGTCGCGATACGGGAACTTTTTACCGATACGGGTTGATTCCGATGCACACACACGTCCAAATCAGCTTTCGTGAAAGTCCACACGTCAAGATATACTATACGTGCCATTTGGTGCAATTGTTACGCGATGAGGTAATCCTGTTTAGAGGGGCGCACTCCGTATCATAAAATTTTAGTTTTAAAGTATCAAGTTTTTAGTCGTTTTGGAGGTCGAATAATTTAACACATAGAACGAATTAATAAAAACTAAAAGGACAAAAAATTCTCGATTATATTGAGAAGAAAACCCTTTAATTAGATTTTAAAAATATTAAACAGGTTGATAGCAAATTGGGTGTGAACATGGGGGTTTGGGTTGAAGTTCTGGACTGTTTTGGTCAGTTTTTCGTCCATTTTTTGGTCAAAATTTTGACCAATATAGGGCACAAAAACTCGTCCCACTTGAATGAAAATCCTAGAGGGTTAGGTTGCGAACGTACACGGACAAACCGCTCGAGAAAAGGACGAGAGAAAAAGAAGATATGGTACCTTGAAGATGGGGTCGGAGTGGTGTTGTTGCACGGGTGTGGTGCGCACATGCGGACGGCGAATGGCGCGGCTGCGGCGGTGCGGGGCGTATAGGGCTACAGCGGTCGGCCGGACTGAGTTCGCCGGGACTGAGATAGGGTTAAGGTTTGGGTAGTTTATATTTTTATGTATATATATATAGATAGAGAGAGAGAGAGAGAGAGAGAGAGAGAGAATTCGGGATGAAAGGGGGGCTCTATCGTGGGTTCGGAGGGATTAGTAGGGATTAGGTTTTGGGTTTGTTAAGTTAGGATTAGGAGTAGTTAGTTAGTATAGGATTTGTTAGTTAGGTTTGGGTTTTTGTGTTTTCTTTTTCTTTTCTTTTTCTTTTTATTTAATATTATTATTATTATTATTATTATTATTATTATTATTATTATTATTATTATTATTATCATATATTTATTTATATATATTCACATATATAAATGAGGTTATAAAAATTCAAAAATAATATTTGCACACAAAATAAATTCTAGAAAATTACTTTGTAAAGCTTTAATAAAATACTACACCCAAATTATTTTATAAAATATTTTGTAATTAATAATTAGATATTTTTCTAGTTATAAATTAAATAATTGTATTATCTAATTAACTAAGTAAATAACTAAATGTTTATCCACAAAATAGAATAATAGTAAATAATATGCAATCTTATAAAAAGGGAATTTGTCCTTGGCACGGGAAATTATGGGTTACTAATTATAGGAAGTTGGGATTGGAAAAATAACCACAAATAAATTATATATATTAATTATCTAAATATTTAACAATTAATATATGGTCATTACACTAATGCCATACTAACACCAAGGGATCAAATTTTTATTCCACTAAAAGATCCTACAGGTAGTGTCTCCTGTGTAGGCTACTTCCTATGAAGGAAGATACAGAATTTGGGCCATCCTATATTATTAATGTCCAAACCACGGTGAAGTGTCCTAACGAAATCATTGGGTTTTAATTTGTTTTGAAAAATAATCTAAAAAAATACAAAAAAAATACAAAATACACACAAAATACCTATTTTTGCGTGAGGGGGTTTACAATGCATAAACATTTATATCTACTAATTTTCTTGTTCTAAAGAATCTAGATATATGTCATTTCTTACCACAATAGTGACATATAGCTGTGTGATTGATGCTTGGTGCAACATGATAGATATGATTGTGTGAAGTAGTTCCTTGTGTTCTATGTGGATAAAATGGATGATTGTGTTTGGCATTTCTTTGTGATCTTCGTGGATATTTATAATAGAATGCATGATTATGTATGACATTTCTTTGTGCATGATGATTGCATGAACTTTTATGCATGTAGGTCGGAGCATAGCTGTGAGTGTTCTTTTGTCTTGCTACGTGTCTCGTGTTAGGTTGGGTGGACGTTTGTTCGACCTATTTATCCAATCTAATCTTTAACTTTTTAGAAGTAGCATATACTTCATCTTATTTAGCAGTGAGAGCATATATTCTACGTGCAACATTGAAATACTTCTTTTTTTTAGATTCAACTATCTCTTTAAGTTTTGCGTTTTCCTGAGAGCTCTTATCAAGACTGGCAAGTGCCTCGTGGTGGTTAAGCTTAAGTCTAGAATTCTTGTCTGAATTGTTTGAGGTATCCTTTACTTCACTTAGTAGAGATGTTAGTCTCTCTATTTCAGTTTGATATTCTTGAACATCTTTCTTAGCATGTTTGTACTTATTTCTAAGTTTCAAAAAATTATCAAGCAAATCACTAAAATCATTACCTACTTCATCAAAAGTAAAATTATCATAACGCCATGAAGCATAGGTTTGTTGCTTCTTGAGGATTCTCTTCTTCGGATTTACTAGCTTCACTTTCGTGCCAAATACTAGTGTTTGCATATTTTCGTGATGATGTTCTTCTGGATGAGTAATTGTGGCAAATTTTTTTCTTAGGGTTGGATAATCATTCTTTATATGCCCTGTCTTCTTACAGTTGTAGCATATAGTCTTTTCCTCACTGTTGTCAGTTGGCTCCTTCTTCTTTTATTTCTCAATCTTTAGAAATTTTTTGAAGTTTCTTTTGGTCATGGCAACTTTCCTCATCTTGAGACTCATTGTCGTCGGAGTTGCAGTTGGTGACCTTTTTTGATGTGCCTTAAGAGCGATCGTCTTCTCCTTGGGAGTGGGTTCTTCAAATTCCTTAAGATCCAGCTCGTGAGTCATCAACTTGCCATGAGCGTCTCGAGGGTCATCGTGGTAAGATTATTCCCTTTATGATTGTGGTAGCCTTGGGATTCCAGTTCTTGGTGAGTCCCCAAGTACCTTGCGAATCTTTTCGTGATTGATATACTCCTTGCCGAGTGATAATAGAGGGTTGACGATGTCGAGGAATCTCGTGAATATTTGAGCGATCGTCTCATTTTGCTTCATCTTGAATGGTTCATACTCTTGTGTTAGACGACTAATTTTTGATTCCTTCACTTGGGAGGTTCCTTCATGAGTGACCTCAAGAAGTTTTCATACTTTGTGCAAAGTTTTGCAAGTGGAGACCCTGTTAAATTTAATTTTGTCTACAGCACAAAATAGACTGTTAATAGCTTTAGCATCAAGACTAGCTTATTTCTTTTCGGTGTCTATGTACTTATCATGATGCTTCTTGTATCCTTCTACTACTATAGCCCAAAGGTCAAAATTAAGTGACTTTAGGTAGAAACTCATACGTGTCTTCCAGTAAGTGTAGCTAGTATCGTTAAATAAGGGTGGCCTATTTGTGGACTGACCTTCACTATTGTTGGTATGGATAAATCTAACAGTTTCCATAAGTCTCTTAGGATGTTAAGCCAAATATCAAGAGAACTAGCTCTAATACCAATTGAAGGACCGAGAGGGAACTCTAAAGGGGGGTGAATAGAGTGCAGCAGAATAATCTACCCAATTTAAGATTATCAGAATGAAGGCAGTTGCTAACTAACAGTGTATATAAAGACAGTAAAGTAAAGCAGTAAAGTAGAGAGAGAAAGAAAATGCAAACACCAAGATGTATACTGCTTTTCCTCTGAGAGAACTAGTCCAGTCCCGAGATCTCAAGCTCGGAGTTTCTCTACTATAATCACCAATAGTGAATCACAAGCTTTGATCTGAAGGCTTTCCACTTCTTTACACCACGAGTTTTGATCCGAAGTCTCACAACTTCACAGCTTAGAGAGAGAGAGAGTAACTAATCAAACAAAGCTCTTTAAAACTCAAAAGACTTCTAGAACGAGATCGTACTTGGCACTAGGAAGGCTAGGGAGTTGTTCTTTGAGATAGAAAAGTTAAGACTTTAGGGGTTTGCTCACAATAGGATAGAAGACTTAAGAATAGTTGAGTTATTGTATTACCTTTGGAATGAAGAATTCTAATCCTATTTATAGGTTGTAGGCAAACAAAATTCGACTAGAATTCGGTCAGGGTTTAATTCAAATTTCCAACCGTTGGGCCAAAAAATTAGGAGCTTATTGAATTGGTTGATTTCATACCAAAAGGGTAACCGAGTTTGGTCCGAGTTCAACACGAGTTCGGCCCGAGTTTGGTATCCTAGTATGGTAGACTTTGTAAATGAATATGGCCTGATTTGGTGGATAGGTTCTTTGGTTTATTTGAGTGGACTAGGTATCTAGTTTATAGGTTCTTGGTTTTACCAGTACGACTCAGCATACATCAGTCCTAGACTCAAATAAATAACGATTATATTTGAATAGACGCAATACAGATGACATAAAATAGCAGTGTTGAGGCTTCAGATGTGACATATCAATGCATGGTTTAGTTAACTATCAAAATCAAGTTGACTGAGACCGAATGGGCCAATATAAGGAATGAGAGAAGTTGCAGCAACTTCAGTTGCAGCAGCAACATAAAGAACAAGAACCAGCAGTCCAGTAGTGCCAGTTGCCACAGCAACTGATGTATATCAATATGCAGTGGTATTAAAGGATTGAGTATCAATGAATGGGGTATAGAATAATAATTAAGGTATTAAGATATCATGCATATAGATACCAAGGTGTTATATATAGGCCAAGGTATGGAGATATAACGATATAAATTGTATGAGGGTTGTAGGCAATGGGTTGTAGTGGGTTGACTGTTAGTTAAGGTAATAAGTTGAACCAATTTATTTATATTAAGTGATAAATTAGATACTCAGGTAATATTAGTATTGTGATTGTTAGTAGTAGTGTAATTGAGTTACCTTAAGATATTGAGGTATATATAGATATTGATTGTAGTCTTATATAAATTAGAATACCTACTAGAATGACCTACATACCTAGGCATAACCCAATGCTGACTAGTTTGACTCCAAAAGTTAACCTTTGACCTAGTTTGACCCGGTTTGACCCAAGTGACCTAGTTTGACCTAGAAATCACCAATTTTATTTATTTAAACTCCTTTTTCTTTTATTACACCTAGTAACCTATAAATTCTTACATAAGTTTCTCTGACACCAGTTCGAACACCATTCTACCTCATTTGCTCAGGACCTCAGGAGAGTACATTCTCTGTTAGTTTTTAGTACTTAATTGTGTATATATCATATGTTCTAGATCTGTTTACTTAATTCTGACACCATGTTACACGGGCTAATATTATATGGATTGAGTCAGGAGATATTATTTATTTGACGAGTGCATTGGATACTTCTTACATATATACTTTATTGTGTGCTTCGGGTATTCCTTGTGCTCGTACATATCATGTGCTCTGTGTGCTCATATTATGTTCGTGTGTGTAACGTATCATGATTTGATCCAAGAATATTATTCGAGGCGGGGGAGTAGGAGTTGATTATGTGATCAAACCCTTATTGTCTTCGTGTGCATGTCAATTATACCCTACACGTGTCATTGATTTACTGTAGAATATTCGTGTGCAACCTAAACCGATCACATAATAAATTTGTACTCTAAGGCACTAGTTAGTATCATCAGTTCTTTTATTTACAGTTCTCTTATTGCAAGTTCACACCATATTGCTTGTATTTACTCTTCTAGTTATATTTCCACTTCTTAGTTACCTGTGTATCTTGCATTCATTTATATTGCTGCTATATATTCTCTACCATGTCTATGAAACTGCTTTAGAGTTTTGTACTTCGCTCATTTTTTGATTGGATTATTTTTTTTAGATGATTGTTTAGAGGACTGGTGTCCTACCTACTGTGGCCAAAAAGATGGAGAGCCAGCTGAGGTAGATCCCTTAATACAAGATGATTTGATTCCGGTTGTCGAGAAGACACACCTAGCTAGCAGACCAGTAGCTAGTATCTTTATTTGTACTCGATATGTTTCTATCTTAGACCTTGGCATGTTATTTATATTGAGACCCTTTGTGTTGTTTTGCTAAACTCTAGACTTGGATATTGTGATAACTTGTTATTTTCCTTCTTTTATGATATCGTGCAATTATCTATCTCTAGTTTGTTGATTGATCATTGATGTTGTATATATTCATCTTGTCCTATTTTTGGAGTGAGTTACCATTGATAGGATATACATATATCATTGCATGAGTTTGTTGGATGGCATTGTGGACCTTTATAGCGTTCTACCGTCGATGCTGCGGCGTAGGCTGGACATACCCACGACTCATGCCCAATTTTTGGGTACGGGTCATGATACATTTTTAGTGGTAGCCCAAACCGATTGAGTTACAACTAGTGTGATATCGTAGTGGTACTCTGACTTAGAGTACTATTGCGTGCCTGCAATAGAATATAGGATATAGGATACTAGGATAAGATAGAATACTCAATCACAACTAGAAAATAATTCCACCTATTGATCCTTGCCATCTTTATTATTCCGAATATTACTTTCTTTTAAAATATTATTGTCCTTCCTTGATGATATCGTATCTTGTAACTTATTAATATCTTTTGTTTCAAACTGTCTTCAGGATGCCGCCGAAGACCCGTTCACAGCATGCTGGAGCAGTTTTTGAGAGGTCGGCGACTTCTCCACCCCCAGTTCTAGCAGCAGCTGATACTAATCCACCTCCTTCGGTTCAGAGGGCTTCCTCTCTGGTTCAGGTGGAAGCTTCCGCTGCTTTTGGGGGTCCTCCTCCCTCGCATGTCCATAGATTTGATCCGATTCTGGCTTCTTTTGAGGTAAATCCACCACCACCTTTGCTAGCGGATACGACCCATATGTTTGTCATATTCTGGGAGATAATGGCGGCGCAGTAGAGGCAGACAGATGTACTATGCCAGGGCATTGAGAATGCCCACCAGTATGGCAACACCACAGCCATAAGAGGCCCAGCCCAAGCCGGACAACATACAAGATTCAAGAAGTTGGATCCCTGTATTTTCAAGGGGACGAAGGGCATTATATATGCCGATGACTGGTTGGAGAACATGGAGCGCATCATGTGTTTATCCCGCCTAGCAAAGGATCTGAAGGTAGAGGCGACCGGGTTGCAGATGTTAGACATTGCCAGTATTTGGTTCCGGAATGAGCCACATATCGCTTACCCAGGATTGATGTGGGACGGCTTCAAGGACTTGTTCAAAAAGAAGTTCTTCCCGCCTACCGAGAGACTTGATCTGAGGCGACAGTTCAAGAACCTTCAGCAGGGGAACCTATCTGTTGAGGAGTATACCGCAGGGTTTGGTAGGTTGAGCCGGTATATACCAAACATGGTACGAGATCTGGAGGGCAGGGCAAGCCGGTTCAGGGAGGGCCTGAACTGGGACGTAAAGGCCCTTATTTCTTCGAGTCATGATACCTACGAGGCAATAATTAAGGAGGCCTGCAAGGTCGAAAGGGACTTGAGTTTGAGGCCCAAGAGGGACTGGGAGATATTTAGTGGCAGCAGCAGTACGGGTCCAGCCAAGCGGCCCCAGTTCCAGCAGCGGATATTTCAGCCTCAACGTCAACAGTTCCAGCAGGAACATTAGCAACCTCAGAGGCATCAGCAACAGACTCTTATATGTTCCTTCTGTAAGAAGCCGAGACACGGATGGGACGTCAACAAAAAGAGATTGGGAGTGTGTTTGTTCTGTGGAGCAGCGGGGCACTAACTAAGAAACTGTCACTTGGCACCAGCTCGTCCAGGTCAGGGTGGAGCTCCTGCTAAGAGAGCACCAGTTAGGGCACTAGTTAGAGCACCAGCAGCACCTGCAGCATAGCAGCGGGGAGCTCCGCTCCTGACCCAGCAGCAGCGTTTCGTGCAACATCAGTAGCAGAGGGGAGCACCGCAGGAGCAAGCTTTTACCATGATGATTGAGGAGACAGAGCCAGTTGGAGACCTCATCGCAGGTTCAGTTCTTTTAGATTCTATTCCAGCTTTAGCTTTATTTAATTTTGGTGCTTCCCATAGCTTTGTATCAGTGTATTTTGCTCTTAAGCATCATTTCGAGGCTGAACCTTTGAGGATGACTTGTAAGATCATGACAGGGGGTGGCATCATCCTGGTTAGTAATGTTTGCAAGGATTGGAGAGTTACCTTAGGAGGCCGTGAGTTGAGTGCGTGCTTACTCGTAATGCCACTTTTGAGTTATAATATTGTACTCGGCATAGATTGGTTGAGTAGGCACCATGCTAGTATAGATTGTCGTAGAGGCAGAGTTTTGTTTGGCCATCGGGAGAGCCAGAGTTCGAGATTGCCAGAGGAGCAATAGAGCAGAGCGAGGAAGTCAGCTGTGGAGCCTTGGTCGAAGAGGAACAGTTGCCACATCCTTTGATTATGGAGTTCCTGGATGTCTTTCTAGAGGAGTTATCGGGCTTACTGCCAGCCAGAGACGTTGAGTTCTCTATAGACTTGGTACCAGCCACAAAGCTGATATCACATCATGTCTATAGAGTTAACAACAGCGAGCAGACAAAGTTGAAGAAGCAGGTGGACGAGTTATAGGATAAGGGCTTCATCAGATCCAGTTCTTCACCACAGGGCTCTGAACAACCTCACTATCAAGAATAGATACCTATTGCCGATGATAGATGATCTCTTCGATCAGTTGAGCAGAGCGAAGGTATTTTTTAGGATAGACTTGAGGTCAGACTACCATCAGGTGAATGTGAAGAGAGAGAGGATATCCCGAAGATAGCTTTTCAGACTCGGTATGGTCAGTTCAAGTTTATGGTGATGCAGTTTAGGTTGAACAATGCTCCAGCGGTATTCATGAACCTGATGAACAAGGTGGTCTACCAGTACTTTGATAAGTTTGTGGTGGTGTTCATCGATGATATCCTTATGTATTCGAAGAGGCCAGAGGAGCACAAGGAGCACCTGAGGATAGTTCTAGAGACTCTCAGGAAGGAGAAGCTTTATGGAAAGCTTTTAAAGTATGATTTCTTTCTCAATAAGGTCGAATTCCTTGGTCATGTAGTGACAAGAGATGGGATCTCAGTTGACCTTAGGAAGATCGTGGCAGTGGAGTCATGGGATACTAAAAGTTCGGTGGCAGAGATCAAGAGCTTTCTGGGACTGGCAGGGTACTACAGGAGGTTTGTACAGGACTTCTCCAGAGTTGCAGAGCCGATGACTAGGCTGACCAAGAAGGACGTAGAGTTTGTATGGTCAGGGGAGTGTCAGGCCGCTTTTGATGAGCGAAAGAAGAGATTGACGATAGCTCCAGTGTTGATATTGCCATCGGGAACAGGTGGATTCACTATTTATAGTGATGCTTCGAGAAAGGGTTTGGGTTGTGTTATACAGCAAAATAGGAAGGAGATTGCCTATGCATCAATGCAGTTACGTCCTCATGAGAAGAACTACCCGACCCACGATTTGGAGTTGGCAACGGTCATTTTTGCTTTAAAGATGTGGAAACACTATATGTAAGGAGAGCGTGTAGAGATCTTCACTGACCACAAAAGCTTGAAGTACGTGTTCACACAGAAAGAGCTGAACTTGAGACAACGGCGATATTGGAGCTGATGAATGACTTCGATATATCGCTATAGTATCACCCAGAGAAGGCCAACATGGTCGCTGATACCTTGAGAAGGTATCCGATGGCTATGTACTTGATATCAGACAGGAACGTGTTGGCCAATTTTGAGAGCCTGGGAATTAAGGTAGTAGTTCCTGGTATTGAGATAAAGATATAGGGATTACAGATACAGTCAGAGCTGATCAACAGGATCAGGACCACGCAGTATGATGACATGACTCTGAGGAGCATCAGAGCATAGGTTCAGGCCGAGTTATTGGATAACTTCACCATTGTTGAGGATGGTTCCTTATGACACGATGCGAGGTTGTGTGTATCAAGTGGAGAATTGTGCGAGAAGGTTCTACAGGAGGCTCATCGCTCTCAGTATTCTATACATCCTGGTGCCAACAAGATGTATAGGGTTATGATGGAACATGTATGGTGGTATGGCATAAAACGGGAGGTGGCATGCTTCGTATGTAGATGCTTAGTGTGCCAGCAGGTAAAAGCGAAGAGGCAGAGGCCGGGCGGGTTACTTCAGCCCTTACCCATTCCTGAGTGGAAGTGGGAGCATGTTACCATGGATTTAGTTTTGGGGCTTCTGTGATCTCCAGGAGGAAAAGATACGATTTGGGTCATCGTAGACAGGTTGACCAAATTGGCCCAATTCTTGCCATTTAAAGTGGGTACGTCTACGAACAAGCTAGCAAAAATATACGTGCAGCAGATTGTCAGATTGTACGGGGTCCCTGTGAGCATAATCTCAGATTGGGATAGTCGCTTCATGTCCTACTTTTGGAGGAGTTTGCTAGCTAGCTTGGGCATCCAGCTCAAGTTCAGCACCACATATCACCCCCAGACGGACGGGCAGTTGGAGAGGACTATTCAAACTCTCAAGGATATGCTACACACCTGTGTTCTGGAATTTGGAGGTTCTTGGAAGGATCATCTCCACCTAGTAGAATTTTCTTACAATAACAGTTACCAGGAAAGTATTAAGATGTCACCATTCAAGGCGTTGTATGGAAGGAGATATCGTACTCCTTTATCTTGGGATGATGTTGGAGAGAGAGCCTTGTTGGGACCGGAGATAGTTGTGGATGCAGCCGATAATGTTAAGCTTATCAGAGACAGACTTCGGGTAGCGTAGGACAGACAACGATATTGGGCCGACAACCATCGCCGACCTTTAGTGTTTGCGGTAGGTTTTGTTTTATATTGCTTGTGATTCTTTTGATTGTAGTTGAGTGTTAAGTCGGTATTTTTTCTAGGTTGGCGATCTAGTGTTCTTGTAGATTTCTTCGATATGGGATATGATTCGCTTTAGTGGAGGCGGAAAGCTTAGTCCACGGTACATCGGACCCTTTGGTATTCTTGCGAAGGTCAGTGCAGTGGCCTACAGACTAGACTTGTCGCCTGCACTAAAGGGAGTACATGACATATTCTATGTATCATAGCTGAAATGATACGTGGCAGATCCTAGTCACGTATTGGATCACTCGGAGATCGAGGTGGGTCCGACGCTCAGTTATCCAGAGCAGCCAGTAGAGATTCTGGATCACAGGGAGAAGGTGTTGCGGAACCAGACGATTTCTTTGGTACGCATCACGTGGAGGCATCACTCTCCGGAAGAGTTTATCTGGGAGAGGGAAGCCGAGATGCGCGAATGGTACTCATATATTTTCAAGCCGTGTGGTATTTTTAATTCTTACTATAATTGCCTGTGTAGTGCTAGTTATTTCTTAAATTTTGAGGACAAAATTTTTCTAAGGAGGGTAGGATTATAACCATCACTCTTCAAGATAGGAGTATTTTAATTTTTGTATTATTTATTATTGATTTATTTTTTTACATAATAATTGGTATGGTTGTATATATATTGATAATTAATATAGATAATTGTGTGTTAGCCCTTAGTTAGACTAGTTGCTAATGAACCCAACTGACTTGAACCCGACTAGACTTGTCATGAATAATTGTGAGACCCATTTAATTAGCCTTAGTTGATTAGTTATAATATAGGAATGAAGAGAATCCTCATTCTTTTAAATATTAGAACCTTCTTAATTAGACCCTTGTTTAGTTAAATCCTTCATGACAAGTTGGAAGGGCATTCTAGACATTTCAAACTAAACCAACCCTAACCCTAAGGTGGTCGGACCTATTTAGAGGGAGGGGAGCCTCATGAATGCTCACCACTTTATTTATTTCCTCCTCATTATTTTATCCATAATTTCCTTCATTCCTCTCACGACCCGCACCCTGATATTCGGGCACGAGTATGTGGGTACGTCCAGCCTACGCTGCAGCATCGGCGGTAGAACGTTGTCTGGGTCAACTCTACTATCTAAACATCTCAAACAATATATACATGGTACCTGTCAATTTTCTCAACTCCAATCAGAGGAACAATATGGTATCTGATAAATGTAACTATACTCAATCACAATACAAACTAAGGAAGATAAAGCACGAGATGGAATAGCGAAAGAAAGAGTTACATACTTCCACAAGCCTGAAATAATATATATATGTCAATAACCTCAATAAAAGTCAAATACAAGTCTAATAAATAATCTAAGCCTCCCCAGCCTCTAGTACTAGGTCCTCCGGCTCTAAATGAGTATCCTCTAATGGTACGCCGTCCTGCAGTCCGTAGTACATAGGACACTAGTCTACGAGCCAATCATCTAAAAAATATATCCAATCAGGATTGGAGCAAAGTATATACCTCTGAAAGAAGTTTTAAATACATAATCGAGCATATATAACAGATAATAGAAAACAATACAAGATAACTAAACAACAACAAAAATAAAATAAAGTGAATAGGTAATGTGCTGGAATGAAGAACAGACAATAGAATAAATACAATATAAAGAAAATAAATGAAATCTAGCTATGTGCCATGGAATACAAGTTCATTATGTCATAGGTTTAGGTTGAACATGAATACAATATGGTAACTCGATTACACGTGTGATATATAATCGACATGTACACAAATACACTGGGCTTGATAACATAACCAACTCCTATTCTCCCATCCCCAACCAATACCAATGGATCTAATCATGACACGTTACGAACACGAATATGGGCACACTGAACACGAGCAGTGTGTGTACACGAATATGAGCACACTGAACACAAGTAGTGTACAAACATAAAGTACACGATAATCAATACCCGATACACATGATAAAATATATGTGAAAGAGTACACGCTAAACATGGTAAGGAATAACATCTCCTGACAGGATCCATATACTACCAGTCCGTGAAACCATTGTGTCAGAATCAAGTATACAGTTCTAGAATATGAGATATATACACTTTTATGAAATAAAAACTTACAGAGAAATATACTTGCCTGAGGTCCTGAGCAAAGGAGGTAATTCGGTGTCTGAGCTGGTGTCACATAATCCTATTTAGAAAAATATCATGTCAAAATAGGTGTAATGAATGATAAATAAGTTAAAATACACTAAGCTATGCTTTCTAGGCCATTCCTAAGTCATGCTAGTCAAACTAGGTTATTACCTTGGTTTTAGGTTTATGCCTATCTTCTAGGTTGATAACTAGTACGTATGAACTAAACTAGCTAATATACTACATATCTTATATATATATCACTTATATATATAGTCTTACCTATTATATAACATTACCTTAGTATAGGGTATAACCTTAGCATATACTTAAAACCTCATTAACAAACACTCATAATCAACACTTACCTTGATACCTTGGCACTCAAGATACTCTCTAATCTGGATATTAACGCTTAGTGTAGCTCAAATTTGACCCTCACTCACAGTTCAATTTAATGTACTTGATATCTATAGTACTAACTCACAACACTCACACTTAAGCACCGCTAATTATCATATTTCTATTGATACTATAGGTATACTCACACCAACATCTTAATCTCCTCACTGACTAAATACCCTCCTAGCTTGAGTCACACACTTATGTGTGCAAGATGTACCACTCAAGCAGTGTACAAGTGTTCATTCATGTAATTGATATTGCTCCAGATCTACATCTAACACCCTCATCTCCCACCAATGCATAATGTACATAACTAACTGTGTTGTCCCTTTGGATTTTTGCTAATTGCTGATACTGTTGCTGCTGCAATTGCTGTTGAGATTTCTGCTATTACTGATATTGCACTACTTCAACTATTTTTTATATTGCTTCTATTGCTGATAATGTACTACTTTAATTGCTGTTGAGATTGCTGCTATTGCTGATACTGTACTGCTTCAATTGCTGTTGAGATTTGCTGCTATTATTGATACTGCACTGTTTTAATTGCTGTTGATATTGTTGCTATTGCTGATACTGTACTGCTTTAATTTTTGTTTCTCTTGCTTCACTATTCAAAACCTGACCCCCCCTCACACTACTCGAGCACAGTGTAACCCCACACGCACCAACACCATACAGTGGCACAGATAGCTGAAAACCTCCCTCCTATAATCAATCAACACAGACATACCAACACCTCAATGCTATCAAGATACACACATATATATCTATATACGATCAGTATATATATATATATATATATAACATAAGTCATTAGATCAAGCACTTGGTGTGTAAAATTATGATACTCAATGATACACACTCTACCAAAGTGCCAAATCTCCCAATTCCCTACAATTATCAATCATACACATATATAACATCTATATATAACCAAAGTAACTTGTTAAAATGAGAATCAAAGAGTAATTATGTAAAACACCCAAAATTGGGTCCCGTGTCGCACCGTATCCTAAAATACCATAATACGGCCTACACATATCCAATTATGGACACGTACCTAGTCCCATAATCTTGATCTAAGTCTAATTAGATCTAATTGGTCTCATGACACACAATTGATGTGTTAAATTCGTAATTCCCCTAACATAACCATAAATCACTACATAGAACTCACAATACATAGCCAAAAAGCCTAGAACTTGTTCCTATAGGTAGTCCTATGCCATGGGGTCATTTTTAATGGTCAAATGCATGATTAATAAGCTACAATGAAAGAGAAATTCAGGAATTACTAATTGGAAGATGGATTCCCAATAAAAATACAATTGGACACGATCTCTAGCTCCAAAGTTCCTCCTCCTTTTGCTCCTTGCTTCTCCAAGCTCCAAGGCTCCAAGAGTGATGAATTTGAGAGAGAATTGGTAGTGAATTATGTAAAAAATTAATGTAGGGAAAATGGAAAATTGGAGATCTAGAATTTGGATCAAAAATGAAATACAAATGAAGAGAGAGAGAGAGAGAGAGAGAGAGAGAGAGAGAGAGAGGCTATAGTGGTCGGCCTATTCCCCCTTCTCCAAGAAAATTCAAATGTCCAAGTTGCCCCTACATGTTACATTATGAGGAATATTTAAGGGTGGGTATATTTAGAAGTCTCTAACTAATTGTAATTAAACTAATCATCCTTAATTTAATTAGTGGAATGACTAATGGGCTTGGGTCCAAGTTGGGCTCAGTAATTGTCATGACAAATCTAAATAGGTCCATATGTGACAAGTCTAAATATTGTCTAGTCTCTCTAACTAACTAATTAACACAAGTCTCTAATGACCAATTAATACAAGTCCAATAATCATAGTTCAACTTAATTAAATAATTAATACAATCATCACACAATTATTTAATATTATATTCCTAAAATTACATACCCATGCCAAATTATCAAACTATCCCTAGCTGAAAAAGTGAGGGTGACAATACTACCCACCTTAGAAAATTTTTGCCCTGGAAACTAAGGAAGAAACTAACTGCCAAAAGCAATCAATACAAGCAAGAAAGAATTATACCTCATGGCTCAAACATATAAGAATATCGCTCGTGTATCTCGGCCTCTCGCACCCAGGTACTCTCTCCAGGCGAGTGATGCCTCCATGCGACATGTACCAAAATAATCGTCTGGTTCCGCAATACCTTCTTCCTGCGATCCAAAATCTCCATGGGCTGCTCTGGGTAGCTGAGTGTCGGACCAACCTCGATCTCCGAGTGATCTAGTACATGGCTAGGATCTGCCATGTACCATCTCAACTGTGACACATGGAACATGTTGTGCACTCCCTATAATTCAGACGACAAGTCTAGTATGTAGGCCACTACACCGACCCTCTCAAGAACACCGAAGGGTCTGATGTACCATGGACTAAGCTTCCCGCCTCTACCAAAACGAATTATGCCCCGTGTCGAAGAAATCCTCAAAAAAACCAGGTTGCCAACCTAGCACGAAATACAGCCTTAGCACTCTAACAGAAATAAGCAATCACAAGCAATATAAACAAAATCTATACCTTAAACTATAATGCTCTCCGGTGGCTATCGGCCCAATGTCGATGTCTCTCCTGCGCCAACCGAAGTCTATCCCTGATGAGCTTCACCTTCTCAGCTACATCCACGACCATCTTTGGTCCCAATAAGGCTCTTATACCAATATCATCCCATGATAACGGAGTATGGCATCTTCGTCCATACAATGCCTCAAATGGTGATATCTCAATACTGGCCTAGTAGCTGTTGTTTTAAGAAAACTCTACCAAGTGAAGATGATCCTCCCAAGAGCCTCCAAAATCCAAAATACAGGTGCGTAGCATATCCTCGAGAGTCTGGAAAGTCCTTTCCGACTGTCCGTCTGTCTGAGGATGATATGCGGTACTGAACTTGAGCTAAGAGCCCAAGCTAGTCTGCAAACTCCTCCAGAAGTGGAACGTGAAGCGACTATCCTGATTCGAGACTATGCTCACAGAAAATCCATGAAATATGTCTATCTGACGCACATACATCTCCGCGAGCTTTTCCGTAAATGTACCCACTTTGAATGGCAGAAAGTGGACTGATTTGGTCAACCTGTCTATGATGGCCCAAATTGCGTCTTTACCTCCTGGAGAACACGGAAGCCCTGAAACAAAGTCCATCATCACATGCTCTAATTTTTACTCTGGAATGGGTAAAGGTTGAAACAATCCACCCGGCCTTTGTCTCTTTGCCTTTACCTGTTGACATACCAAACATCTGGATATGAAGCTAGCTACCTCCCGCTTCATACCATACCACCAAATATGCTCTCTTATATCCCTATATATCTTGTTGGCACCTGGATGCATAGAGTACTGAGATCGATGTGCCTCCTAAAGAATCTTCTTGTGCACCGCTCCAGTTGGCACACACAATCTGGTACCGTGCCACAATGATCCATCATCTGTATTACTGAATTCATCTGCAATACTATCTGGATCTGTGCTCTGATGCTCCTCAGAGACTCATCCTCGAACTGTACGGCTCTGATCTGGTCCATTAAATCTGACTGTACTTGAAGTCACCACATCTGTGCTGCAACTCCAGGAACTAATACCTCAATATCCAAGCAATTAAGATCGGCCAATAAATGTCTGTCCCTCATCAAATACATAGCCACTGGATACCTGCTCAAGGCATCAGCGACTATGTTGGCCTTCCTTGGATGGTACTATAAAGCAATATTGAAGTCCTTCATCAACTCCAACCATCGCTGCTGCCTCATGTTGAGCTCTTTTTGTGTAAATACATACTTCAAGCTCTTGTGATTGTAGAGGCATAAAAAATACGCCGAATGACTATACGCGGCATGTTGGTGCAGAGCAGCATAAGCAGAAGCCTTCAGAGCCATCAAGCGTGCAACAGAGCTCTTTCTGCTAAAATGCAGCATGAGATATGAAAGCTTAAAGGACCATCCGCGTAAGGCAGTACGTCCAAGCCGCTTCAGCATAAACAGGGTGCTTCATCGCCTCCAGGGCTTAAAACTCATTCTCTTTCAGACGCAGCATTGAGGTGTACAAGAGATGCTTCGTATTCTCCGAAGTGAACCTGCCAGACCCTGCAATGAAGATCCTGCAATGAACCTGACGTCTGGACTTCTGACAAAGGGATACGGCTCTACTACCCAGACGACGGCTATAATGATGACACAGCACTGCGACCCAGGCTGTCAAATACCGCCATCCCCTTTACGTAAACTGCTTTTACAAGCACGAAGGGATACGCTACCTTGTTTTACACAGGCAGACACGAGCTATTTTACGTTCTGCAGTAGACAAACCGCCTGCCACATCAAAAGTTGCACTCCGTACGGGGTTGAGGCACGTCTCTACGTCTGAATGCACAGAGCGGTGACAGTTTCTCAAGGCACGTCTCTGCGACTGATGCGTAGAAGGGGTTGCAGACCTTCAAAGACACGCCTCCATATTTAATGCACAGGATGGTGGCAAATCTCGGCATTTAATGCAAGAGATTTGATTATATCTTCAAAAGCCGTAATTTTGGCTAAGACGTCCCCATCAGCACTCTGGCACGGTACGCAGCGGCTTCTACGCCCATCCGGCTTCTACACCTGCTCGGCCTTTATGACCATTCAGTTTCTAAACCTACTCGGCCTTTACGCCCATCCGGCTTCTACGCCTGCTCGGCCTTTATGACCATTCGGCTTCTACGCCTGCTCGCCATTTATGACCATCCGACTTCTACACCTGCTCGGCCTTTATGACCAATTGGCTTCCACGCCTGCTCGGCCTCTACAACCACTCGGCTTCTACGCCTGCTCGGCCTATATGACCACTCGGCTTCTACGCCTGTTCGGCTTCTACGCCTATTCGACTTCTATGTCAGTTTGATAACCATTTGGATTCTATGCCATGGTGACAGACATTTGGCTTCTATGCCAACCTCTTCTACACAATGGATACCTACCTACGTGGCTTCTACGCCGTGATCTTCATAGCGATTATACGCATTTTGTCCCTTAGTTGGACCCGCGTCACACACTCATTCAAAGGATCATCTATACGCAGGCATTGGTTACTTTAACCGTTGTGTAAAAGGGTGCTGTATCTTCCACTCCTCGGTTTCTACGCCGACGGAGTGGTCACTGTCACTAAAACTCCATAAATAGAGACCTCTATCAATGAGGAAAAGGGTCAGAAAATTGGTCAAGAAACCAATATCAGATCCAGGAAGAAAGATCGAACCAGAGGTCAAGAGAGAGAGAGAGAGGGAGAGAGAGAGAGAATCTGGAGCTCAGGCAGAGAGCAGGGATCGACGACTTTGGCATCGTGCATCCACCCTCTTTTGCAACCCTCGAAGATGCTTCCTGTCTTCTATAACACTTCTTCAACATCGTGTGGTCCAAGGGCTAAAGTGATCGACTGCAGATCAGACACCTATAGTAATATTTACCCAGATTAAATAAATTATACTCCCATATCCTCGTATAGGATCAAATTGTACAAGTTTGTTTATAAACCAAAGAAGGCGAGTTTCGTATAAACCCCATCCTGAATACATTTTTTATTCTTTCGTTTAATACCACAAACAAGATGGCGACTCTGCTGGGGATATCTTTCTCTTCTGATGAGGAAGCAATTGCTCAACACGATGCGGTATCTATAGGAACCGTGAAGAAGACACTGGTCGTCCAATTCGACCAGTCTGCCTACGAAGACATGCTTCGAACTGGGGTAGTTCTCACCCTCTCTCCGTCCAAGATAACAGGAAGTTGCGCAAGGTCTGGATGCCCAAGACATCCTCTACCATTCCTGTGGACTCTCCAATCTCTCCGACCTCTCCGACCAATGAGGTTGTAGCATTGTTCCCTCCGTGCCCTGCACGTAAAATTTACTCTCCCTTTACGCGCGGTACAGACGAAACTTTGGGCAAAGCCTCAGTGCTAACCCAGAAGTATCCACTACGCTCTACGCATAGGAACCAGTCTCCCGCTACGCGCGGTACAGACGAAACTTCGGGCAAAGCCTCAGCGCTAACCCAGAAGTATCCACAGCGCTATACGCGTAGAAACCAGTCTCCCGCTACGCGCGGTACAGACCAAACTTCTAATGATGCCTCAGCGCCAAATCGGAAGTACAAATCACTCTCCATGCGCAAGACAACATCTGACCTCTACGGGGAACCAGATAAGCGCTGTAATTTTTGCAAGGGGAAGCAAGCGGCGGAGTACTCAACTTCTCGGCCATTACACCAGCGAAGAAGCAATCTGCCTACCCTCCAGATTACACGGGAAGTAGACGGCCGACTGAGGACCTCTTCAGCTTTACGCCAGTCTGAGCAAATCTCCAAATTACGCCAGGCGGAGTCCCACGACGTAAAGCAAGCTCAGGTTGCGGGAAGGCACCCTCTACGGGGATTATCCGCCACCCAGATGGCCAACCTGTTGTACACAGGTGGCGTAAGAAGAACCATGGTGCCCAATCTCCGCATGCCCACTGATGGAAACAGAAGGAATAAGCCGTCATCTTCTTCCTCCACTCCTCCTGACCTGCGCGAATATCTAATCCAGAAGCGTAAGAAAAGGGGACCTTCCAACATGTCTATTGCGCCCCTAGCGAGCGATGTTGTAATAGTCATAAGATTGTGATTGACTGCTATTTTAAAGCAAAACGGTCGGTTTTCGACCGATTGAGCTACTCTCAGTCTTTCCGGGAAGAAGAGCCCGCGCATGCATCAGTGAACATGGCTTCACACATACCTGGAGGAGGACCGAGCTCAAGACGCCATTCCTCTAGGCCTCCGAGCCGAAGGAGATTCGAATACCTCCTCAGGAACACTGAAGCTGGGGTATTCCAAAATACCCATGCAAGGTCACAACAACCAGCTTTGTACTCGTCTGATTCCGACGCTGAGGGTCGCCAATCTCCCAGATCAGACGCTGAGAGTATAGAGTCGACTTCTGCAACGACCTATACTAGTCCTTCGATGACGCCCAGGGAAAGGGGAGTTTACGCCATTGAAGATGAACGCGAGGAAGCTTCACCGTCAGGAAACGCGGAATAACGCATCACTGTGCTGGAGACATCTCTGAAACAAATACAATCCATGATGGAGAACATGCACCAAATGATGCTAACTCAGCACGCAGCTGCCATGGCTCAAGCGTCGGTCCCACCAACTCAGATACGTGTGGGGGTAGACTTACCACCATCCAACCCGAGCTAAGAGCCTTCTCTAGATCAAGAGTCAGCAGTTCCTCCGCTTCCTCACTCGGAGAATATATTACCTCCCGTTGGAGTCACGATGCAACCAACTCCATGCTACACCGTAGTCCCGCTTCCAACTAAAAATTTGATACAGGCAGTACGGGAGTTGAAGGCCCAGTTCGACGCCTTGAAGCACAAAGATCAGCTCAAGAAACTGGGAATTAACCAGCCTTACCCAGCTATCTGGGAAGAAGTCCCTTTCCCTCCGAGGTACAAACCTCAAACTATGGCTCTGTTCGAGGGAAAAACATCACCAAGTCAGTACATAAACTATTTCAGTATGATGACGGTGTTGCTACAAGGGAACAACGCCCTCCTCACTCGGGTGTTCAAAGGCTGCCTCTCAGGAGTAGCCTATCAGTGGTACCGTAGCTTGGCGGACAACTGTATTACTTCCTTCGAGGACTTCAAAGCTTTATTCTTTACGCGATTCTACGAGGGTGGAATGGACATGTCTATGTCCTCTCTCATCGAAGTCAAGCAGAGGGAAAAAGGAGGACGTTCGCACCTTCGTCGAACATTTTCGTCAGGCCACCTTACAGATGCCTCCAGGAGTTCCAGACTCTGCGTTAGTAGACATTTGCAGGAAGAACCTCCTTTCCGTAGTCTCGATGTTTACAGGACCATATCAGTTCCATGATTGGCCTTCGTTCATCATCTCGGCAGTGGCCGCCGAAGACAACAGCCGCAAGGCGCGCGACAATTGCATTATGATCTCCGCCTCTGATAGAGGCAAGAGGTCATCTCCCAACAGTGACCATCCTCGTGGCTCCAAAGGAAAAGAAGCTCTGACGGTCAATACGTCCAGACAAAAGACTGCGACGACCACGCAGACGAGACCCGGGACCTCCAGGCCCATCGAAGTCTACTCTTTCGACGACGACAATATCCCTAGTATATTCGAGTGTCTCGTCAAAAGTAGCAAGATCATCCTTCCGGAGCTGAGGCGGTCCCAAGAAGTCGGCAGTACTGACGACCCCAAATACTGCATCTTCCACAGATACGTACACCACCCAACAAAGGCGTGTTACATACTGAAAAGGAAGATCCAAGGGTTAATCGATGCTAAGGCCATCACTCTGCACAACACCGAGAAGACGGTTACGGCCAACATGATCTCTCTGTGGTTTGGCGATCTGCCTTCCCAAGAAGTCATGGACGGTGTCACACCTATTTCCCAGACCACGATGGACATCGTCAATCTCCCTCCAGCTAGGGGTCAAAATTATGACCTGGTACCCCTAACCACCCGGCAGGGCGAGATTATGTGGGTTCATCCGGATTTGGTGTCAGAGCTCGAGGAGGAGACTAACGCTACTAAAGCTATGTCTAGAGAAAGCTCCAAATGCAAACCATGCCATATGGTCACAACTCCTTCGCCATCAGACTAAGACGAGGTATTTGCTGCAACCCGTTCAGGGAAAGCCTACCTCAATGACTACGGAGCAAGTCAGGAAGATGCGCCGGTAGACGCTTCGGTTGCCAAACCTTCAGGACCAGGCCCCGTCGTACCAGATGCCAACCCTTCAAAACTGACTCCGGCGGACAAGGGGAAGAAAAGAGAAGTGCGCTTTGATAAACCTATGAAAAACATTCCAAGCAAAGGTTTTGAGAAGCCCTACAACTTCGACATCCTGGCCCAACTGGCTAATACACCAGCCAGGCTGTCCATCTTCGAGCTACTCAGGCTCTCCCAAGACACTCGTCTAGCCCTGAGTGAAGCACTGATGCAGACGGAGGCATGCTTGACCCAGCTCAAGTCCCCCGACGAAGAACCAGTGGCATGTCCTCAATGCCACAGTGTGATGGAGGTGGTCCCAAATATCACTTTCACCCAAGATGACATGCTGTTAAAGCATGACAAGCATGACAGGCCCCTCTATTACACTGGGTACGTCGGTTCCATGGAGGTCGATCGAATTCACATAGATCCGGGATCGTCGATCAGCATCATCCCTCACAGTCTGCTCAGACCATTTTGGATTCCTACCAGCGAACTGGCTTATACCTCCACTATAATCGTGGGTTTCAACGCCGGAAGAAGTAAGCCGTTGGGGAAGATTCGCCTGAGGATCCAGATTGGCAACCTCAGATCGGTGGCCACGTGTTATGTCAACGATTCAGAGGTGTCCAACAACATTTTGCTGGGAAGACCGTGGATCCACGACCACAAAATCGTTCCTTCAACTCTACATCAATGTCTTAAATATGTAGACCCCCAAGGAACGGTACAAACAGAGGTTGCCAACATAAACCCGTTTAAAGGAGTAGAATCCTACTATTTCGATACCATGCTGTACTCTCAAGACCACATGGAAGAAGTATCGGGCGAAACGGAGAAGGAATCCCACCGGGAGCCAGGAGAACCCTCTGCCGCACTACCGCTGTCAATCAGAGTGAAAGGGCGAACCACTCGTCTAGAAGCCATGGAGCCTATGGCTATTCACCTGAACAAATCCAGGTCAGGAAAAGGGAGCGATCCTCTAGCGGTCACTCCGAACCAGAAGCCTCCACCTTTGGTCATCAACCTTCGGCGCAACGGGCAGCCGACCGATGTAAATGCGACCAGGAACGGAGTTCTAGTTGATAATAAACATCCTCTTTTCCAGTACGTTAACGCTCAAATTCCAAATCAGGAATCCACTCCCCGTGACGAGGTAGAACCCATAGCACGAAAATTCTTGGAAGTTATGAACTCCTACCATCCGTATGTCTGGGAAGTAGCGTCATCATCCAACGTCGTCATGACATATGGACCACAGGAGGATTCTATCTTCATTGTCCCGCCTACCGACAACAGCCAGCGTTCAATAGTCTTCGGCCGCATGCGCAATCAACCGGCTATCCAGGAAGATCCTTTTGATGACGATACTGGAAAAATACAGGTTCACCGATACAGCCCGTAAGCGTTGAGGATCATGCAAAACATGGGCTATGACTTGGAGCGGAAGCCAGGCCTCAACTACGGAAGAGGCAGACGAACGCCGCTGCACGACGACCCCTACTATCAACAAACTCATTTCGGGTTAGGATATGCCACCTCCTCTAAATCGGACGAGGGTATCTTTTCCTCTTTTCAGAATGGCTCGTCGCCCTCCGACTCACCTGATGCACTCGAACAAACACTATCAATGAATATGGTAGTGGCAGATCCCTTTGAAGCAGACGAACAGGATTCTGAGCCGTTTGAGAATGACTCTGGAGCTCAACAAATGGATACGCAGTAGGAATTCTGCTTCGAGCAAAGGGAACCTCCCACCAAAGATGAAGTTATCCAGGTTGATGTTGGGGGTGAACTTTCACCAAAACCGATATTCATCAGTAACAATCTTTCCCCAGCTGAATGGGAAGAAGTTATCCAGCTGATAAAATAATATATCGACGTCTTTGCGTGGAATTATGAGGATATGCCGGGCCTTGACCTGAAGGTGGCTACTCATAAGCTCAATATATTGACCGACTCGAAGCCTATGAAGCAGCACCAACGCCGGTTCCGCCCAGACATGATGGACGCCATCGAAGCTGAAGTCAAGAAGTTGATAGCCTACAGTTTCATCCAGGAAGAACAATATCCCGAATGGGTCACCAACGTTGTCCCAGTCATGAAGAAAAATGGGAAAATACGTATCTGCATGATTACCGAGATCTGAATTCAGCCTGCCCCAAGGATGAGTTCCCTCTTCCCATCACGGACATCATGATCGACAATACCAGCGGTTTTGAACGCATGTCTTTCATGGACGGATTCTCAGGATACAATCAGATCAAGATGCATCCTAAAGACGAGAAGCACACTGCCTTCCGGACCCCGTTGGGAGTATATTGCTATACGGTCATGCCCTTCGGATTGAAGAACGCCGGGGCTACATACCAACGAGCTATGAGTAGCATATTCCATGAACATTTACATAAAATAGTAAAATGTTACGTGGACGACATAGCCGTCAAGAGCCGCCACAAAAATGATCACATTCAAGACTTGAAGACGGTATTCGAGTTAATACGCCAACATCAACTTAAGATGAACCCTACGAAGTCCTTCCTGGGTGTATCTAGTGGCAAATTCTTGGGATTTGTCATTACCGCCAAAGGCATCCAAGTGGACCCTGACAAAGTCCTGGCCATCATAGAAATGCGACCGCCCCGCAATCTGAGGGAACTTCGGGGATTTCAAGGCCGCCTGGCTTATATCCGGAGGTTCATATCCAACCTCTCGGGAAGATGTCAGCCCTTTTCGCATCTCATGAAGAAAGGAGTATCCTTCGTATGGGACAAAACCTGTCAGCAAGCATTCGGGGATATCAAATGCTACCTCACCAGTACGCCGGTTCTGGTGCCTCCCATCATGGGAAGACCATTCTTGCTATACGTTCGAGCAATGGATCATTCGCTAGAAGCTCTTCTCGCGTAGAAGAATGATGTGGGGCATGAACAGGCTATCTACTACCTCAGCAGGATGATGGTTGGAGCCGAACACCGGTACAACCCAGTAGAGAAGGAATGCTTGGCTCTGATGTTCGCTATCCAGAAGATGCGGCACTATGTCACCGGCCAGACTATCCATATCATCTCCAGGATCAACCCTCTTCGAGTACTGATGAGCAAGCCAAGTGTTCTTAATTCCTGGCTCGCAACTTGGGTGATGCTGTTAACACCATATGATATGGTATATGTCCCACAGAAGTCCATCAAAGGCCAAGCGCCGGCCGACTTCCTAGCTGCTCATCCAATCCCGGAGGCCTCCAAATTATACGAAGACATTCCCAACGAAGTTGCAGAATGTAATTCTGCAATAGAAAGTGACGTATGGCAACTGTTCTTCGACGGCGCCTCCAGGACTGGTCCCCAAGAAAACGTAGTTTCAGGGGTAGGAATCGTCCTGGTCACTCCTGATAAACTCATCATCTACCGAGCATATTCTCTTAACGAACCATATTTCAACAATGTGGCAGAATATAACGCTCTGTTAATCGGGCTCCAAGTCGCTAAAGGGCTGGGGGTCGAGTCCCTGGAAGCTTTCGGTGATTCTCTGCTTATCGTCAATCAAGTCAGGGGAATATATGAAGTCCGAAATCCAGACCTCATCCCCTATCACCAAACAACGGTCGAGATAGCCATGACATTCAAAGGGTTCAAGGGTTCTTCCTAGAGCATGTACCTCGATCTCAAAACCTGGAAGCTGATGCCCTAGCCAGTCTAGCTGCGGATTTAGCCACTCCTATAAGAAGGCAGGATTCGGTAATCCTTCTTAACAGAGATTTATTCCGCGTGAAGAACAACTTTCACATAGAACGCAGCTACGCTGTGAACACGGATCCCCCTAGAAGAGACTGGAGGAGTCCCTTCATAGATTTCGTCGTATACAGAATCTTGCGGGAGGACCCCAAAGAAGCTGTATCCGTCAAAAGACGATCATTACGCTTCTACTTCGATGCATCTTCACAATGCCTGTATCGCCGGACCTACGACGGACTGCTATTAAGATGTCTCTCTGACGACAAAGCACAGCAGGTTATCCGGGAAGCTCACGATGGCGTATGCGGAGCGCATCAGCCCGGTCCTAAGCTACAAGATCGTATCAGAAGGATGGGCTATTACTGGCCCACTATGATCACAGACGCGATCAACTATGCAAGACAATGCAGAGCCTGTCAGGTTCATGCAGACTTCATACATCAACCGTCTGAATATCTACATCCTACGGTTGCATCCTGGCCTTTCGAAGCATGGGGTATGGATATCATTGGTCCTATTCACCCGTCTTCTTCCAGAGGCCACCGGTTCATACTGGCCATCACAGATTACTTCTCCAAATGGGCAGAGACGATCCCTCTCGCTGAGGTAAAAGTGTCTGACGTAATCAGCTTCATCAAGCATCATGTCATTTATCGCTTTAGGATTCCCCGAAGGATAATCCATGACAATGGGCCTCAGTTCATCAGCCAAGCGTTTCATCAATTTTGCGATAAAAATCGGATACATAATATTGCCTCTACGGCATATTATCCAGCTGCTAATGGTTTGGCGGAAGGTTTGAACAAAACCATTATCAAGCTCTTGAAGAAGTTCGTCTCTTCAAATAAAAGAGACTGGAATAAGAAGCTGGGCGAATGTCTCTGGGCATACCGCACAACGGTACGGACACCGACAGGTTGTACCCTATTTTCACTGGTCTACAGGAGCGAGGCAGTTTTTCCCATTGAAATCCAGATCCCGTCACTCAGGATAGCCGTGACTAATGAGCTAACCCAAGAAAAGAACGACCTGCTAAGGCTTCAAGAGCTAGAAGGATTAGACGAGAAATGCCTCCAAGCTCAACAGCACATCGCGCTCTACCAAGCACACATTTCCAGAGCTTTCAATCATAAAGTAAAGGAAAGAGTGTTCAAAGTCGGCGAGCTAGTTTTAGCCGTAAGAAGGCCGATGATTCTTACTCACAGGAGTAAAGGCAAATTCCAGCCCAAGTGGAAAGGCCCTTATGTGATCGAGACAACGTTCTCGAATGGCGCTTACAAGTTAGCCCAGCCTAATGGAGACCTGTTAATAGCTCCTATCAACGGTAAATTCCTGAAGAGGTACTATGCTTAACCTCCTCTGCTCAAGTGGAATATAGCGAGAACCTCGAAGTCTGACCAAACTACCTCCAAAACGAAACTAGTTAGGTCATATTCTATCATGTCAGTATGACCTCTAAATAGGTATGTCCTGCTAGAAGTTTATCGAGAGTCTATCACGTCCATACTACCTCTGATATCACTCTCACCCAAACCTGTCATTTATATTCCGAAATGATGGGTCCACAAAAGTCAGAAAAGATTCGCTTTATTTATTCCCGAAAAGATCAAAATTATATTGGGGAAGCAAAAAGAAGGAAGGGCACATCATTGTGGGGGAGCGGTCAGATCGCGAATCAGCTTCGCCAGTGCAGCCACCCTCTCATCCCTGAAAACCAAGGCATCAGCGCGCGCCTGTTCCAGCCGTGCCTCGGGATTGTTCGTAAAGGACAGTTCGGCCCTTGCCCGAAGAGAGCCAACTCGGGCAGCTTCTGCACGCTCCAGGTCCCGTCGCGCTGTGCTCAGTCGACTAGTCGCTACGTCTAGACCTGCCAACGACTGAGAAGCCCACTTCTCTGCCTGAGCGAGTTTCTCCTTCAACTTGCGAGCCCTCGCTGTATTCCCTTTATGCTAGGATTGGCACTTCGTCTGAAGAGCAAGAGCCTCCTCTACGACAGCTTTTCTTTTATCCATCTCCAGCTTATGTGCTTTGATGGAGTTATCTAGGCTCTTCAGCTGTTTGGTAAGCCGTGCAGTCATGGAGTCGTATTTGGCCTGGACCTCAGCTTCAAAACTGCCCCGAGTTAGCTGCAAGTATTCGTTAATAGGTTGCTCCAACCCATTAACCATCACCTCCAGGGCGTCAGCTACCCCAGAATTGCCAAACTCCCTGACCGCCCCAATCGAAAACTGGGAAGCCTTCTTCAGACGATCAAAATCCAGGTTCTTTGCCAACACCATTGATATCAGCGTATTCAAACTGGTATAAAAGAGGCTGGTATACAGCTCGGTCAGCGCAACCAGATCTGGTTGGACGCCAGGAGTGGCCGCGATATTGGCGAGTTCCCCTCCAGGAATGATTGCAGACGAGGTGGCCACGGCCGCCGCCTCGACAGGTGATACGACCGAAGAAGGTGCGACAACGACGGTCGAAGTCATCGGCATACTCGCAAGAGGCGAGGTGACGATGACGGGTTCGTCCTCCTCTTGAGATGACGAAACTACTCCGGGCGAGCTGGCCCCCAAAGGTATTTCCTCCTCAAAGTCGAACGCCTCCGTATCATCGTCAGAAGCCCGAGTAGAGCCAGAAGATGCTTCAGCGCCATACTTCCCATGGACGCCATCCCCTGAGAGGAGGACAAGAAATTTGATATCAATATGATAGTAATCTTTCTAAGAGGAGACATAAAGATGACCTTTACCCGTAGCCAACGGTATATATGCCGCGTCTGCAGCCGATGTAGCTATATCACGCCTTAATGACGCAATACGAACTGTCATACCTGGAGAAGAAGGTGGGCCAACCGACATTGCCAGGAGCTCTACCAATCCTTCACAAAGACGCGGTCGGGGTTCGTCAGCTGGAACCTCGCTGGTCATGCTCACAGACGCGGCAGGTGTTTTATCCGTTGCCGATCTAGGAAAAGATTCTCCCATTTGCCTCGGCCACGCATACGATTTTATTCCACTACCGGAGGCAGTGGCAACAACGGCAGCCTCAAGCTGGAGTTCTCCGGCACCGCCAGTCGAAACTGAGGGTCCCTCTCCGAGAGGCGGGGAACCTCCAGTCAAAGAGATATCCCCAACAGGAGAGACAGCAGGTCCCTCTCTAGGAGCCTCAATGCCAGGAATCCGAAGAGGGCGATCAACCGTCTTCTTCTTCCTCTTGCGAGGGGAAGTCTGCTTCGAAGCAAGAGCCCTTCGCTTCCCAGATACCGCCAAAGCCCCCGCAGGCGGAGGCACTTCACACCTCGGCACCGACACCAGAGGCTCATCCGGAGTGACGGACTCCTCACCCTCGTTAGATGAAACCGAGGGGACTTCGATTCTTCCCCCAGGCTTGGGAGAGGGCACCCTAAAGCTTCCACGAATGTCAAAATCGCGATGGAAGGTGTTGATCGCTACGTAAAACTGAGCGTACGAATGGAGGATCCGCAGCTCCGTGGAAAGGGTGACGACCGGCACGGTAAAGATTGCTCCCGTGCAGCCCATGATGAAATACTGCCATCCACTGGCTCCATCAATGAGTCCGCCCCTGGACCTGAAGCTGGTGATGGCATTGCCCACGTGCAGCTGATCATACCCAAACTGCCTGGCGAACCGATTGGGCAAGTAAGGCTCGAAGAAGCAATGATCTTCGCTTCTGTATAGCAGATGGGAGGGTCTAATGCAGACCAACCAATTAAAAGCTTCCGGAGAAAGATTGGTCTTTTCTCCACCTAAATCCTCAAGCCTAATCCCTGACTGATTGCGATGTACAGAGGGGACAGTGCAGAGAAGCTTCCAGCAGTGACCGAGGCTCAGCGCCAGCCGACAGTCTAAGACTGTGTTCACATTCCAGAGGGATTCCTTGTAGTTCAGCAAGAAACCACCCCCGCGCTACTACCAGGGCCGGGAGACATCACCCTGGGGTTGTGGAGGATTAACCATCCCATCAAGTACAGGTATGGTAACTCTACCCGGGGAAAGCTATCACGTCGAGCTTCATCGACGAGTAGTCCGTCAGTCATGGCTTTCAGGCCAGCCTGTATATGGTACACCATGGCAGAGAGCAAGCCCAGTCTTGCCCCAAACACCAGACGAACGGCGGGCCACAGGATGTTCCGGTGAATGCGGTCCGCGGACGCGATGCCGGGCACCACTACTCGACGCAGTCATAGGGAGAGAAAGCTAGCCAGCTTGGCTTCCACAGACAAAGGCCTGCGACAGCGCCTCAAGTAACTATAGGCCTTAGTGCCTTCAGGGTACTTTCCTACCCCGTCATTGAGAAACTGATCTGGAGCTTTAGCCTCCTCCATAAGATCCTCGATGACCTGGGCACTGAGCACGCCCAAACAGTTCACGAGCTCATTCTTGCCCCCCGAAACTTTCTTCGACTTGACGGCCCTGGCCCGGTGAAAGAAGAGGTAGGACATCCACTTAGTGGTGTGAGCCAAATCAGAAGGCTCATTATAAAAAGCAGTGCACGTGAAATAGTGGCACATCAGCTCCTGATACACCTCTACAACCCGAGGGTCCGAGTCCTCCAACTCCCGGTTGGTGGGAACATACTCTTTATACGGGGTATCCCCCATCGGCAGTCTCAAGATCGCTGCCATTTCGTGGAGGGCCAACCCCAACTCCCCCAGTGGAGTGGCAAAGGTCCCGGTGAGCGAAATGTATCGCTCCATCAGTGCCAGAAACAGGTTAGGATTGGGAGACAACCCAACACTCTTCGCGCTCACGGCAACATACAGTCCTATGACCTCCAGCTCTCTTCGAAAATGCTTCTGAGCCCAGTCAACTAGGCAAGTCCATCGGAGGTTTGCTGGGGTGATCAACCCATTGCACCGAGGATTCTCCTTGGGGTATACTCTCCCTCGCACCATGAAGTCTTTGCAAAAAGTCGACAATTGGACCGACTGGATCACTGAACTGTCTTCACTCGGGACGCTGCCCGGGCATAGTCCCCTGAACAACGTCACGACGCCAGAAGGGCAGCTGACAAATGACCCCTGGTCAGCTCCTTTCAGGTGAAAGATCTTCCCGGCTTGCCGTGAAGATCGGGAGTCAGCGTCCACGACATCCTTCTGGAATGTGTGGCATGGAAGAAAGCCGAGATGGGATAATCTCTCGACATCGTGGGCATATAAAAGACCACGCTCTTGGCGGGAAAAACCCAGGGTTCTCTCTTGGGCTTCGTCTGGGACTGTTTGTCTATCATATCCCCAAAGAGAAAGGCCTGCTTGATGTACTGCTCCCCGTCTACGTACGTTAGGGTCTCCCCGTTGATCATGCTCAGCAGCATTCGCTCGCCCTGAGCCGATATCAAGATCCTCCTTCCTTCAGGATACTGGGGTCGGGAGATGGGAAATGTCACGTGCGACAGATCCTCCAGGTAGTTCGAGTGCAGCATCCCGGTAGCAGAACCCATCACCTCAGCCAGTGGAGACTCATGCAAGTTAACTGCGAAAGTGCAAGGAAAATACGTCATTACAAATCTTGCAACACAAAGACCAAGAAACGACAGTCTGTGCTTTACGTCAAGACTGTACAAAATTTGGTCATTTTACGCCGAAAGTCACATCCTAAAGCGTAATTGGCAGTATATTGTCCGTGCTTTACGCCAGACTGCCAAAATTCTAGTTATTATGCCGTAGGTCCCATCCAAAGCGTAGAACTAAAATTTTATAGTATACACCAAGTTTTCGGCAGTCAGAACTTTTACGCTCATAACTGCGAAAAACATGGAGTTTTTATGCTGGCATATTAGAAATGTGGGCGTAAAAGATGAAAACGTCTCCGTGCGTCATCTTCCTCAAAGAGGCTATCAGCACAGAAGACGACCTAGCGCGGTCACGTTCAACGTGTGCGAAGGATTTTTCGTCATTCTTTGTCATCCCCAATGGCTATACCTCTAAGGCCGGGTGCGCTACTCGTCGGCAGGAGCCTTCGCTCAGAAAGAAGTTCACCTTGCCCGACCGAAGACTCTCTCGCTGGGGCAGAAGAACGAGAAGAAGAGCCTGTGCTTTTTCCCTTGGTGGAGGGGGTTTATTTCGGCGCCATTTTTGAAAACTCGGAGTGCTCGAAGAAAGAACGAGGGGAAAAACTCAAAACAATCGAGGCTCTATTTCGCAGAAGACGGATAAAAAGTTTTTCTCTCAAAAGCTTGGGATATATATAGAGTTCGGGTCGACTCCTCGAATCCTCAGATGGGCTCCTCGAAACCCCAACCAAATCTCACAAATTAAATATTTGGTTATAATTGGGTACTACGTCAGCCCACTACTCTCGTAAGACGGACAGTCAGCAAATTCAAAGAGTTTTTCGTGCAAAAGCAGGTCAGCGGTTCCTATGCTAAAGAGCTTTCTACGCTCGACAGCAACAGATCTACGGTTTTACGCTCGTAAGCTACAAGTCTATGGTTTTATGCCCGGATGCCTTTGTGCTCGGTAGCTTTTATGCTCGAGAGGCTACAAACCTACGACTTTACGCTCAGCAGATACCAAATCGATGATCTCGCGCTCGATGGCGTTTAGTTTACGCTCGGAGGCAACAGATCCGCAACCTTACGCCCGGAAGATTTCTTTTATTCACAGGCTACAAATCTACAGTTCTACGCTAAGGAGCTTTCTACGCTCGACAGCAACAGATCTACGGTTTTACGCTCGCAAGCTATCAGTCTATGGTTTTATGCCCAGATGCCTTTGTGCTCGGTAGCTTTTACGTTCGAGAGGCTACAAACCTACGACTTCATGCTCAGCAGCTTCGAATCTATGATCTCATGCTCGGTGGCTTTCTACGCTCAATAGACTACGAACTCAGGATTCTCAGCTCATCTACACTATGGATCTCTAACTTTTCGCATATCCGAACAGCAAGGCGGTCGATTACAGGAGTTCACACAGAAGATACTCCTTCTTGACCTTAACATATCCCAAGTACCCGAAGCATACAGAGTTCAAGCATTGAGAAATAACTCTTCTTTGGTCAAATTGGAGGATCATCCAGACTCCAGTCTGAATATCTTGTCTATCAAGATGGCAACTCAGTTTGACAGCCATTTCTCGACCCTGTTCCAAGGGATTTTTGAGAAATCATTCTTGAAGACGAAGTCTGAACAAAAATTCTGTTCATCAGAAGTAAAAATAACAGTTCAGAGCTTTACGCGGTTCCTCAGTCCTAGTAACAGGACAGTTCTAAACGTTCAAAATGCTCAACAACGTTCTATGGACTATTTACTATGCGCAAAAGGACCGGACCTAGCACTCTTTTAACGGAGTCGGTGTAAAGAATCAAACGTGTCGAAGCTACACATATTCAGACTTTACAGCAACGTATGGCAAAATAATCATATGCAGAGAAGAAAGACGATTTTATTAAAGATTAAAGTCATGATTACATATGAGGGAAATCCAATCTACAAGGGTTTTTCTTTATTTTTATGATTACAACTGAAGGAAACTCCGTCGACAGGAGGGCTTCCTCATCATCGTCTGAAGATAGCACCAAGAAGCTGTTTTGACAGGTTCTTGCGTTGGTGACGGCCTTTCTCTTCTTCGAAGAAGATGATCAGTGGCAGGAGGATACAAAACTGGGCATATGACCCATCCTCCAACAGAAGGAAAGCAGGGTAATTCTGCTTCCCTACAGACCACCGCCACTCTAGCCGGTCTGTCTGCCTCTCATCACCAGAGGTAACTGGAGAAGGCACCACTTACAAGCAGTGTGGTCTAATACGACCCTTCCCTTCTCCTAGAAAAACAGCCATACAAAGTTGCTGATTATCCCGAGCAAGGGAGGCTAAGATATCCTTCCATGATCCATCGTTGCAGTGGACACTTGCTCGAAGATGCCGTCTTTTTCGGCTCCTTACACGCTGGAAGAATATGATCTCCTTCTTCCTCAGATCGACCCGACGAACTCCGGCGATCATCTCTGCGTGGTGATGGGAATGTGGGGAGAACAGGTTAACTCCCCCAGCCTTTTTATAGGAAAAAGAGGTCACACCGGTCCCCAATAAATCTGCCATAAAGTCAACATCGACCGTTTCAACGCTCCATTCAGAAATGTTTCGAGTCACGAGGAGAGGTTCATGCTTTATTCAAAGCATTCCAAATTCCGAGGAATTTGAAAGCTTTGAAGGGGGTCTTGTAGAAGCATAAAAAATAAGCCGGATGACTATACGCGGCATGTTGGTGCAGAGCAGAGTAAGCAGAAGCCTTCAGAGCCATCAAGCGTGCAATAGAGCTCTTTTCGCTAAAATGCAGCATGAGATATGAAAGCTCAAAGGACCATCCGCGTAAGGCAGTATGTCCAAGCCGCTTCAGCGTAAACAGGGTGCTTCATCACCTCCAGGGCGTAAAACTCATCCTCTTTCAGACGCAGCATTGAGGTGTACAAGAGACGCTTCGTATTCTCCGAAGTGAACCTGTCAGACCCTGCAATGAAGATCCTGTAATGAACCTGACGTCTGAACTTCTGACAAAGGGATACGGCTCGACTACCCAGATGACGGCTATAATGATGACACAGCACTGCGACCCAGGCTGTCAAATACCGCCATCCCCTTTGCGTAAACTGCTTTTACAAGCACGAAGGGATACGCTGTCCTATTTTACACAGGCAGACACGAGCTATTTTACGTTCTGCAGTAGACAAACCGCCTGCCACATCAAAAGTTGCACTCCGTACGGGGTCGAGGCACGTCTCTACGTTTGAATGCACAGAGCGGTGACAGTTTCTTAAGGCACGTCTCTGTGACTGATGCGCAGAAGGGGTTACAGACCTTCAAAGATACGCCTCCACATTTAATGCACAGGATGGTGGCAAATCTCGGCATTTAATGCAAGAGATTTGATTATATCTTCAAAAGCCGTAATTCCGGCTAAGACGTCCCCATCAGCACTCTGGCACGGTACGCAGCGGCTTCTACGCCCATCCAGCTTCTACGCCTGCTCGGCCTTTATGACCATTCGGCTTCTACGCCTGCTAGGCCTTTACGCCCATCCGGCTTCTACGCCTGCTCGGCCTTTATGACCATTCGGCTTCTACGGCTGCTCGGCCTTTATCACCATCCGGCTTCTATGCCTGCTCGAACTTTATGACCATTTGGCTTCCACGCCTGCTCGACCTCTACGACCACTCGGCTTCTACGCCTGCTCGGCCTCTATGACCACTCGGCTTCTACGTCTGTTCGGCTTCTACGCCTATTCGGCTTCTATGCCGGTTTGATAACCATTTGGCTTCTATGCCCTGGTGACAAATATTTGGCTTCTATGCCAACCTTTTCTACACAATGGATACCTACCTACGTGGCTTCTACGCCGTGATCTTCGTAGCGATTATACGCATTTTGTCCCTTAGTTGGACCCGCGTCACACGCTCATTCAAAGGATCATCTATACGCAGGCATTGGTTACTTTAACCGTTGTATAAAAGGGTGATGTACCTTCCACTCCTCGGTTTCTACACCGACGGAGTGGTCTGTCACTAAAACTCTATAAATAGAGACCTCTATCAATGAGGAAAAGGGTCAAAAAATTGGTCAAGAAACCAATATCGGATACAGGAAGAAAGATCGAACCAGAGGTCAAGAGAGAGAGAGAGAGAGAGGGAGAGAGAGAGAGAGAGAGAGAGAATCCGGAGCTCAGGCAGAGAGCAGGGATCGACGACTTTGGCATCGTGCATCCACCCTCTTTTGCAACCCTCGAAGTTGCTTTCTGTCTTCTACGGCACTTCTTCAACATCGTATGGTCCAAGGGCTAAAGTGATCGACTGCAGATCAGACACCTATAGCAATATTTATCCAGATTAAATAAATTGTACTCCCATATCCTCGTATAGGATCAAATTATACAAGTTTGTTTGTAAACCAAAGAAGGCGGGTTTCGTATAAAACCTATCCTGAATATATTTTTCATTCTTTCGTTTAATACCACAAACAGTGATCTATTAAGATCTTTACTCGATCTCTATATAAGTAGTGCCACCACAGTTTAAGGGCAAAAATAACTCCTGCTAACTCCAAGTCATGGGTCGGGTAATTCTTCTCATGCGAGCATAATTGCCTGGAACCATAGGCAATCACCTTCCCATTCTACTGTAACACACAACCCAAACCCTTACCTGATGAATCACTATATATAAAAAATCCCCCTGTTCCTGATGGCAATGTCAATATTGGAGTTGTAGTGAACCGCTTCTTTAGCTCCTCAAAAGCAGACTGACAACCCTCAGTCCAGACGAATTCCACGTCCTTCCTGGTTAGTCTAGCCATTAGCTCTATAATCCTGGAAAAATCTTGAAAAAATCTCCGATAATAGCCTGCCAATCTAAGAAAACTCCAGATCTCCGCTACTGAACTCGGGGTAGACCACGACTCAAATGCTAAAATCTTCTTTGGGTCTACTGAGATCCCGTCTCCTGTAATCACATGCCCGAGGAATTCAACCTTATCAAGGAAGAACTCACACTTCGAAAGCTTGTCATAAAGCTTCTCTTTTCTGAGGGTCTCTAGAAATATCCTCAGGTGTTTCTCATACTCCTCCGGGATCTTCGAATAAATCAGTATATCATCAATGAATACTACCACAAACTGATCAAAGTACTGATAAAATACCTTATTCATCAGGTTCATGAATACCGCTGGGGCATTGGTCAACCTAAACGGCATCACCAAGAACGTAAACTGCCCATACCGATTTCTGAAAGTTGTCTTCGGAATGTCTTCCTTCTTCACTTTCACCTGGTAGTACCCCGACCTCAAGTCTATATTTGAGAATACCTTTGCTCCGCTCAACTGATCAAATAAATTGTCAATCCGTAGTAACGGATATTTATTCTTGATAGTAAGGTTGTTGAGTGCCCTGTAGTCGGTACACATACGAACCGACCTATCCTTCTTCGGTACGAATAATACCGGAGTATCCCACGGTGATGAACTGGAGAGAATGAAGCCCTTGTCCTGTAACTCATTCACCTGCTTCTTCAACTTTGTCAGTTCGATGTTGTTTACCCTATAGATGTGCTGTGATATTAGCTCTGTGCCTGGCACCAAGTATATAGAAAACTCTACATCTCTGTCTGGTGGTAACCCCGGCAACTCCTCCGAAAAGAAATACATATACTCTACAATACAAGGATGTAGTGGCTCATGTTTATCCACCATAGTTCCACAGAAATCTTCTTCGCTCTGCTCTGCTGCCCCTCTGATGAACTCAAACTCTGGCTCTCCTGGTGCCTAAAATAAAACTCTGCCTCTACGATAATCTATACTAGCATTGTTCCTACTCAACCAATCCATCATGAGTACTATAGCATAGCTCAAAAGTGGCATTATGAGTAGACACACACTCAACTCTCGGCCTTCTAAGGAAACTCTTCGGTCCTTGCAAACATCACTGACCAGGATAATGCCACCCCTGATCGTGATCATGCAAGTCCTTGTCAGCGGTTCAGTCTCAAGGTGATATTTTAGAGCAAAATATACATATACAAAAATATATGAAAAACCAGACTCAAATAAAGCATGAGCTAGAAAAGAATTAAGATAGACTGAACCTGAGATAACATCACCGACTGGCTCCTCCTCATTGACGGTCAAGACAAAAGCTCGCCCCTGTCGCTGGGCACCTCTCTGCTGCTGCTGGTACTGAGCAAACTACTGCTGTTGTAGTGGTAGAGGAGGTCCTCTCTGCTATCCCGCTGGTGGTCTCACGGGTGCTCTATGTGTCTGAGCTCCGCTTTGAGCTGGACGAGCTGGAGCTTTAGGACAAGCCCTCAACTGGTGGTCTCCTGATCCACAAAATAAACACTGGCCCAATCTCATCCTACATGCATCCAATCCAAGTCCCTGGTTCTTACAGAATTGGCAAAAAATAGTTGGCCTCTGGATCTGGTGCATCTGCTGTACTGGCGCTCTTGCTGGTCCATGATACTGCTACCTCGACTGCTGGAAGTGCCTCTAGTGCTGCTGCTGAAAGTGAGGCCGCTTCATTGGACCCGTGTTTGTACTGCATCCTCCAATGTCCCTCGACCTCTTGGAACCAAGCTCTAGATCATCCTCTGCCCGCTGTGCCTGCCTCAAAATCTTCTCAAAAGTAGAGGTAGGATCTCCATTCATATGTGATTTGATCTCCCTGTTCAGGCCCTTCCTGAACTTTTGGGCTCTTCCTCTGGGGTTCTGCCCTACTACAAAGCGGCCTAATCTGCAATACTCTGTCACATACTCATCCATCGTCATACCTCCTTGAATAAGGTAATAAAACTGTCTCGCTAGAGCTTTCAGAGCCACATTTGGAAAGAACTTTTCCTTTAAGAGCTCTTTGAAAGCTTCCCAAGTAAGTCCTGGTGCTGAGATACTGGGGTCTATCCTGAACCAAGTCAGTGCAATATCAAATATCGTGCTTCTTGCGGCCTCTACCTACAACCTTTCTGGAATCTACGCCAGTCGCAGGTTCCGATCAATGTCTTATATCCAAACATCAGCATAAATAATCCCTTCAGGGCCTTTAATGTCCTTTGGCCCCATCCTCTTAAAATCTATGATAGTCTCCGACCTCGGCTGCTGCGGGATAAATGGAGGTGGTGTCGTCTATGAATGGACTAAGGCGACTCTCTCGATTGCTGCAAGTGTAATCTGGTGAGCATTCTCAATGACCTGCCTCATAACCTCTGATTGGCGCTGCTGCGCCTCCATTATCTGCTGAAAGAATGCAAACATTTGTGCCTGATCGACTGCGGGTGGTTGGTAAAATATCCCCAAAAACTGCCGGCGTTGCCCTCTGTACCATAGGTGGAGCACCTTTGAAAGCTGCTGTGGAAATGCCCATCTGGATTGGTGAAGCTGACCTATGGAATACAGCTGCTGGAACAGCGTCTGCTGGTGCTGTCCTCATAGGCGATGAAGTGACCGACCTCGCTGACATTGCGCCTGAGCACTGGGAACGCGTCTTTGGAGGCATCCTGAAGATAGATTGAACAAAGAAATCATTATTGAGTATGATACGATATCATCAAAGAAGGACAGAATTATTCAATGTAAAGCAAACATTCATTAGATAAGGATAGCAGATAGATATTTGCAAGTATTTTCTAGTTGTGATTTAGTATACTCTCAACTTAAATCTTATTTCCTAAAGCAGGCTCGTAGCAGTACGCTAGGTGAGCACTACTACGATATCGCTCTAATTGCGATTCTAAACCTGCATGGGCCACCACTAAAAATGTGTCATAACCCGCACACTAATATTTGGGAACGAGTACATGGGTACGCCTATCCTATGCCGCAGTATCTGCGATAAAACGTTATCTGGGTTAAATCTACTATCTAAACATCTCAAACAATATATATATGGTACCTGTCAATCATCTTAACTCCAATCGGAGGAACAATATGGTATCTGATAAATGTAACTATAATCAATCACAATACAAACTAAGAAAGATATAGAATGAAATAGAATAGCGAAAGAAAGAGTCACAATACATCCACAAGCCTGAAATAATATATACATGCCAATAATCTCAATAAAAGTCTAATACAAGTCTAAGAAATAATCTAAGCCTCCTCAGCCTATGGTACTAGATCCTCTAGCTCTAAATAAGTATCCTCTAATGGTACGCTGTCATACGGTTCATAGTACGTAGGACACTGTCTACGAGCCAATTATCTGAAAAATATATTCAATCAGGATTGGAGCGAAGTACATACCTCTGAAAGCAGTTTTAAATGCATAATCGAGCATATATAACAGATAATAGAAAAGAATACAAGATAACTAAACAACAGAATAAAATGAACTAGAGTGAACAAATAATGTACTGGAATAAAGAACAGACAATAGAATAACTGCAATATAATGGAAATAAATAAAATCTAGTTATGTGCCATGGAATACAAGTTTATTATGTGATCGGTTTGGGTTGAACACGAATATAATATGGTAACTCGATTACACATGTGATATGTAATCGACATGTACACGAATACACTAGGGCTTGATCACGTAACCAACTCCTATTCTCCCATCCCCAACCAATACCAATGGATCCAATCACGACACGTTACAAACACGAATTTGGGCACACTGAATACGAGCAGTGTGTGTACACGAATATGAGCATACTGAATACGAGCAGTGTGTGAACACGAAGTACATGATAATCAATACATGAAACACACGATAAAATACATGTGAAGGAGTACCCGCTGAACACGGTAAGGGATAACATCTTCTGATATGATCCATATAGTACCAGTCCGTGAAACCACTATGTCGGAATCAAGTATACAGTTCTAGAACAAGAGATATATACACTACTATAAATATAAAAACTAACAGAAAAATGTACTCGCCTGAGGTCCTGAACAAAGGAGGTAACTCGGTGTCTGAGCTGGTGTCACACAATGCTATTTAGGAAAATATTATGTCAAAATAGGTGTAATAAATGATAAATAAGTTAAAATGGACTAAGCTATACATTCTAGGTCATTTCTAAGTCATTTTAGTCAAACTAGGTCATTACCTTGGTTTTTGGTCTATGCCTATCTTCTAGGTTGATAACTAGTAAGTATTAACTAAACTAGCTAATATACTACATATCTTATATATATCACTTATATATATAGTCTTACCTATTATATAACATTACCTTAGCATAGGGTATAACCTTAGCCTATACTTAAACCCTCATAAACTAACACTCATAATCAACATTACCTTGATACCTTGGCACTCAAGATACTCTTTAACCTGGATACTAATGCTTAGTGTACCTCATAGTTGACCCTCACTCAAAGTTCAATTCAATGTACTTGATATCTATAGTACTAACTCACAACACTCACACTTAAGCCCCTCTAATTCTCAGATTTTTATTGATACTAGGTATACTCATACCAACATCTTAGTCTCCTCACTGACTGAATACCCTCCTTGCCCGAGTCACACACTTATGTGTGCAAGCTGTACCACTCAAGCAGTATACAAGTGTTCATTCCTGTAACTGACACTGCTCTAGATCTACATCTAACACCCTTATTTCCCACTAATGATAATGCACATAACTAACTGTGTCGCCCCTTGGATTTTTGCTAATTGCTTATACTGTTGCTGCTTTAATTGCTGTTGAGATTTTTGCTATTACTGATACTATACTGCTTTAATTGTTATTGATATTGCTACTACTGCTGATACTGCACTGCTTTAATTTTTGTTGAGATTGTTGTTATTGCGGATACTATACTGCTTTAATTGCTGTTGAGATTTGTTACTATTGCTGATATTGCACTGCTTCAATTGTTGTTGATATTGCTGCTATTGCTGATACTGCAATGCTTTAATTGTTGTTGTTATTGCTGCACTATGCAATTGCTGCTGCTGCTGCTACTGCACTATCCAAAACCTGTCATGCCCCAGTCCCAAAATACGTAGGACTAGGATACGTGAGCATGCCAGCCGTATGAATATGGCAATCCAATATATGGAAACCATAACACACGTATGCTATATATGAATAACAAAATCCGTAAGCGGTATAAATCTAACACAAGTCACATGGTATAATCTAGATCTCATCCATAAAATCAATATAATTAAATAACCAGTAGCTATGAAACTAGATCTCTATAAAAAGTATCTAAAGGTGACAGACGGATGGAAACAAATCCACTGCCGAACTAGAATATGAAATAAACAAGATAAATACAAACTAAGTACCATATCTAACAATCACGTGGCTCAAAGAGAGGACTCCTCGGAATGTATGCACCCAGTCCGGATCTGTGCTCCTGCGAATACTCATGAACAATACACCTGGAAAGGGGTCCAGGTCCTCAGAGGGACATAACAAGATACAGAAAAAGCATGCCATAAAGTAAATACTGTAAAACTCCAGGGGTGACCTAACCATCTAAGTGAAATATAATTTCAGGACAACTGTGAGTATATGGGAAGGTGTAGGCTAGACATATGCCGACGTAATTCACCAGTCATGACAACCGGCTAGTATATGCCACATATGCCCCCTATAACATGGGCGCAGGAATACAGTAATGTCCAACGTTCTATAGAGTATGGTATCTGTAATATCATCAAGTAACGTCCAACACTCTATAGAACGTGATATCAGTAATATATATATACGTCCGTATCACTCCGTCGAGTGCGGTGCCAGTGTAAAGGAGTGGGGTGTCCCATATACCTACTAGTCGTCCTCCCCGCCCAATGATCTAAGCATGTTGTATCCACAACACGCGTCAGCTACTACGCCTCGACGTCATAACTCTGGCTCATAGTCTATCGTTAGAACAATAGTCCAACCTTCAACCAAACAAGGACAAGGATGGGACCATCGTACCACGCTAGTCTATGCTCCACCTACTAATAACTGCTAGTCTTCTAACATGCATAACTATTAGCAGTTATACCCTATCCGTCGCACGCCTGCACGTACAGGTGGCCAACCACATATGCAGGACCGTGCCCTACATGAGACTTACAACACGTGTACGAAATATGTCAAGGCCTGGGAGTCATACCAATAACTCCACAACTTTAGGTGGGTCTACTAGACACTAGGTCAGACACACGACCTAACATCAACGCCTCCGTTGACTGCACCCGAGTCTCTCTCAGACGCGCACAGTTAATAAATAATAAGCATCTAATAATACAGAATTTAAACAGTACAACAAAGGCAAGGTATACTTGCCTGGCAGGCGGCTGTGTAGTCCCAATAACCAACTCTGAAAGTCGCGTATAACTAATCCAATAGATCCTCGGGGGCAGCATGCGCAGGTACGAAAATTGGGGATGACTGCTGCGGGTTGTCTGGCAAGAGTGTCGGTCCACGATAAAACACGATGACGGGGTTTATGATGATGATTACGGATGACGAAGATGGTGATGTGGATAATAATAATGACGAGGATGATGGTGATGAGGGTGGTTAAGGTGATAACAATAACGACGATGGCAATGATGATGGTGAAGGTATTAGAGGTGGTGATGATGGTCGTGGATGATGATGTGTAAGGTGGTGGGGACTCGGGCGATGATGTGGAGGATGGTAATAATTGCAATAGAGTGGTGAAGATGATATGACGATGATGATGTGAAGGTGATGACTACGTCAACGATGTCGATGGCGAGGGTGAAGGTGTACAAAAGATGATGGTAGTGATGGTGTTTACTCGATGGTGGTGGGGTCGACACTCCGGCCAAGGGTCCGGCCGTGGGGGAAGGACCAGGGAGCAAGGCTGAGGTCGAGGAGAAGAGGAGAACCGTGGTGGTGATAGGTGGTGGATAGGGTGGTTCGAGGTGCCGTTCGGAGATCGTCATGGAGGATGTCAGGGAGGAGAAAGGAGAAGAGGTGATGGGGGTGCTGCTCCGACTATGGGGAGGCCGAGCAGGGCGGAGGAGGTAGAGGGGGTGATCGTGTTGGTGGTGGTGGCGACTGTGCTGCACAGAGGTGGGGGAAGTCGGGCTCCGACGAGGTCGAGGAGGAGGAGAAGGACGGAGGATGAGAGAAGACGGTGGCGATGCTCCGTCGAAGTCGAGGGGGGAAACTGGAGGTGATCCGGCAGGTGGAGACGGTGCACAGGCGGAGGGGAACGGCTCCGGCGAGGGGGCTGGCCTGGGGTAGGTCTTGTTCGCCGGAGAGGAGGTTGTCGAGTAAGGGAAGGAGAGGTCGACGAGTTGGGGCAGCGGCCGGCGGGCTTGAGTCTCCAGTCGGCTGGCTGAAGGGAGGAAGGAGATGGAGAAGGGAGCAGGGACAGTGGGGCGAGGCTACGCCGGTAAGTTCTCCGGCGACGGTGTAGGCTGGGGCGGCTCGGGGGAGATGGGGATAAACAGTAGATGAAAGGGGGGGTCGGCTGCATTGGGGATTTAGGTTTTGGTTTGGGATTTGATTTTTAGGTCAAGAAGAAAATAAAAAAAGTAATTTTATACATGTAGAAATTTGGGCTTGGGTTTGACCTAGGATTAGGGCTTGGTCAACACTTCTTGGGCTTGGGCTCCGGCTCTCATGGGGATGTTGGGAGGGCTGGAATTTGCATTAATTAAATGCAAGGGTACATTTAAAATAATGGGGCGATGTTGCTTGTTTTTACATCCCGAAAATTACGGAAAAATATCCACGTGAAGGGAAAAATGGGTTTCTTCACGTATTGTCCAATGGTGGGGATATCTCAATATGTTTTTGCATAATAGCCCCCAACAATTATGAAAATTGTACAAAGACAGAAATTAGATTTAATTAAATTAATTGAATGCGCATGATGTTCTGGAATTAATTAGGAGTACCTGAGAATAAAATTAAGTCGGGCACAAGCGTCTAGGTCATAGAAGATACAGTGTAGAATATTAATAAAATTTGGGTGGTACAAAACGGTCAAGATTAGGTCTCCAATTTCGATTGGGACGCACAAGGGTACAAAGTCAGGATTTAATTAGAATTAAGAAATAACATCCACGACGTTTATTGTGTGACTAGAATGTAGCACAAGAAAGCAAAATTATAAGTTACACAAAGGTCAGAAAGGTAGGTGGGCATGCCTAGGACAATGTTGTGAAATTTGCAGATAGGCAATGGCTAGCATAGTGCTCCAATTTTTAAGGCAACGGTAAGGTGCGCTATGCGATAAAATAATGTACAGTTAAATCAAATATCGTGTTCTAAATTCTAATTGGGTTCAAACTAGCCCTAATTCCACTATATAAGCCAAGGAACCCTAATTTCGGGTGAGGGGGTTTACAATTTACCCAACTTAAGAATAATTTTGTCTTCGAAATTAAAATAGGCATAATTGGTTTTACTCCGTCACTTGCGTACGTAAGGCAAGTTAAATCGCACTCTCTTCAAAAAATTAACTTCTTAAAATCCATCAAAATCCCTTTCAAATTGAACCATTGTTTAAATCGAACGTCAACACATCGCGTTGTCTTCTCTATTCTCAATTTAATAATCCACATCCAATCTAATTCAAATCTCTATAACATCCCAAATCAGAATTTACATCGCAATCTTCAACTGTTAAAATTTCCTCTATAAAGTTATAATCAATTATTATTTCTATCCTCAACTTGTGAATCTCGTACTCTTCAATTTTTAAATTCAATTTATATCCTCAATATTTTCAAATAGCTAATCCCACCATCAACATTTAACCTTTAATTTAAGTCCTCAATATTTGAAATTTGAATTCTAATTCACCAATTTTCCGAGTCTAGATTTTTATATTTATCCTCAAAATTTAAATAAATTATTTAATCCTATAATATCCAAAAATTTAAATCCTGCGCTCAAGTATAAATATTTGGTCTGCCATATCAAGATTCTAAAATTTATTGAATCATCATCATCTTAATCATTCTTCTAAAATTTCTCAAAGATTAAAATAACTCGCATCTTCTAATCCAATCTTGCTTGATCACCTTCTAAAAGAAATTTTCTCTCAAGTTGTCAATGCAACTGCTAACCAACTTAGAATTTATCCATCTATCACATAAGGCTCTTACATTTCAGAAATCTTGTTTCGCAATTTTACTTAATCATGTTACTCAATCCTCAGAAGTTTTAACACCAAATATATTACATGGGATATGCCCTTGGTTACAAAATATTCATCAAATAATGTATTTGGCCTATAGGGTATATCTTATACTATTTGCGTATCAACTTATGCTAGGCACGAGGTTTCGTCTTTCCGAAATAAAGGAAGATGGAAAACAATAATAAAGAGTTCAAGGGGGAGGTAATAGAATAGAAGTATCGGGATTAAGGCGTTTGAAGAATTCGAATGGGAATTGTCAAGGCAGTTGTGGATTGAAATCCTATTTTGGTAATTCCTATTCACATGCTCGCATCAGTACAGTTATATAATGGATACGATGTGCTCAGACATATCTAGAGGGCAAGTATATTCGTCTACTAATCACTATATATCTCAATCCACGTAAAGTAGTTATACGAAGGGCGAACCAAGCGCACTAGGGTTGATCAGACCGTAGTACACTGATTCTGAAATGTATTAGTGTACACGTCCAATAATACATATGTCATGAACAAGCTCGATAAAAGACTGAGCTTGCAAAACTAGGTTGTAACAGCAGCATAAGTCGAGGTAGTACAAAATATAAGCACGCTAGATTATGATGAGAGAAATTACAAAATAATTTTAGTGCAAAAAACCAAACAAGATACAAAATTAAGATTCTACAATCTCTACAGTTGTCATACTCCCTCCTTGTCTAAGTCGTTAGTTGACCAAATACGGGTATGGACCTATAATTTCTATAGTCCGAATAAACACTATCTTCTTATGCAAGTCTAAAGTTGTGCCATCCTATTATACTTCATCAATGGGTCAATAGGGCTATGTGATACTATGTTGTGAGGTATACTACCCAACTTAAAAATAATTAACTAAGACTGTGACAGTCTTAAGGGGATCCTACAAATTAATAAGGTTCTTGTAAATAAAGTACAAATTCTTATTGGGCTATACGAGGAATGGATCTTAGTACTCAATTGGGTCTCCTATTGTATCATGTAGGTCACGGTCATCTTAAATCTTAATCTTAGTGTTCATAGAATACAAGTATCAATAGTAAGAATGGAAGAGTTAAGGACCTTTAAGAGAAAAAGGGAAATATAACTCGTATCGAGTTACGGGTACGAATTACGTAATTTAAAACTAGGAATAATCATATCCCAATCTAAAGAAGCAACTCAAACTATCAAATTCTAACTACCACGCACAAAATTCAAAGTTCAAGATTACAATTATCATCCTAGCAAACTATATATCCTAACATAGAATAAGATCCCTTGGCCTTCAATCATAAGAGTCAAGTGGCACGAGTTGAAGGATGAAGGAGGAAAAACACAGTTTAAATCGTTGCACAATTGGTGAACGTTAAGGTTGCAGGGGAACAAGATATGAAATTATAATAGAGGGACTCAAGATAATATCATGGTTTCCCAAGGGGAAGGTGGCGAGCAATTCTCCGTGTTTGAGGTATGATCTCAAGGAGAATGTCATACTCATTGCTCTGGGCTTCCTGAGGTACTGTCTGCTAATATCAAGACAAGGATCTATATCCTAACATTATCTCACTATGCAAATTAGGTTCAGTCCCTAAATTCGATCTCGGATTTCTATTGGTTCCTCAATACTAGGGTCAAACATTAGGGTCAAATCTCTAACTAGCTCTAGTAGTGCCTATACTACTCTTTGGTCATTCATAATTGCGTCAAGGAATAATGGTAAGACATTCTTTAGATAAGGATACTAGGGTTTACTTAAATACTCTAAACTTAGTGACGGGTCAGAGTTCTAGTTACTCTAAATAGGAAGGTTACCCTACTTATTATCTAACAACAGGGATTTCTATATTCTAGGGGCTACACTCAAGGAGCTAATAGGGAAGCACATGAATCAAGCAGGATATATTCGTTCAAATAGAATGGATTTGAAAGAAGATGAGTCATAGTCAGATGTGGATGAGATCCTACACTCTAATCCTATTTGCAGGCTTGCTCGGTACAGTAACATAACTGAGACAATATGCTCTGACCTGTATGGGCCACCACAAAACTCGACCCCTCTCACACTACTCGAGAACAGTGTAACCCCCACACGCACCAACACCACACAGTAGCACAGATAGTTGAAACCCCCCTCCTACAATCAGTCAACAAAGACATACCAACACCTCTATGCTATCAAGATACACACATATATATCTATATACTATCAGTATAGCTATATATATATATATATATATATATATATATATATATATATATATATATATATATATATATATATATACATTCATGCCATAAGTCATTAGATCAAGCACTGGGTGTGTATAATTGTGATACTCAATGATACGCACTCTACCAAAGTACAAAATCTCCTAATTCCCTACAATTATTAATCATACATATATATAACATCTATATATAACCAAAGTAACTTGTTAAAATGAGAATCGAAGAGTAATTGTGCAAAACACCCAAAATTGGGCCCCGTGTCGTACCGTATCCCAAAATACCATGATACGGCCTACATGTATCCAATTGTGGACATGTACCTAGTCCCAAAATCTCGATCTAAGTCTAATTAGATCTAATTGGTCTCATGACACACAATTGATGTGTCAAATTCGTAATTCCTCCAACATACCCATAAATCACTACATAGAACTCACAATACATGTCACGACCCACACCCGGATATTCAGGCATGAGTTACGTCCAGCCTACGCCACAGAATCGGCGGTAGAACGTTGTCTAGGTTATTTCTAACTATCTAACATCTCAATAATATAATATAGTACCTGTCAATTATCTCAACTCCGAACGGAGAAGCAATATGGTATCTCACATAGATAACTAATCTCAATCACAAAATAAACTAAGGAAGATTAATGCACGAATAGAATAGCGAATGAAAGAATAAAGATACAATCCACAATCTGAAATAATATACAAGATGTGAATCCACCAAAAGAATAGTCTAATACAAACCAATACAAATAACTAGACCTCTTCGGGCTCTGCAACTAAGTCCTCCTGGTCAATAGGAGTATCCTCTATAGGTACGCCATCCTGTGGCCCGTAGAATATGGGACACTGCTCTATAAGCCAGTCATCTGGAAAAATATATCCAATCAGGATTGGAGCAAAGTACATACCTCTGAAAGCAGTTTCAATAGCATAATCAAGCATATAAACAGATATAGAAATAAAATACAAGATCACTAAACATATGAATGATGAACAATAGATATATAGGTAATGTATGAGAATATAGATCAACAATATGATAAAATAACTATAATTTAAACTAACTAATGTGCCTCAGAATACAAGTTTATTATATGATTAGGTTGGGTGACCATGATCAGGTAAGACAGATTACAAGTGAGGTATGTAACCAGAATGTACAAGATGTAATAATAGCTTTGATCACATAATCAACTCCTACTCTCCCACCCCCAACTAATACCGATGGATCCAATCATGACACGCTACGAATATGAAAGATAACCATTGAACACGAGCAGTGGGTGTACACAAATATCATAACCACCAAACAGGAGCGGTGGGAGTACACGAATAAGCACACTGAACATGAGCAGTATTGAACAAGAAATATTATCAATACCCAATATACACGATGAGATTCAATGTACACGAGTACCCGCTGAACACGGTAGGGGATAACATCTCCTGACGGGATCCATATAGTACCAGTCCGTGAAAATACTATATCGGGATCAATGTATATAATTCTAGAACATGCATATTGTAGAAGCATAAAAAATACGCTGGAAAGAGCTACGCAGCCTCTTGATGCAGAGCAGCGTAAACGGAGGCCTTCAGAGCCATCAAGCGTGCAACAGAGCTTTCTCTGCTAAAACACGGCATGAAGTATAAGCTCAAAGGACCATCCGCGTAAGTGCAGTACGTCCAGGCCGCTCCAGCGTAAAACAAAGTTCTTTATCGCCTCCATGGAGTAAAACTTAACCGCTCTCAAAGCAGCGTTAATGCGTACGAGGAATGCTTTGTCTTCCCCAAAATGAACCTGTCAAGTCACGCAGTGAATCTGACCTCTGACTCCTGACAAAAAGTACTTCACGGCTACCCAGACGACGGCTGGAAACGATGGCAGACCCCTCGGGACGCGCCCCACAGTATGATGGCGGATCTCTGCATTTAATGCAGAGGATTTGGTTAAAGCATTACCAAACCGTCGTTTACTGGAGTCCCCTCAGCATAAACCGCTCTTTCGCGTACAAGGAAATACGCTGCCCTATTTTACACAGGAAAACATGAGCTATTTTACGCTCCACAGCAGGCAAACCGCCTGCCACGTCAAAAGCTGCACCTCGTACGGGACTCGAGGCACATCTCCAGGTCTAATTGCACAGAGCGGTGACAGTTTCTCTCAAGGCACATCTCTGCGACGGGTGCACAGAAGGGCTGCAAATCTTCAAAATACGTCTCCATATTTAATGCATAAGATGGTGGCAAATCTCTGAGATTCGATTATATCTCCAAAAGCCATGATTCTGGCTAAGACGTCCACATCAGCACGGTACGCAGCGGCTTCTACGCCCATTCTAGCACAGTACGCAGCAGCTTCTACGCCCATTCAGGATCTGTGCTTATACGGCTTCTACGCCCACTCAGTCTCTACGACCATTCAGTCTCTACGAGTACTCGGCTTCTATGTCTGCTCGGCTTCTATGCCTGTTCGGCTTCTATGCCTGCTCGGCTTCTATGCCTATTCGGCTTTTATGCCTACTTGGCTTCTATGCCATGGTGACAGACATTTGGCTTCTATGCCAACCTCTGCTACACAATGGATACCTACCTACGTGGCTTTTACGCCGTGATCTTAGTAGCAATTGTACGCGTTGTGTCCCCTTAGTTGGACCTGCGTCACACGCTCATTAAAAAGATCATCTATACGTAGGCATCGGTTACTTTAACCGTTGTGTAAAAGGGTGCTGTACTTTCTACTCCTCGGTTGTTACACCGATGGAGTAGTCACTGTCACCAAAACTCTATAAATAGAGACCCCTATCAATGGAGAACAAGGTCGACAATTTGGAAGATCGAACCAGGTCGGAGAATTGAAAAAGAGAGAGAGAGAGAGAGAAAGAGAGAGAGAGAGAGAGAGAGAGAGAGCACCCGGAGCTCAGGCAAAGAGTAGGGATCGACGACTTCAGCATCGTGCATCCACCCTCTTCTGCAACCTTCGAAGCTGCTTCCTGTCTCCTACGGCACTTCTTCAACATCGTGTGGTCCAAGGGCTAAAGTGATCGATAGCAGATCAGACACCTATAGCAATATCTACCCAGATTAAATAAATTGTACTCCCACATCCTCGTATAGGATTACATTGTACAAGTTTGTTTGTAAACAAAAGAAGGCGGGTTCCGTATAAACCCCCACATCGAATACATTCCTATTCTTTTTGTTTAAATAACCACAAACAATATGGCGACTCTGCTGGGGACGTCTTTCTCTTCTGACGAGGAAGTAATTGCTCAACACGATGCGGTATCCGTGGGATCCGTGAAGAAGACACTGGTCGTCCAATTCTACCAGTCTGCCTACGAAGACATGCTTCGGACTGGGGGTGGCTCTCACTCTCTCTGCGTCCAAGACAACAGGAAGCTGCGCAAGGTGTGGATGCCCAAGACATCCTCTACCGTTCCTGTGGACTCTCCAATCTCTCTGATCTCTCCGATCTCTCCGACCAATGAGGTGGTAGCATCGCTCCTTCCGTGCCCTGCACATAAAAATTAGTCTTCCGCTAGCGTGGTACAGACAAAACTTTGGGCAAAGCCTCAGCGCTGACCCAGAAGTAACCACCGTGTCCTGCACGTAAAAATCAGTCTCCCGCTACGTGCGGTACAGACAAAACTTCGGGCAAAACCTCAGCGCTAACCCAGAAGTATCCACTGCGCTCTACGCGTAGGAATCAGTCTTCCGCTATGCACGGTACAGACAAAACTTCGGGCAAAGCCTCAGCGCTAACCCAGAAGTATCCACTACGCTCTACGCGTAGGAATCAATCTCCCGCTACGCGTGGTATAGACAAAACTTTTGATGGTGCCTCAGCGCCAAATCGGAAGTATAGATCACGCTCCACGCGCAAAATAACATCTGACATCTACGATAAACCAGATGAGCGCTGTAATCTCCGCGAGGGGAAGCAAACAGGCGAATACTCAGCTTCTCGGCCTTTACGCCAGCAAGAGAACAATCTGCCTACTCTCCGGATTACGCGAGAAGCCAATGGCCGACTGAGGACCTCTTCAGCTTTACGCCAGTCTGAGCGAATCTCCAAATTATGCCAGGCGAGGTCCCACGACGTAAAGCAAGCTCAGGTTGTTACTCCTGACCTGTGTACCCGTCTCGCCCAAAAAGACAAAGACAGGAGTCGTAAACAGGTTTTAGGACCCCTAACGATCAAACGGGGAGAGATCGTATGGGAAGATGCATCAACATCCAATGTTATCATGATGTATAAACCATACGAAGATGATGTCTTTATTGTCCCTCCTACCCACAGCGATCAGCATCCAATAATCTTCAAACATAAGCAGAACGGTCCGGTTGAACAGGAAGAATTATGCGAGCCTGAGAGTGGGAAAATGCAAATCCACAGGTATAGCCCACAAGCTTTGAAGATTATACAGAACATGGATTATGATCTGAAATTAAAGCAAGGCCTCAACTATGGAAAGGGTAGACGAATACCGTTGCAGGGTAATTCTCGCCATCAACAAGCTCATTTCGGGTTGGGATATACTGTTAATCCTAAAACTTCAAAGTCTAAAACTGTACGACCAGAGACAATTCATGCTGAGTTAGTTTCTACAACCAGGGACCACAGCGTGTCTGGGGGTAACTCGCCTCGACGAAACAAAGCAGCGTCCAAGGCTAGGGGCAGAATGTCCACAGGATCCAAAGATAGCGCAACAACCTCTATCTTCCCGGAAGACCATGAAACTCAGATATCAAAAGCCCCACGACCAAAAGGAACTTTCTCCTTCAAAGAAGATGACATAATTAAAATCTTCAATATATTAAAGAAGGAACGTAAGCTCCAGCTACCCAACATCAGACATCCTGAGAGAGCTGGCGACGTGGATCACCCAGATTATTGTCTCTTCCACCGATACACTCATTACCCCACAAAGGCATGCTATGTACTAAAAAGAAAAATTCAGGAGACGATCGATGCCAAGGTCATCACTTTGAATCTGTGAACAAGGGCACGGGCCGTACCAATTGGATTCCCATTCCTTTCTTTCATAAAGATTTGGTCCCAACAAAAATTGCCATGTCCATATTACCTCTGAGCAGATATGCGCCTCCTTCCCCGATGGAGTCACAATCACAAAGTTTGTCATGTTCATATTACCTCTGAATAAACTCTCGACCATCAATTATCATGTCCATATTACCTCTGATATCGATTATCATCTATACTTAACATTCGTACTTAGATTCTAAAGTACGCCAGTAATATTAAGTCCACAAAAATTGCCATATCCATATTACCTCTGAGCAGATATGCGCCTCCTTCCCCGATGGAGTCACAATCACAAAGTTTGTCATGTTCATATTACCTCTGAATAAACTCTCGACCATCAATTATCATGTCCATATTACCTCTGATATCGATTGTCATCTACACTTAACATTCGTACTTAGATTCTAAAGTACGCCGGTAATGTTAAGTCCACAAAAATTGCCATGTCCATATTACCTCTGAGCAGATATGCGCCTCCTTCCCCGATGGAGTCACAATCACAAAGTTTGTCATGTTTATATTACCTCTGAATAAACTTTCGACCATCAATTATCATGTCCATATTACCTCTGATATCGATTGTCATCTACACTTAACATTCGTACTTAGATTCTAAAGTACGCCAGTAATGTTAAGTCCACAAAAATTGCCATGTCCATATTACCTCTGAGCAGATATGCGCCTCCTTCCCCTATAGATTCACAATCACAAAGTTTGTCATGTTCATATTACCTCTGAATAAACTCTCGACCATCAATTATCATGTCCATATTACCTATGATATCGATTGTCATCTACACTTAACATTCGTACTTAGATTCTAAAGTACGCCAGTAATGTTAAGTCCACAAAAATTGCCATGTCCATATTACCTCTGAGCAGATATGCGCCTTCTTTCCCGATGGAGTCACAATCACAAAGTTTGTCATATTCATATTACCTCTGAATAAACTTGCGACCATCAATTATCATGTCCATATTACCTCTGATATCGATTGTCATCTACACTTAACATTCGTACTTAGATTCTAAAGTACGCCAGTAATGTTAAGTCCACAAAAATTGCCATGTCCATATTACCTCTGAGCAGTTATGCGCCTCCTTCCCCGATGGAGTCACAATCACAAAGTTTGTCATGTTCATATTACCTCTGAATAAACTCTCGACCATCAATTATCATGTCCATATTACCTCTGATATCGATTGTCATCTACACTTAACATTCGTACTTAGATTCTAAAGTACGCCAGTAATGTTAAAGTCCACAAAAATTGCCATGTCCCTATCACCTCTGAGCAAGTATGGAATCCACGCCCCGTGACGAGGTAGGACCCATAGCACAAAAATGCTTGGCAGCTATAAACTCCTACCATCCATATGTCTGGGAAGCAGCGTCATCGTCTAACATCATAACGACGTATGGACCCCATGAGTATTCTATCTTCGTTGTCCCGCCTAGCTGCAGCAGTCAGTGCCCCATATTCTTCGGTCGCATGCGCAGTCAACCGGCTAGCCTGGAAGACCCTTTCGATGACGATACTGGGAAAATATAGATTCACCGATACAGCCCGCAGGCATTAAGGATCATGCAAAACATGGACTACGACTTGAAACGAAAGCCAGGCCTCAACTACGGAAGAGGCAGACGAACGCCGCCATGCGGCGACCCCCGCTATCGTCAAACTCGTTTCGGGTTAGGGTATGCCACCTCCCTTACGACTTTCAAGTCGGATGAGGACATCTTTTTCTCCTCCCAGGACGGCCCGTCACCCCCCGACTCACCTGATGCTCTCGGACAAATGCTATCAGTAAATATGGTGGTGACAGATCCCTCAAAAGCAGATGAACAGGATTATGAGCCGTTTGAGAATGACTCTTGGGCTCAACAAATGGATACGCAGTGGGAATTCCGCTTCGAGCAAAGAGAACCTCCCACCAAAGACGAAGTTATCCAAATCGATGTTGGGGGTAAACTTTCGCCAAAACCAATATTTATCAGTGACAATCTTCCCCCAGCTGAAAGGAAAGAAATCATACAGCTGATAAAGGAATACATCGACGTCTTTGCATGGGATTATGGGGACATGCCGGGCCTTAACCCAAAGGTGGCTACTAATAAGCTCAATATATTGACCGATTCAAAGCCAATGAAGCAGCACCAACGCCGGTTCCGCCCGGACATGATGGACGCCATTGAAGTTGAAGTCAAGAAGCTGATAGCCTGTGGTTTCATCCGGGAAGAACAACATCCCGACTGGGTCGCCAATATTGTCCCAGTCATGAAGAAAAATAGGAAGGTACGTATCTGCATCGATTACCGAGATCTGAATGTGGCCTGCCCCAAGGATGAATTTCCTCTTCCCATCACGGATATCATGATCGACAATACCTGCAGCTTTGAACGCATGTCTTTTATGGACGGGTTCTCAGGGTACAATCAGATCAAGATGCATCCGGAAGACGAGAAGCACACTGCCTTCTATACCCCTTTGGGAGTATATTGCTATACGGTCATGCCCTTCGGATTGAAGAACGCCGGGGCTACATACCAACGGGCTATGAGCAGCATATTCCATGAACATTTACGCAAAACAGTAAAATGTTACGTGGACGACATAGCCGTCAAGAGCCGCCTCAAGGATGATCACATTCAAGACTTGAGGACGGTATTCGAGTTAATGCGCCAACATCAACTCAAGATGAACCCTACGAAGTCCTTTCTGGGTGTATCTAGTGGCAAATTCCTGGGATTTGTCATCACCGCCAAAGGCATCCAGGTGGACCCTGAGGGAAATTCCTGGGATTTGTCATCACCGCCAAAGGCAAATTCCTGGGATTTGTCATCACCGCCAAAGTCTAGGCCATCGTAGAAATACGACCGCCCCTCAATCTGAGGGAACTCCGGGGATTTCAAGGCCGTCTGGCTTATATCCGGAGGTTCATATCCAACCTCTCGGGAAGATGTCAGCCCTTTTTGCATCTCATGAAGAAAAGTGTATCCTTCGTATGGGACAAAACCTGTCAGCAAGCATTCGGGGATATCAAACGCTACCTCACCAGTCCTTCATTTCTGGTGCCTCCCGTTATGGAAAAACCGTTCTTGCTGTACGTCCGAGCAATGGATCATTCGCTAGGAGCTCTTCTCGCACAGAAGAATGATGTAGGGCATGAATAGGCTATCTACTATCTCAGCAGGATGATGGTCGGAGCCGAACACCAGTACAACCCAGTGGAGAAAGAATGCTTGGTTCTGATGTTCGCTATCCAAAAGATGCGGCACTACGTCACCAGCCAGACTATCTACATCATCTCCAAGATTAACCCTCTTCGAGTACTGATGAGCAAGCCGAGCGTTCTTAATTCCTGACTCGCAACTTGGGCAATGCTGTTAACACCATATGACATGGTATACGTACCGCAGAAGTCCATCAAAGGCCAAGCGCTGGCCGACTTCCTAGCCGCTCATCCAATCCCGGAGACCTCAAAATTATACGAAGACATTCCCGACGAAGTTACAGAATGTAATTTCGCAATGGAAGGTGACGCATGGCAACTATTCTTCGACGGCGCCTCTAGAACCGGTCCTAAGGGAAACATCGTTTCAGGAATAGGAGTCGTCCTGGTCGCCCCTGATCAGCTCGTCATCTACCGAGCATATTCTCTTAGCGAGCCCTGCTCCAACAATATGGCGAAGTATAACGCTCTACTAATAGGGTTCCAAGTTGCTAAAGAGCTGGGGGTAGAGTCCCTGGAAGCTTTTGGTGATTCTCTGCTTATCGTCAATCAAGTTAGAGGAATATATGAAGTCCGAAATCAAGACCTCATCCCCTATCACCAAGCGACGGTCGAGATAGCCATGACATTCAAAGAATTCTTCCTAGAGCATGTCCCTCGATCCCAGAATCTGGAAGCTGACGCCCTAGCCAGTCTAGCGGCGGATTTAGCTACTCCTATAAGAAGGCAAAATTCGGTGATCCTTCTTAACAGAGATTTATTCTGCGTGAAGAACAATCTCTACATAGAATGCAGCCACGTTGTAAACACAGATCCCCCTGGAAGAGACTGGAGGAGTCCCTTCATAGATTTCGTCGCATACGAAATCTTGCCAGAAGACTCCAGAGAAATAGTATCCGTCAAGAGACGATCATTACGCTTCTACTTCGATGCATCTTCACAATGCCTATATCGTCGGACTTACGACGGATTGCTATTAAGATGTCTCTCAGACGATGAAGCACAGCAGGTTATCCGAGAAGCTCACGACGGCGTATGCGGAGCACATCAGCCCGGTCCTAAGCTACAGGATCGTATCAGGAGAATGGGCTATTACTGGCCCACTATGATCACAGACGCGATCAGCTATGTAAGACAATGCAGAGCCTGTCAGGTTCATGCAGACTTCATACACCAACCGTCTGAATATCTATATCCTACGGTTGCATCCTGGCCCTTCGAAGCATGGGGTATGGATATTATTGGTCCCATTCACCCGTCTTCCTCCAGAGGCCACCGGTTCATACTGGCCATCACGGATTACTTCTCCAAATGGAAAGAGGCGATCCCTCTGGCTAAGGTAAAGGCGTCTGATGTAATCAGCTTCATCAAGCACCACGTCATTTATCGCTTCGGGGTACCCCGGAGGATAATTTACGACAATGGGCCTCAATTCATCAGCCAAGCGTTTCATCGGTTTTGCGATAAAAATCGGATACACAATATTGCCTCTACGGCGTATTATCCAGCTGCTAATGGTTTGGAGGAAGCTTTCAACAAAACCATTATCAAACTCCTGAAGAAATTTGTCTCTTCAAATAAAAGAGACTGGAACGAGAATCTAGGCGAATGTCTCTAGGCATATCGCACAATGGTACGAACACCGACAGGTTGTACCCCCTTTTTACTGGTCTACGGGAGTGAAGCAGTTCTTTCCATCGAAATCCAAATCCCGTCGCTCAGGATAGCCGTGACTAGTGAGCTGACTCGAGAAAAGAATGACCTGTTAAGGCTCCAAGAGCTGGAAGGATTAGACGAGAAATGCCTCCAAGCTCAACAGCGCATCGCGCTCTACCAAGCACGCATTTCCAAAGCTTTCAATCGCAAAGTAAAGGAAAAAGTGTTCAAAGTCGGCGAGCTAGTCCTAGCCGTAAGAAGGCCGATGATTCTTACTCACAGGAGTAAAGGCAAATTCCAGCCCAAGTGGGAAGGCCCTTATGTGATCGAGACAACGTTCTCGAATGGCGCTTACAGGTTAGCCCAGCCTAATGGAGACCTATTAATGGATCCTATCAACGGTAAATTCCTGAAGAGGTACTATGCTTAACCTCCTCTGCCCCAAAGTGGAATATAGCGGGAATCCCAATTCTGACAAAACTACTTCCACAACGAAGCCAGTTGGGTCATATCCTATCATGTCTGTACGACCTCTGAATAGATATGTCCTGCTAAGAATTTTATCGAGAGTCTATCATCTGATATTACTCTCGCCTAAAAAACTGTCATTTACATTTCGAAATGACGGGTTCACAAAAGTCAGAAAAGAGTCGCCTTTATTTATTCCCAAAAGGGAGACAGAATTACATCTGGGCAAGCAAAAAGAGAAAGGATACATCATAATGGCGGAGTAGCCAGATTGCGAATCAGCCGCTCCATTGCAGCTATCCTCTCATTCCTAAGAACCAAGGCGTCGGCGCGAGCCTGCTCCAGCCGTGCCTCGGGAGTGTTCGTAAGGGTCAGATCAGCCTTTGCCCGAAGACAGCCTGCACGAGCAGCTTCTGCACGGTCCAAATCCTGTTGTACTGCGTTCAGACGACCAGCTGCTACCTCTAGACCCGCCAACAATTGAGAAGCCCATACCTCAGCCTGAGCGAGTTTTTCCTTCAGCTTGGAGGCCCTCGCCGCATTCCCTTTATGCTTGGTGCGACACTGCGTCTCAACGGCAAGAGCCTCTTCCACGACAGCTTTTCTCCTATCCATCTCCAGCTTATGCTTCTGGATGGAGTTGTCTAGGCTTTCCAGCTTTGTAGCAAGCCGCACAGTCATGAGGTCGAACCGAGCCTGGACGTCAGCATCGAGGCTGCCCCGAGTCAGCTGCAAGTATTCGGTAATGGGTTGCTCTAACCCATTAACCACCGCCTCCAGAGCGTCAGCTGCCCCAGGATCGCCGAGCTCCCTGATGACCACGATCGAAGCAAGAGAAGTCTTCTTCAGGCGCTCAAAATCTAGACTCTTCGCTAACACCATTGATATCATCGTTTTCAAACCGGTATAGAAAAGGCTGGTATGTTGCTCGGTCAATGCAACTAGATCCGACTGGACGCCGGGATTGGCCACAATATCAGCAAGTCCCTCTCCCGGGACAATTGCAGACGAGGTGGCCACAGCCGTCGCATCGGCGCATAGCACGACCGAAGAAGGTGTGGCAATGGCGGTCAAAGTCATCGCTACACTCACAAGAGGCAGGGTCACGACGACGGGTTCATCCTCCTCTTGAGGTGACGAAACTACTCCGGGCGTACTGGCCCCCGAAGCCACTTCCTCATCAAAGTCAAACGCCTCCGTATCATCGTCTGGAGCCCAAGCTGAGCCAGAATGCGCTTCAACGCTATACTCCCCGTGGGCGCTATCCCCTGAAAAGAGGACAAGAAAGTTAATATTAGTATGATGATAACCTTCCTAAAGAGAGACATGAGGACGACATTTACCCGAGGCCGACAGCATGTATGACGCATCTGCACCCGAGGTAGCTAAACCACGCCTTAATGACGCAATATGAATCGTCATGCCGGGAGAAGGAGGTGGGCCGACTGACATCGCCGAGAGTTCTGCCAAGCCCTCACCAAGACGCGGTCGAGGTTCATCAGCTGGAATCTTGCCAGGCACGCTCGCTGACACAACGGGAGTTTTACCCGTTGCTGACCTCAGGAAAGATTCTTCCATCTGCCTCGGCCACACAGGCAAACTCGCTCCGCTACCTGGAGCCGCAGCCACGACAGCGACCTCTAGCGAGGATTCTCCGACGCCGCCGGCCGGAACTGTAGAAGGTCCCTCTCTAAAAGGCGAGGAACCTCCAGCCAAAGAATCATCCCTGATATAGGAAGAGGCAGACTCACTCCCGGGAGCCTCAACACCAAGAATGCGGAGAGGACGAGCGACCGTCTCCTTCCTCCTCTTACGAAGAGAAACTTCCTTCGGAGCAGAAGCCCGTCGCTTCCCAGAAGAGACTACCAAAGCCCCCGCAGGCGGAGGCACTTCACACCTCGGCACCGACACCAGAGGCTCATCCGGAGTACCAAACTCCTCACCCTCGTCCGAAGAAACCGAGGGGACGTCAACTCTTCCCCCAGGCTTGGGAGAAGGCACCCTGAAGCTTCCACGCGTGTCGAAATCACGATGGAAGGTGTTAATCGCCACGTAGAACTGGGCGTAAGAATGGAGAATACGGAGCTCCGTGGAGGCTGTAACGACCGGCACGATAAAGCTTGCCCCCGTACAGCCCGTGATGAAATATCGCCACCCTCTAGCTCCATCAATGAGTCCTCCCCTGGACCTGAAGCTGGTGACGGCATTGCCTACATGCAACTGATCGTACCCAAACTGCCTGGCGAACCGACTAGGCAAGTAGGGTCGAAGAAGCAGTGATCTTCGCTCCTGTACAGCAGATAGGAGGGCCTAATACAGACCAACCAGATAAAAGCTTCCGGGGAAAGGTCGGTCTTCTCTCCACCTGAATCCTCAAGCCGCACCCCTGATTGATTGCGATGTACGGAGGGGACAATACAGAGGATCTTCCAGCCCTGGCTGAGGTTCAACACCAACCGACAGTCTAAGACTGTTTTCACATTCCAGGAGGAATCCTTGTAATTCAGCAAGAATATACCCCCCGAACTGCTACCGGAGCCAGGAGACATCACCCGAGGATTGTGGAGGATTAACCATCCCATCAAGTACAGATATGGTAATTCCACCCTGGGAAAACTCTCACGTCGAGCTTCGTCGGCAAGCAACCCATCAGTTATGGCTCTCAGGCCAGCCTGTATATGGCACACCATGGCAGAAAGCAAGCCCAGTCTTGCCCCGAACACCAGGCGCACTGCCGGCCACAGGATGTTCCGGTGAATACGATCCACGGACGCTGTGCCGGGCACTACTACTCGACGAAGCCATATGGAAAGGAAACCAGCCAACTGGGCTTCCTTAGACAGAGGCCGGCGACAATGCCTCAAGTAACTACAGGCCTTAGTGCCTTCGGGGTACTTTCCTTCCCCCTCGACGAGAATCTTATCCGGAGCTGCGGCCTCCTCCATAAGACCCTCGACGACCTGGGCGCTAAGCACGCCTAAACAATTCACGGGCTCATTTTTGCCCACCGAGGCTTTCTCCGACTTGGCAGCCCTAGCTCGGTGAAAGAAGAGGTAGAACATCCACTTGGTGGTATGAGCCAAATCAGAAGGTTCGTTATAAAAAGTGGTGCACGCGAAGTATTGACATATCAGCTCCTGATATACTTCCGCCACCCGAGGGTACAAATCCCCCAACTCCCGGTTGGTGGGAACGTACTCTTCATAGGGGGTATCCCCCATCGGCAGTCTCGAGACAATTGCCATCTCATGGAGCGCCAATCCCAACTCCCCCAGTGGAGTGGCAAAGGTCCCAGTGAGCGGAATGTACCGCTCCATCAGCGCCAGGAACAAGTTAGGGTTCGGAGGCAACCCGACGCTCGTCGCACTCACAGCGGCATATAGTCCAATAACCTCCAGCTCTCTCCGGAATTGCTTCAAGGCCCAGTCAACCAGGCATGTCCATCGGGAGTTTGTTGGGGCAATCCACCCATTACACCGGGGATTCTCCTTGGGATATATCCCGCCTCGTCCCATGAAGTCGTTGCAGAAGGTCGACAATTGGACCGGCTGGATCACCGAGCTGTCTTCACTAGAGACACTACCCGGGCACAGTCCCCGAAACAAAGTCACAAAGCCGGAAGGGCGACTGACAAACGACCCCGGTCAGCTCCTTTGAGATGAAAGATCTTCCCCGGCTTACCGTGAAGATCAGGAGTCAGCATCCACGACATCTTCCTGGGATGCGTCGCACGGAAGAAGGCCGAGATGGGATAATCCTTCGGCATCGTTGGCAAATACAAAACCAAATTCCCGGCAGGAAAAACCCAGGGCCCCCTCTTGGGCCTCGTCTGGGACTGTTTGTCAATCATGTCCCCAAAGAGGAAAGCCGGCTTTATGTACTGCTCCCCGTCTACGTAGGTCAGGGGCTCGCCATTAATCATGCTCAGCAGCGTCCGCTCGCCCTGAACCGATATCAGAAACCCCCTTCCCTCAGGATACTAGGGTCCGGAGATGGAAAATGCCACGTGGGACAGATCCTCCAGGTAGTTCGAGTGCAGCATTCCAGCAGCGGAGCCCATCACCTCGGCCAGTGGAGACTCACCCAAATCAACTGCAAAAGTGCAAGGAAAAGATGTCACTACAAGTCTTGCACGAGCATGCAGACCGAAGAAACGACAGTCTGTGCTCTACGCAGGATTATGCAAATCTGGCTATTTTAAGCCGGCAGTCCTCCCCACAAGCGTAAAACTCAAATTTTACGATATACACCAATTTTCGGTAGCTAGAACTTTTACGCTCAAAACTACGAAAATGTGGAGTCTTTACGCTGGCACATCAGAAATATGGGCATAAAAGATGAAAATGCCTCCGTGCATCAACTTCCTCCAAAGAGGCTATCAGCACAGAAGACGACCTAGCGCGGTCACGTTCAACGTGTGCGAAGGATTTTTCGTCATTTTTGTCATCCCAAAGGCTCTACCTCTAAGGCCGGGTGCGCTACTCGTCGGCGGGATACTTTGCTCGAAAGGAAGTTCGCCTTGTCTGACCAGAGACTCCCTCGCTGGGGCAGAAGAATGAGAGGAAGAACCTATGCTCTTTCCCTTAGCGGAGGGGGTTTGTTTCGGCGCCATTTCTGAAGACTCGAAGTGCTCGGAGAAGGAACGAAGAAAAAACTTGAACAGTCGAAAACTCTCTTTCGCAGAAGACAGATAAAAAGTTTTTCTCTCAAAAAACTTGGGGTATATATAGTCCGGGTCGACTCCTCGAATCCTCGAACGAACTTCTCGAGACCCTAACCAAATCTTGCAAATTAAATGAGGGGTTATGATTGGATGCTACGTCAGCCCACTACCCTTGGAAGACGGACAGTCAGCGAATTCGAAAGGATTTTCGTGCAAAACGGTTCAGCGGGTTCTACGCTAAAGGAGCTTTCTACGCTCGACTGCTACGGATCTACGGTTTTTTTGCTCACAAGCTATAAGTCTATGGTTTTACGCCCGGATGCCTTTGTGCTCGGTATCTTTTATGCTCGAGAGGCCACAAACCTACGACTTTACGCTCAGCAGATACCAAATCGACGATCTCACGCTCGGTGGAGCTCAGTTTATGCTCAGAGGCAACAGATCCGCAAACTTCACGCTCGAAGAAATTTTCTTTCCAGGAGGTACAAATCAAACAGTTCTACGCTAAAGGAGCTTTCTACGCTCGACGGCTACGAATCTACAGCTTTACGTTCGACAGCTATAAGTCTACGGTTTTTGCCCGGATGCCTTTGTGCTCGGTAGCTTTTATGCTCGAAAGGTAACAAACCTACGACTTTACGCACAGGAACCACAAGTCTACGATTTCACGCTCGATGGTGTTCTATGCTCACAGGCTACAGATATCCAATCCTACGCTAAAGGAGCTTTTTACGCTCGACGGCTACGAATCTACAGCTTTACGTTCGACAGCTATAAGTCTATGGTTTTATGCCCGGATGCCTTTGTGCTCGGTAGCTTTTATGCTCGAAAGGCAACAAACCTACGACTTTACGCACAGGAACCACAAGTCTACGATTCCGCGCTCGATGGTGTTTTTCGCCCAGAGGTTACAGACTGATGATTTTACGCTCCACGACTTTCCGCATATTCGAAATAGTCCCCAAGGCGGTCGATTGCAAAGAGTTCACACAGAAGATACTTGTTCTTGACCCAAAGCATCCCAAGTACCCGAAGCATACAAGAGTTCAAACATTGAGAAATTACTCTTCTCGGGTCAATTAGAGGTTCATCCAGACTCCAGTCTGAACGTCTCGTCTACCAAGATGGCAAACTCAGTTTTGACAGCCATTCCACGACCCTGTCCCAAGGGATTTTCGAGAAGTCACTTTTGAAGACGAAGTCTGAACAAAAATTCTATTAATCAGAAGTTCAGAGCTCTACGCGGTTCCTCAGTCCTAGCAACAGGACAGTTCTAAAATGTTCAAAATGCTCTACAGCGTTCTATGGACTATTCGCTACGCGTAAAGGACAGGACCTAGCACTCTCTCTACAGAGTCGGCATAAAGATTCAGACGTGTTGAAGCTACACATATTCAGACTTCACAGCAACGTATGGCAAGATGATCATATGAAGAAGCAAGACGATTTTATTAAAGATCAAAATCATGATTACATATGAGGGAAATCCAATCTACAAGGGTTTTCTTTTCATTTTCATGATTACATCTGAGGGAAACTCCATCTACAAAAGGAGATACTTCCTCGTCGTCCGAAGATCGCCCAGAAGTTGTCCTGACAGGTTCTCGCATGGGTGGAGATCTTCCTCTTCTTCGAGGACAGTTCATCGACTACCACAGTCATGAACAAGAAGATCCTCCATTCGCCATGGCCGATCCAGTTGAGGTATCTTCTACCCAACTCGATCGAGGACGATAGATTACGGTTTGTCTAATCTCGTCCGCGGGAATCTCAGAAGAAGAGATACAGCTTGCAAACAGTATGGTGAAATATGATCCTTCCCTTCTCCCGAAAGAACCACCATATAAAGTTGCTGATTATCCCGAGCAAGGGAGGCTAAGATATCCTTCCATGATCCATCGTTGCAGTGGACATTTGCTCGAAGACGCCATCTTTTTTGGCTCCCTACATGCTGGAAGAACATGATCTCCTTCTTCCTCAGGTCGACCCGACGAACTCCGGCGATCATCTCTGCATGGTGATGGGAATGTGGTGAGAACAGGTTCACCCCCCAGCCATTTTATAGGCAAAAGAGATCACAGCGGTCCCCAATAAATCTGCCATAAAGTCAGCATCGACCATTTCAATGCTCCATTTAGAAACGTTTCAATTTACGAGGGGCCGTTCATGCTTCATTCAAAGCATTTCAAATTCCGAGGAATTTGAAAGCTTTGAAGGGGGTCTTGTAGAAGCATGAAAAATAAGCTGGGAAGAGCTACGCAGCCTCTTGATGCAGAGCAGCGTAAACGGAGGCCTTCAGAGCCATCAAGCGTGCAACAGAGCTTTCTCCGCTAAAACATGGCATGAAGTATAAGCTCAAAGGACCATCCGTGTAAGTGCAGTACATCCAGGCCGCTCCAGCGTAAAACAGAGTTCTTCATCGCCTCCATGGCATAAAACTCAACCGCTCTCAAACCAGCATTAATGCGTACGAGGAACGCTTCATCTTCCCCGAAATAAACCTGTCAAGTCACGCAGTGAATCTGACCTCTGACTCCTGACAAAAAGTACTGTACGGCTACCCAGACGACGGCTGGAAACGATGGCAGACCCCTCGGGACGCGCCCCACAGTATGATGGCGGATCTCTGTATTTAATGCAGAGGATTTGGCTAAAGCATCACCAAACCGTCATTTACTGGAGTCCCCTCAGCATAAACCGCTCTTTCGCGTACAAGGGAATACGCTGCCCTATTTTACACAGGCAAACATGAGCTATTTTACGCTCCGCAGCAAGCAAACCGCCTGCCACGTCAAAAGCTGCACCTCGTACGGGACTCGAGGCACGTCTCCACGTCTAATTGCACAGAGCGGTGACAGTTTCTCTCAAGGCACGTCTCTGCGACGGGTGCACAGAAGGGCTGCAGACCTTCAAAACACGCCTCAATATTTAATGCATAAGATGGTGGCAAATCTCTGAGATTCGATTATATCTCTAAAAGCCATGATTCCGGCTAAGACGTCCACATCAGCACGGTACGCAGCGGCTTTTACGCCCATTCTAGCATAGTATGCAGCGGCTTCTACGCCCATTCAGGATCTGTGCTCATACGGCTTCTACGCCCACTCAGTCTCTACGACCATTCAGTCTCTACGACTACTCGACTTCTATGCCTGCTCGACTTCTATGCCTGTTCGGCTTCTATGCCTGCTCGGCTTCTATGCCTATTCGGCTTCTATGCCTACTTGGCTTCTATGCCATGGTGACAAACATTTGGCTTCTATGCCAACCTCTGGTACACAATGGATAGCTACCTACGTGGCTTTTACGCCGTGATCTTAGTAGCAATTGTACGCGTTGTGTCCCCTTAGTTGGACCCGCGTCACACGCTCATTCAAAAGATCATCTATACATAGGCATTGGTTACTTTAACCGTTGTGTAAAAGGGTATTGTACTTTCCACTCCTCGGTTGTTACACCGATGGAGTGGTCACTGTCACCAAAACTCTATAAATATAGACCCCTATCAATGGGGAACAAGGTAGACAATTTGGAAGATCGAACCAGGTCGAAGAATTGAAAAAGAGAGAGAGAGAGAGAGAGAGAGAGAGAGAGAGAGAGAGAGAGAGAGAGAGAGAGAGCACTCGGAGCTCAGGCAAAGAGTAGGGATCGACGACTTCAGCATCGTGCATCCACCCTCTTCTGCAACCTTCGAAGCTGCTTCCTGTCTCCTACGACACTTCTTCAACATTGTGTGGTCCAAGGGCTAAAGTGATCGACCGCAGATCAGACACCTATAGCAATATCTACCCAGATTAAATAAATTATACTCCCACATCCTCGTATAGGATTACATTGTACAAGTTTGTTTGTAAACAAAAGAAGGCGAGTTCTGTGTAAACCCCCACATCGAATACATTCCTATTCTTTTCGTTTAAATAACCACAAACACATATATACAATATTATGAATTGAAAACAATCAGAGAAATATACTCGCCTGACTTCCTAAGCAAGGTGTGTTTCTCGATTCCTAAGTCGGTGTCTCATAACCTATATATGGTATGTCGCATCAATACAAGGTTCAATAATAAAAATATTCAATAATGAAAATAAGTAAAGTTGATGCAATTCTAGGTCGATACGTTATTTCTAAGTTAAACCAATGAAATCTAGGTTGCAAGAGTCTAAACTGTCACTAAGTCGATACACTATGAAGCTATGCTATACTAGCTAAGCTAAGAAATAATAAGGCACTCAAAGAGACGTATCCCAAGATACGCAAGTTTTTTAATATAAAAATAGTATTTTATATATATATACAAGTCAAATATTATAATACTAGATCAAAACAAGAAAAATATGATGCATTGGCCTTGCACCAAGGCGTATCGCATCTATCTCGATACCCAAACTCAATACCTTGGTATCGACCCATTACCTTGATAATACCTTGGTATCCCGAGGTAACCTAACTCTAACATAACTAATATATATATAACCAAGCTAAATACTAACTATATAACTACACTATGATATATCTAACTACTATATACAAATATATATATATAAGTAGCTAACTAGCTAACTCAACATATATATACTAACACATATATAGATACTAACTTCTACAATCTAACTACTTAACTTATTCCTATACTAACTACCCATATCTAAACTTATCATCTACATAGATACCTCTATAGTTAAATATTTACTAACCTCCTACACAAAGTAACTAACAATTAAACAACTAACTACTACACAATACCTCAAACTAAACTACCAACTAAAACTATGAACTGAAACATAGGTACACTGACATTGAAAGGATACCCAACTCAACCACCAACTGAACTATACTGAAACCTGAATACTAAACTACCCAATATACAAGACAGCAACTGTGCAAATATGTACTGCTACTGACACTGCTGTGCACAGTGAGCACTGATACTCGTTGTTGTGCACAATTCTTCCCGAACCTCCTTCCCAAGTTGCTGAACTCGACTCCACTGCTAAACAGTGCAGATCAGTGCTTAGCTGTTGAGTTACTACTGCTACACTAGCTGCAGTCCCTTGCGGTTGCTGCCTCAGCTGACTGTGCATGAACTGCACAGTCTCTGCTGAAACCAGAGGCCCGAGCCCCTCACTCTTCAAGCTGTGTTGTAGTTACTGATATTAACTACAGTGAACTATTTGTTTCCATCTTCCCGAGCTTGCTGTAGTGGATGCCTGCATCCCGAGCTGCCACTGTACAAAACTACTGCTCAGTGTACAATGCACACTGTTGTATTGTCGAACACTGAAGCCACTGTGCAGTGAGATATTGCACAGTCTCCTCCACATTCTTGCTGCCATAAAGCTGACTATCTTCACTCTGCACCTTCCCGAGTCCCTCACACAAACTCAATACAAGCATTAATGCATACACACAGTGTGCACATATAAACATACAATACTTAACATACAATCACTCATACTCACTAGGTAACTGGCCATATATATACATAGATACATAAACACCTCTCATACATATCAATCTATATGCATAACACCAATATATATATATACCACTATATATATAAATACACATACATATAAATCACTAGCTATATATATATATATATATATATATATATATATATATATATATATATATATACACACACACACACACACAATAGACCCACACATAACAACTCAAACAAAAAATACACCATTATATACACTATATATTACATAGATTGCATATATGTATATAAATACACATGCACGTATAGAAAAAAGAACCAAACAACAAACACGTGGAGTGCACCGCATCCGTATCACACTTTCTCTATGATACGCTTGTGATACGGCTCCAACACACAACCAAACGTATCTCGAAGGACACGAGTAAGTCTAATACATTAATTATGAATAATATGTATAGTAATTAGAGTATCTACGTGTCCGTTTCACAATGTGATATGCACAAGGCCCCGTGTTAGAGGAAAACCCCCAAAATTAACCTGTTTCGTCAAATTGACGAGATACGGCCTACACATACCCAATTGTAGATACGACAATAGTTACAAACAAGCAATCAAATTTTATTTAGATGTATTAGACCCAATGACAAGCACTACATGTGCCAATCTCGGAATTCCCTTAAAATTGGCACCAAATAAGACATAACTTCCACCGTAGGTCTCCGATGAACCTAAAACTAATTTCTATGGGTAGCCTATGCGTGTAGGTTTATTTCTCATGGTTAAATCTCAGATATAGAGTATATTAGAATGAAAAAAATTAAAATGTACCTATTAGGAGTTGGATTCCCAATAAAAAGTTCCCAAGTGCCAAGTAGCTCCTCTCCTTATAGATCTTGGCCTCCTCCTCCTTGCTCTTTGCTTCCTTCTTGTAGATCCTTGGTGTAGAAACCTCAATGATGAATTTAAAAAAAGATTGGTGAAGAATTGGTGGAGAATTGATGAGGGAAAGAAGGAAATTGGAAGAGAGAAATTGTAGATCAAAGGAATATGAAATAAAATAAAATAAAATGAGAGAGTACTCTCTCTCCTCCTACTAAGGCCGGCCATGTAACCCCCTCCCCAAGCAATGTACAATGTCACAAATATCTCTTAGGGTCTCTCATAAAGAATTAATTAGGGAGGGAAGGTTCTAGTCTAATGGTTTCTCTAATTAATCAAACCTCCTAATCCATGGGCCTAATTCATGGGCTCAAACCAACTAATATAAAATATTTGGTTCATGCATTCTAATAAATGGGTTTGGTCCACTACACAAGTCTAAAACAAATCTATAACTAGCAAACAATAATTAATACAATAATTAAATAATCATGCATGCATAAATATTAAATATAATTAATCCTAGAATTAAATATTACCCATGTGAATTACTAAACTACCCTTGAATGAAAAAATGAGGGTGACAATACATAGCCAAAAAGCCTAAAACTTATTCCTATAAGTATTCCTATGCCATGGGGTCATTCCTAATGGTCAAATGCATGATTAAGAAGTTACAATGAAAGGAAAATTCAGGAATTACCAATTAGGAGATGGATTTCCAATAAAAATGTACACGATCCGGACACGATCTCTAGCTCCAAAGCTCCTCCTTCTTGTGCTCCTTGCTTCTCCAAGCTCCAAGGCTCCAAAGTGATGAATTTGAGAGAAAATTGGTGGTGAATTGTATAAAAAATCAATGGAGGAAAAATAGAAAATTGGAGATCTAGAATTTGGAACAAAAATGAAATACAAATGAAGAGAGAGAGAGAAGAATCCCTCCCCCCCTATAGTGGCCGACATATTCCCCCTTCCCCAAGCAAATTTAAATATCCAAGTTACCCCTACATGTTGCATTATGAGGAATAATTAAGGGTGGATATATTTGAAAGTCTCTAACTAATTGTAATTAAGCTAATCCTCCTTAATTTAATTAGTGGAATGACTAATGGGCTTGGTTCCAAGTTAGGCTCACTAATTGTCATGACAAATCTAAATAGGTCCATATGTGATAAGTTTTAAATATTGTCTAGTCTTTCTAACTAACTAACACAAGTCTCTAATGATAAATTAATACAAGTACAATAATCATAGTTTAACTTAATTAAATAATTAATACAATCATCACACAATTATTCAATATTATATTCCTAAAATTATATACCCATGCCAAATTATCGAACTACCCCTAGATAGAAAAGTGAGGGTGACAATTCCCTCCACCAAATTCCTTCAAAACCAAGCCTCATCCCTCTCATTTTTATCCCCATGGAGAGCTAGAAGCTTGAGGATTACAAGAGGCTAGAAGAAGAGGAGCATTGCTAGGAGTTGGAGTCCTTTTCTCGTCATTGTGCTCATTGAAAGGAACCACATTAGGAATCCATCTCCCAATAGGTAAAACCCCATTTCCCTTGTCATTTTTATACTAGAATAGTGTAATAGACCCATAGGAACCCATCCTTGGCTTAGGGCTACCCATAGGAAGAAGAACTAGGTCCATAGGAGGCAATTGGAGAGAGTTACATGGAATTTTGTGGCCATTTGGAGAAAACTTCGAGGTGGCACACCAAGTATTTGATGGAAAGCCTAATGGATCATTCCTTGCTATTTTGTGTTGTATTTAATATATTAGGATGTGTATGATACATTTTAAGTTGTGGTATCACAATATAATGGGTGCATAAAGGGTGTATCATAGCTATCTTGATATTGCACTTGAAGTGTTTGATCGAATGCCATATTAAGTGTTCATGTAGTTGTATCTATATATAGAGTATTAGCATTTGTGTTATATATTCTATGTGTATATATTTATATGTATAGATATATCTATGCTTATGTGTATTAGTATATGTATTAAAGAGTATACATGTGTCACGCCCTAGTCCCAAAAATATGTAGGACTAGGAATACGTAAGTATGCCAGCCGTATGTATATGGAAACTCCAATATATGGATACCATAATACACACGTACGCTGTAATATGAATATAAACTCACATGTGGTATAAATATTGTCACAATTCACCGATATACTAAATCTCATCTACACGACAAGTCACAAAAGGAAATAACTAAACTAGAATAATGAGTCTGAATAATCCATAAATGATAGTCGGGTGGAGAAAAATCCACTACCAATGACTATACCAATACTAAAATGAGAGAGGGATATAAAAACTCCAATACAAATAAGGTGATGATAGAAGTGTATCAGCAAAGCGATCCCTCGCTAGAGATAATCATTGATGCTCAGAAGGTAAGACCTCCTCGGAAGAGATAAGTAGTAAGCCTGATCCGTGCTCCTGCGAATAGTCATAAAAATCTACACCTGGAAAGGGACCAGGTCCTCAGAGGGACATAACAAGATACATAGAAGCATGCCAATTTGAATACAGTAAACATGCAATATAGACAGAAAAATATATAAGTACGCTATACAAGACAATCTATATGAAATGCATAATGAGGACAACTTTTTGACGTATGGGCAAGGGTAGGCTACTCGATCTAAGCCTCACAACTCACACACCCGTCTAGAACATCAGAAATTGACATACCTCGGGGGTAGCGACCAGCACGACTCTACAGAAATTGACATACCTCAGGGGTAGCGACCAGCGCGATACACTATCGTAGTGTGAGCTAGATACTACGGTTTACCAGAGTGGTTAAAGCCCATACGCCTAATGATTGTCCTCTCATGATATTAGGTGTCAAGTGTGTGTCAACATATCTAATATATAGTAATGACTGAACGAGAATACACATACAAGGAATATATAGAAATGTAATAAATATATCAAAATATAATAAGCATGCAAAGTACTGTAAGTAATTTGGCAAGGTATCTTGCCTGGTAAGAAAGTTGCAAGGTTTAACGTCCAGGAGTCAAGCACACAGGATCAGAAACTACGGCCTCAGAATGAACATCTCCGGATGCTAAAATAAATATCACCAACGTTCCCAGAATAAGTGAGATAGCTAAAAAATACTACCCTTCCATCCAATTTGGACACAGGGGCAAAACAATAATTTTGGGTCAAAGCGGGCTCCACATGTGGGCCACTTTGTACCGAAAAGCGTGTCAAGGGTAAAGGTCTCTAAATGGGATAAATTATAGGTTAAACCAATTCTAAACGTCAATACGAACTCAATGGTACGTCCAATTTTGGATTCCGATGAGTCGTACACAAATTTGCCCAAAAAGTCAACCGTAGGGCCCACAAATAGGCGACTTGGTCAACTATCTCAGAATCACGTGAAACTTGGGTCACAAGACCAGCGTGATACCACGAATCCAATGGTGCAAGTTTTGTCATGTTCTGACGAGCGTATACTAAATGGTGCGATGTTTTACAAAAGTCACGATACGGTGACTTACGGGTTGATTCTGACGCGCACATGCGTCAGAATCAGTTTCTGCGAAAGCCCACACGTTTGGGTATACCGTGCGCACCTTTCGGTGTACTTGGTATACGACGGGGCGGTCCCATTTGGCGGGGCGCGCTCCGTATCACAAATTTTGGAAGTTAGAAAAACAGGTTTTTTAGTAATTTTTAACCTAATTTAATTCTGTATTTAACACCAAATAAAATAATATAATTGAAAAAAAATAATCTAGGTGGTCTTTTCATAGAAAGAAAAAAAACTAAATTCGGATCTCTGTGGTGGGAGATACGAGTCCCTGAACATGGGTCATCGTAGCAGATTTCTGCAGCGTAAAAAGTCGTAGTTTTTCCTAAAGTTGGCGTAGATTTTTACCTAGTTTTGCGCACAGCACGATAGAAACTAATATACAAAATTTAGAGTGGGATAGGTGGGGATCATATCAGCGAAGACGGGGTCAAGTTTGGTTGTGCGAGGAGGTAGAAAACAGCGTGGAAATAGGAGTACGCTACTGTGAACTTGTTGTTGCTTACGCGGTGTGCGGGGTCACGGCCGGCCGGCGGTGGTTGCGGCGGCTGTGTGCTCCGGCGGCAGCGGGTCGGCTGCGGCGGCGATCGTGGAGGAGGGAGCTAGGGTTAGGGTTACGGTTAGGGTTTCGGTTATAAATATGATATATATATAGAGAACAGGAAAAAGAAGCCGGGGGGGGGGAGCGGGCCGCGCGCGGCCTGGGAGCTGCTGCTGCGCGGGTTCGTTTAGGGGGGGTGTTTTACTGTTTTTTTTTTCTTTTACTATCTTTTTTTTTTCTTTTATTTTCTTTTTCCTTTTTTTTCTCTTTTTCTTTTCCATTCTTTTCTTTTATTCTTTTTCTTTTCTAATCTTTTTCTTATTTCATTTATATTATTACTAATAATAATAATATTATTATTATTATTATTATTATTATTACACTTATTATTATTATTATTAATATATATTACGATTATTATTACACTATATATTATTTATTAACACTTATTATTATTACCAATAACACTTGTTATTATTATTATATTATTATAACTATTATTTATTATTATTATCATATTTAATAACTATTTATTATTTACGTATATATTTAAGGTATATAATAAAATATTTGTACCCAAATTAAATACTACAAATATCTATTACTCTTCTACCAATAAAAATAAAAGTTTTTTGTGTAAAACTCTAAATGAATATTTATCTAGGTAATTAAATAAATCCTATTTTATAATTACTACGAAATAACATAAATAAACTTAATAATTGATTAATTAAATAAATATAATATTTAAAAATATAGGGTTTTACATTCTAGCCAACTTACAAAAATTTTGTCTTCGAAATTGACACTAACCCATATTCATAATAAATCACTATAACTATTACACTTTATTACTATCTAGCAGTGCTCCCTAAAAGGTTATGGTCTGCCACCCTAACACTTTCCTATTTCTTATCCATACACTATTCTATTATCCTCTAACTCGTCTATACTACCCAACTTACAAAAGTTCCACTAGTAGTCAAAGTCTCTTGAGGCTATGGTCTAGGTTATAAGACGAATTTATTCATTGGATCAAGAATCTTGGGATACCTGTCTGGAATCTCATAACTATGATTTTTCCCCGTAATCGTCTAGTATCATAGTGTAATATTGCCATGCCACCTGACCAGTATGTCTGCAAATACTTTGACTACTCTACTATGACGGTCTAGATGCAGCTGTCGCTACTTTGCCAGCGATTTGTCATAGTTGTCAGTTCGTAACAAATGCCTTCAACTCTTTCCTAGGCTTAGTCTAGGTTTTAGGAAAACAATTAAGGTTTTGACTAACTTTATAAAATTATTAGAAGTAAAAACTAATTCAACAATCCAACTAATTCTTACTAGACTAAGGGATGTCATATATGGTTTTCAAAATAATAAAAGGGTACAGATATTGCTATAGTGCATATACATAGGGTTTATCATTATGAACTTATCTTTTAGTTATTAATCATTTACTAAACCATTTATGTTTTAACTAACAAAATAAGGGTGAGGTTGAAGTAATTCAAATAATTCATAATGGCACGAAAGGATACGACTATGATAGGAAGAGTTTAGCACGATATAAGGGATGGAGATGGAAGAGAAGATGAGCCACCCAAGGGGCAAGATGGTGATAGGAAGAGAATACTACTAATGCTATGCGTGTCATCTATTAGCATTGCATATATGCCATCTGGGTAGAATATCAATACATCCTCATATATGCTAAACTACCTTATTTGTAATTCTACGTCTATTTATACATCTAAGATCCCGTGTCATAAAGGGGGTCATGAGTATGCAATGAAAAATATAACTAAAGGTCGTACATGTATCTACGAATTTATGTGCCTGCGCTCTCTTATTTGTCATCATGAGTGCTCAGCCTATGGGGTATATCCAGTACTCTCCGTGTATCAAACTTATACTAAGCACGAACGTTCATCTTTCTGAAATAGGGGAAGATAGAAAACAATAATAAAGAGTTCAAGGAGGAGGGATATAATACAAGTACGGGATTCAAAGGGATTAGAGAATTTGAAGGGGAGTTGCCAAGGCAGTTGTGGATTAAAATCTTATTTTAGTAAATTTCTATATGCATGTTCACATCAGAACAGTTATATACCTGACATGATGTGCTCTGACCAGTCTAGAGGGCAAGTATATTCGTCTAACAAGTTGAGTCAACTATATCCCAATCTACATAAAGTAGTGATACGAGAGCGAACCAAGCGCACTACAGTTGATCAAACCATAATACACCGATTTTGATTTAGATAATGTATTAGTGTGGGCCCCCAATAATACATATATCATGAACAAGCTAAATAAAAGAATAAGCTTGCAAAACTAGACTATAATAGCAGCATAAGTCAAGGTAGTACAAAAAAAATATAAGTACGCTTGATTATGATGGAGGAAGGTACAGAATAATTTAAGTTCACCAAGAAGACCGGTATTGTGTCTCTACAGTTGCCATACTAACTACTTATCAAGGTCTCTAGTCAACCAAATAGGTGTATGGGCCTCTAAGTTCTACAGTCTGGGTAAACACTATCCTTTTTATACAAGTCTATAGTTGGTTTCATTCATTTATACTTCATTAATGAGTCAACAGGACTATGTATTACTAGGTTATAAGGTATACTATCCAACTTACAAAGATTTAACTAATAGTGTTATTGAATACTTGAGTGAATATACCTAGTACAAGTCATCTTCCTAACCCCTATCAAGCACGAGAGAAGATAAGATTGACGTTGAGAAAGGATCAAGCAAGATGCAATACATGAAATCAAACGAGAATACGAAATAAAATTAAGGACGGTGATTAAATAAGTTGATGAGATCCTATAATCTAATCCTATACGCAGGCTTGCTCGGTACAGTAACATAACCGAGACAATATGCTCTCAACCTGCATGGGCCACCACAAAAATATGTCATGCCCCAGTCCCAAAAATACGTAGGACTAGGAACACGTAAGCCTGCCAGCCATATGTATTTGGCAACTCCAATATATGGATACCATAATACACATGTACGCTGTAATATGAATATAAACTCACATGTGGTATAAATATTGTCACAAGTCACCGATATACTAAATCTCATCCACACGACAAGTCATAAAAGGAAATAACTAAACTAGAATAATGAGTCTGGATAATCCATAAATGATAGTCGGGTGGAGACAAATCCACTACCAATGACTATACCAATACTAAAATGAGAGAGGGATATAAAAACTCAAATACAAATAAGGTTATGATAGAAGTGTATCAGCGAAGTGATCCCTCGCTAGAGATAATCACTGATGCTCAGAAGGTAAGACCTCCTCGGAAGAGACAAGTAGAAAGCCTGATCCGTGCTCATGCGAATAGTCATGAACATCTACACCTGGAAAGAGACCAGGTTCTCAGAGGGACGTAACAAGATACATAGAAGCATGCCAATTTGAATACAGTAAACATGCAATATAGACGGAAAAATATATAAGTACGCTGTACAAGAAAATCTATATGAAATGCATAATGAGGATAACTTTTCGACGTATGGGCAAGGGTAGGCTACTCGATCTAAGCCTCACAACTCACACACCCGTCTAAAATATCAGAAATCGACATACCTCGGGGGTAGCGACCAGCGTGACTCTACAAAAATTGACATACCTAGGGGGTAGCAACCAGTGTGACACACTACCGTAGTGCGAGCTAGATACTATGGTTTACCAGAGTGGTTAAAGCCCATACGCCTAATGATTGTCCTCTCATGATACTAGGTGTCAAGTGTGTATCAACATATCTAATATATAGTAATGACTGAACGAGACTAAACATACAAGGAATATATAGAAATATAATAAATATACTGAAGTATAATAAGCATGCAAAGTACTGTAAGCAATTTGGCAAGGTATCTTGCCTGGTAAGAAAGTTGCAAGGTGTAACGTCCAGGAGTCAAACACACAGGATCAGAAACTACGGCCTCAGAATGAACGTCTCTAGATGCTGAAATAAATATCACCAACATTCCAGAATAAGCGAGATAGCTAAAAAATACTACCCTTTCGTCCAATTTGGACACAGGGGCAAAACGGTAATTTTGGGTCAAAGCGGGCTCCACATGTGGGCCACCTTGCACCGAAAAGTGTGCCAGGGATAAAGGTCTCTAAATGGGACAAATTATAGGTCCAACCAATTTTAAACGTAAATACGAACTCAATGGTACGTCCAATTTTGAATTCCAGTGAGTCGTACACAAATTTGCCCAAAAAGTCAACCGTGGGGCCTACAAATAGGCAACTTGGTCAACTATCTCAGAATCGCGTGAAACTTGGGTCACAAGACCAGCGTGATATCATGAATCCAATGGTGCAAGTTCTGTCATGTTCTGACGAGCGTATACTAAATGGTACGGTGTTTTGCAAAAGTCACGATACGGGAACTTATCGCGGATACGGGTTAATTCTGACACGTACACGCGTCCGAATTAGTTTCTGCAAAATCCCACACGTCTGGGTATACCGGGCGCACCTTTTGGTGCATTTGGTACATGACGGGGCGGTCCCGTTTGGCGGGACGCGCTCCGTATCGCAAATTTTAGAAGTTGGAAAAATAGGTTTTTAGTGATTTTTAACCTAATTTAATTAAGTATTTAACACCAAATAAAATAATATAATTGACAGAAAATAATCTAGGTTAGGTGATCTTTCCATATCAAGAAGAAAAATTAAATTCGGATCTCTGTGGTGGGAGATACGAGTCCCTGAACATGGGTCATCGCAGCAGATTTCTGCAGCATAAAAAGTCATAGTTTTTCCTAAAGTTAGCATCAATTTTTACCTAGTTTTGCGCACTGCACGTTGGAAACTAATCTATGGGATTTAGAGAGGGATAGGTGGGGATCATACCAGTTAAGACGGGATCGAGTTCGGTTGAGCGAGGAGGCAGGAAACAGCGTGAGAACAGGAGTACGCTGCTGTGAACTTGTTGTTGCTTACGCGGTGTGCGGGGTCGCGGCCGGCCGGCGGTGGTTACGGCCGGCCGGCGGTGGTTGCGGCGGCTGTGTACTCCGGCGGCGGCGGGGGTCGTGGAGGAGGGAGCTAGGGTTAGGGTTAGGGTTTCGGTTATAAATATGATATATAGAGAGAGAACAGGGAAAAGAAGCGGGGGAGGGAAGCGGGCTGTGCGCGGCCTGGGCGCTGCTGCTGCGCGGCTTAGGGGGGGTGTTTTACTCTCTTTTTTTGTTTTCTTTTACTATATTTTCTTTTTCTTTTATTTTCTTTTTCCTTTTTCTTTCTCTTTTTCTTTTCCATTCTTTTCTTTTCTAATATTTTTCTTATTTCATTTCTATTATTACTAATAATAATAATAACATTATTATTATTATTATTATTAAAATTATTATTATTATTATTATTATTATTATTATTATTATTATTATTATTATTATTATTATTATTATATATTACGATTAATATTACACTATATATTATTTATTAACACTTATTATTATTATTATTACCAATAACACTTGTTATTATTATTATATTATTATAACTATTATTTATTATTATTATCGTATTTAATAAATATTTATTATTTATGCATATATTTAAGGTATATAATAAAATATTTGTACCCAAATTAAATACTACAAATATTTATTACTCTTTTACCAATAAAAATAAAATAGTAGTTTTTTATGTAAAACTCTAAATGAATATTTATCTAGGTAATTAAATAAATCCTATTTTCTAATTACTACAAAAAATATAAATAAACTCAATAATTGATTAATTAAATAAATATAATATTTAAAAATATGGGGTTTTACAATATATTTATATGTAATGTAGATACTGTGTGTGAGTTCTAGATGAATATTTACTGTATGAGTATGTTCATATTAGGGTGTATTAGAAGTGATCTGTTGACTTCCTGAGAAGATTAGTTGGGAGTATATGTGAGGGGAGGAAACTAGAAGTCAACAGCAGCAGTAAGCAATAGCAGTAGGCCAAGCAAATTGGAGAGGGTGTATAAGTGACTACAGGACAACAAGGAGTGTTACAAGGTAGTCTGGATACACAGGTAAGTCTCTGTGTTGCAGGCTAGTATGGAGTAATTGGAGTGAAGGGGGGTTATATTGACTGAGATCAGTGCTCAGTGGTGTACATGAAGTTGGTGTGCACGAGTCATCACAGAACGGCAACAATACTGCATATTGTTGAATGCAACATGCCATCTTGGCAACATAATTATAGTATTGGAAAGGCATCAGTGCTAGTGCTTTTGTAGCATCAGTATTAGAGTATACCAATCAATGAGTATATCAGACATAAGGGAGTGCTTGAGCCCAGTAATGTGTATGGGGGAGTTGTGTTAGGGTACTGGATAGCATATAGATTAGGAGAATTGATACTTGCTTGTATCAGCAGAGCATTAGTAACTGGGAGTTATGTTCCCAGTTTAAATTATCAGTTAAGAGTGTGGAGAAGCAAGGGGATGTGACTGAGAGTGCAGGTGAGTGTTAAAGAGGGAGTGTATCAAGTGCACAAGCGGGCAGTGTGCACTGGCACTCGATGCACAGGCATGGACATCATTAGTAGGCTTAAAGAGGGGCCCGAGTTTATTCCCTAACATCTGGGTATTGGAGTGCAACCTGTGTGCATAAGAGGGTGTGCACTAACCTATGATGGTGAGTTGAGGGAGAGTGATAACTGAGCACAATGGTACTGTGCTAAGGTTGATGAAGGCAATGGTGAGGGTGATGGTGAAGGTGTTGTGGTAATGAGTTGTAGTTGCTGCTATTGCAGGGAGTGGAAGATTTTTCTTACGTGCATTAGCATTTCAATGTTCAAATACATTTACAGGTAAGGAATGAGAGCAGTAGCAGCAACTTCAGTTGCAGCAGCACAATGGTACTGTGCTAAGGTTGATGAAGGCAATGGTGAGGGTGATGGTGTTGTGGTAATGAGTTATAGTTGTTGCTATTGCAGGGAGTGGAAGATTTTTCTTACGTGCATTAGCATTTTAATGTGCACATACATTTACAAGTAAGGAATGAGAGCAGTAGCAGCAACTTCAGTTGCAGCAGCAATATAAAGAACAAGAACTAGCAGTCCAGTAGTGCCAGTTGCCATAGCAACTGATGCATATCAATATACAGTGTTATTAAAGGATTGAGTATCAGTGAATGGGGTATGGCATAGTAACTAAGGTATTAAGATATCATGTATATAGATACCAAGGTATTATATATAGGCCAAGGATAGAGTTATAATGATATAAATTGGATGAGGGTTGTAGGCAATGGGTTGTAGTGGGTTGACTGTTAATTAAAGTAATAAGTTGAACCAATTTATATATATTAAGTGATAAATTAGATACTCAGGTAATATTAAGTATTGTGAGTGTTAGTAGTAGTGTAATTGAGTTATCTTAAGATATTGAGTATATATAGATATTGTAGGTAGTCTCATATAAATTAGAATACCTATTAGAATGACCTACAAACCTAGGTATAACCCAATGCTGACTAGTTTGACTCCAAAAGTCAACCTTTGACCTTATTTAACCCCGTTTGACCCAAGTGACCTAGTTTGACCTAGAAATCACTAATTTTATTTATTTAAACTTATTTATCTTTCATTACACCTAGTAACCTGTAAATTCTTACATAGGTTTCTCTGACACCAGTTTGGACATCGTTCCACCTTATTTGCTCAGGACCTCAGGCGAGTACATTCTTTGTTTGTTTTCAGTACTTGATAGTGTATATATCATATGTTTTAGATCTGTTTACTTGATTCTGACCCCATGTTACACGGAATGGTATTATATGGATCGAGTCAGGAGATATTATTTATTTGACGAGTGCATTGGATACTTCTTACACATGTACTTTGTCGTGTGCTTCGGGTATTCTGTGGGCTCGTACATATCGTGTGCTCCATGTGCTTATATTATGTTCCTATGCGTAATGTGTCGTGATTTGATCTATGAATATTAGTCGGGGCAGGGGGACTAGGAGTTGATTATATGATCAAACCCTTAGTGTATTCGTATGCATGTCAATTATACCCTACACGTGTAATTGAGTTACCGTAGAATATTCATGTGCAACCTAAACCGATCACATAATGAACTTGTACTCTAAGGCACTAGTTAGTATTATAAGTTATTTTATTTACAGTTCTCTTATTGCAAGTTTATACCATGTTGCTTGTATTACTCTTCTAGTTATATTTTCTCTTCTTAGTTACATGTGCGTCTTGTATTCATTTCTATTGTTGTTATATATTCTCTACCATGTATATGAAACTGCTTCAGAGTTTTGTACTTTGCTCTTTTTCCGAATGGATATTTTTTTTCCAGACGACTGTTTAGAGGACTGGTGTCCTACCTACTACGGCCCATCGGACGGAGAGCCAGCTGAGGTAGATCCCTTAATCGAGGATGATCTGATTTCAGCTGTCGATGAGACACACCTAGCTATAGCAGACTAGTAGCTAGTATCTTTATTTGTGCTGGATATGTTCTAGCTTAGACCTTGGCATATTATTTATATTGAGACCCTTTGTGTTTTTTTGCTAAACTCTAGACTTGGATATTCTGATAACTTGTTATTTTCCTTCTTTTATGACATCGTGCCATTATCTATCTCTAGTTTGTTGATTGAGTATTGATGTTGTATATATTCATCTTGTCCTCCTTTTGGAGTAAGTTACCATTGACAAGATATACATATATCATTGTGCGAGTTTGTTAAATGGTATTGTGGACCTTTACAGCTCTACCACCGATCATGCGACGTAGGCTGGACGTACCCACGCCTTATGCCCAATTTCTGGGTACGGATCGTGACAGAACGTGTCATAATTTGGATCTATCATAATAGTCGGGGAAAAAAAAGTATTAGTTCTATATGTGATCATAGCTTACAGACCGCGTGGTAGTGTAGATCGTGGCAACTAGCTGATCATACACTTCACGTATGGTTGAGCTAGCTCTCTTTCTTTTTATGTTACGTTTTAGGACCAAGCCGATCATATATCGAACTAATATTTCAAAACACCTAGTTGTTATAAATCTTCTCTATTCCATTTTATATATGTTGATTTGCCTTGTTGACCTTATTTACTTACTTCTCAGTTACTTACCATGTATTACTCTTAGTAATATTTTCTATCATTTATTTTATTACTATTATTGTTTCATAGCTTCTGTCATATATTGGAACTGATATTGGGTTGTACTCGCTCCATCCTGACTGGATAATATTTTTTAGTGTTGACCTCGGAGGAATGCTATAATCAGGACTACTTTTGCTTTATGGACCTAGAGGTGACCTATGGTGAGATATAGGCTAGTATTTCTCTATCTTAGTTTCATGTTTGACATTATTTCTCTTATATTTTTGTTTAGATTATTTCTTCTTTGTTCATTTCTTCCTTTATAATATTGTGATTAATTACATGATAGAATTAGTTGTATTAGTATGATTCCATTGAGGTCTAGATAGCGTTCTACTACCGATGCTACGGCATAGGCTAGACGTACTCATATACTCGTGCCCTGATCATCCGGGTGCGGGTCATGACAATTATGCCCTTTATATATAAGAACTCATCCTCAGCCAAACATCTTCAATATTGCCAATCTGAACTCCAATGGCTCGGTACATACAAGCATATCTCCATTTGGATATTATTATGTCCCAGTTCAGGCCCTCCCTGAACCGGCTCACCCTGTCATCCGGATCTCGTACCATGTTAGCTGCATACCGGCTCAACCTACTGAACTTCGCGACGTACTCCTCAACAGATAGGTTCCCCTGCCGAAGGTTCTCGAACTGTCGCCCCAGATCAAGTCTCTCGATAGGCGGGAAGAACTTCTTCTTGAACAAGTCCTTGAGGCCATCCCACTTTAATCCTGGGGTAGCGATATGTGGCTCATTCTGAAACCAAGTTTTGGCAATGTCTAACATCAGTAACCCGGCTGCCTCTACCTTCAAATCCTCTGCTAGGCGGGATAAATGCATGATGCGCCCCATGTTCTCCAACCAGTCATCGGCAGATATAATGCCCTCCGTTCCCTTAAAAATACGGGGATCCAACTTCTTGAAAACTTGTATGTTGTCTAACTTGGGCTGGGCCTCCTGTGGCTGTGGTGGTGTCATCCTCTCTATTGTTGCGATAGCCACCTGGTGGGCATTCTCAATGCCCTGGCGTAGTACATCTGCCTACCTCTGCTGCACCGCCATTATTTCCTAGAATATGGCGAATATCTGTGTCGCATCTGCTGGCATAGGTGGTGGTGGAAGTCCCTCAGAAGAAGACAAAATCGGACTAACTCTATGGACAGGCGAGGGAGGAGGACCCCCAAAAGCAGCAGAAGCTTCCACCTGAACCGGGAAGGAAGCACTCTGTACCAAAGGAGGTGGAATGGTATCAGCTGATGCAGCTGCTCGAACAGGGGGTGGAGAAGTCACCGAACTCTCGGAAGCTGCTCCAGCATGCTATGAACGAGTCTTCGGTGGCATCCTGAAGACAGTTCGAAACAAAAGATATTAATAAGGCACAAGATACGATATCTTCAAGGAAGGACAATAATAATTCAAAAGAAAGCAAAATTCTGAATGATAAAGATGGCAAGGATCAATAGGTAGAATTATTTTCTAGTTGTGATTGAGTATTCTCTCTCTCATCCTAGTGTCCTATATCTTATATTCTATCGCAGGCTCGTAGTAGTACAACTAAGCCTTTGCACTACCACGATATCGCACTAATTATGAAATTGACCTGCATGGGCCACCACTAAAAATGTGTCACGACTCGACCCAAAAATTGGGCATAAGTCGTGGGTACGCCCATCCTACGCCGCAACATCAACGGTAGAACATTGTAAGCGTCCACAAAACTATTTAAAAAACTTATGCAATGATATATGTATATCTTGTCAATGGTAACTCACTCCAAAAGGAGGACAAGATGAATATATATAACATCAATACTCAATCAAAAAATTAGAGATAGATAATGGTCCGATGTCATAAGTGAAGGGAAACAAGTTATCATAATATCCAAGTCTAAAGTTTAGAAATTAACACAAAGGGTCTCAATATAAAAATAAGCCAAGGTCTAAGTTGGAAACATATCCAGTATAAATAAAAGATAATAGCTACTGGTCTGCTATATCTAGGTGTGTCTCCTCGACAGCTGGAATCAGATCATCCTGGACTAAAGGATCTACCTCAGCTGGCTCTCCATCATGTGGGCCGTAGTAGGTAGGACACCAGTCCTCTAAGCAGTCATCTTGAAAAATATATCCAATCAGGAAAGGGGCGAAGTATAATACTCTGAAAGTAGTTTCACATACATGGTAGAGAATATATAACAGCAATAGAAATGAATACAAGATGACCAGGTAACTAGGAAATAAAAACATAACTGGAAAAGTGAATACGAGCAATATGGTATGAACTTGCATTAAGAGAACTGATTATACTAACTAGTGTCTTAGAGTACAAGTTCATTATGTGATCAGTTTAGGTTGCACACGAATATTCTACGGGAACTCAATTACACGTGTAGGGTGTAATTGACATGCACACGAATACACTAAGGATTTGATCACATAATCAACTCCTACTCCCCCGCCCCGACTAACATTCAAAATGGGGCTCATCATCACCATACATTTCCATATCACATCCCCTATTTAATGTCTCCTCACACCCTTTCCCAAGCATGCCCTAATCCCCAAACCTAGGAAACACCATCCACCTCTCTCTCTCTCTCCTTCCTCCTCACAAGCTCTCAACCGTAGCAATTTTTTCTTTTTTTTTTCCTTTCTCTTCTTCTTCTCTTCTTCTTCTTCTTGATTCATCTCCTTCCTCCCAAGGAAAAACCAACTCCACCACTCATCCCACCCCGACCGGCCCTGTAGCTCCGGCGAGCTACTGCAGCTCCACCACGGCATCGCCTCGATCCAGACCCGCCGGCTTCTCCATACGCCACGCCCGTTCGAGCCCAACCCCGGCGAGCCCGTCCCATGCCGAGCCACCACTATCTCCCTCCGCCATCATCAGTCCAGCATCACCCCGTTCGAGCCCGATTCCGGTGAGCCGTTCCTCCATCGAGCCAACCACCGCTGTGCACCGACCATCTCCCCCATTCACCTCCCTACTCTGGTCGACATCACCCCAGCTGGAGCTCCCTGCTATCCTCCCCTCTTTCCGAGCTCGTCACCTCCAGCAGCCAGTTCACCATCAGAACCACCACCACCACCAGCATCATCAGAACCACTACCAGTACACCACCACCCTACCACCACCCGTACCATCGGCATCACTACCCCGTACCACCAGCCCCCTCCACCAGCACCACCTTCGTCATCATCGTCTTCATCATCGTCTTCGTCATCCTCGTCATCGTTACCTTCGTCTTCGTCGTCGTCATCGTCGTCGTGGATACCGGCGTCATCCCCGTCATCGTCGTGCACGCACACAGGTTCGGTTCTCCCCCTCGCGTACACGTACGCGTGTACGTATTTGGTTGGGTGTATGCATGTATGTATTAGTATGTATTAGCGCATGTATATAGTATATTTCTCTATTAGTATATATATGTATTCAACTATATATATTAGTATATACGTATTCAATAATATATGTTAGTATGTATGTATTGATATATATATATATATGTACATATATACATGTATATAGTATATGTATTAAATTGGTACATATATATATAAATATAGTATATGTATATTTTTACCGAAATATGTATATATATATATATTCAGTATACGTATTCTTTCGTATACATAAATATTGGTTGTTGTATATATATAAATATGTGGTACGTATATATAAACATATATATATATATAGTATAAAATTCTATTTAGTGTATATATACTTATACATATTTTTGTATATAATTATTTGGTATGCACATATATATATATATATATATATATATATATATATATATATATATAATGATATATGCTAATTGATAAACGTACTAGGTGACCCGAGTGTGATTATGGATACCCTGTATTTACATTGACCTGTAACCCTGTAAATTAATAGAAGACTGCTATATGTACACTCACGTATTGGCAAGACCCGTATTATTACTGTCTGTCTGTCTTGCACAGCAATAACAGATGCGACACCCGTGCAATTAGACGCGCGCTTGACCCTAGTTGACTAGTACCATACCTGGCATAGCCCCTGAGTTCAATATATTATGATTGTGTTAGTGTAACGTCTGATGCAAATGTTATATTTATGATATGTCTATAGGACTGTTGGATCATCCAGACGATACTCTGGAACAGGACATTGGTATTACCAGCTAATGACCTAAGGCGAGTACATTTTCTGATAATTTCCAATTATTTGATAATTTCTATAATTCCAGTATCTAGAAATGTTACATCTGATCCTTGACACTGTGCTACATGGACTAGTATATAGATTGGATCTGCAGTCATGAGATGTTATATTAATTATCGTATTGACATTGTACACAACATTGATATTTAGACCTTTTACATGATATATTGGATATTGTTCGTGTATCATGATGTGTCATGGTTGGATCCACTGTACTAGTTGGGGGCGGGGAAGTAGTTAGTGAGAAATGTGATCATATCCCTCTTGTACAAGTATAGAATAATGTTAGTGTTAATCATACTCCTCACGTATGATTAGCCAGGCCATATAGCTCCCGTACATGTTTCCAAGCCGATCACATATCGAAGCTACTATTTCAAACACTTAGATTAGTTACAGTTCTCTATTTTAGATCATTTACTACATCACCCGTATATGATATTGTACCTTATTCTCTTTATTTTATATATGCACTGACTGTATCATATTGCCTATATTGCCTGTCTCTTTATATTGTCGGTCTCTTTATTTTGCCATTGCATTTATTTAATGTCTTCTCTCAGTATATAGCATCATCTGTTTATTATTTTATAGTCCTTATCAATTAAATGGAACTGTTATTTGAGATGTACTTTGCTCCTTCCTGACTGAAAATCTTTTTCCAGACTATGCCTTAGAGGACTAGTGTCCGATATTTTATGGACCACAGGGAGAGTAGCTGCAGACTTGGACTTGGTAGTTCAGTTATGATTTCGGGAGGTCAAGCCGAAATCACTATTTCTCTAGTTAGTTTCTTTTATCAGTCTATTAGTACCGGATTTGTCTCCGGCATACTTTGTTGAGACTTGGATTTATTATTGAGTTAGATTATTTCTATTTAGACTTGTGTTGCATTCTATTTTTCTCTTCGATATCTTATCGTGTTGTAATTATGTGATTGAGTATGTTGTTCATATTATATTGTGATTATCCGTGTCTACTTATGGAGTTGGATACTCGTGCGAGATTGTTTAGATATCATGACCTAGACAGCGTTCTACCGCCGATGCTGTGGCGTAGGCTGGACATACCCACGTACTCATGTCTAAATTTCAGGCGCGGGTCGTGACACTTTTTTAGTGGAGGCCCATACAGGTCAGACTTCGCAAGTTGTGCGATATTATGGTAGTGCGACAACTTAGTTGTACTACTGCGTGCCTGCGATAGGATCTAGGTTATAGCATACTAGGATGAGAGCGTATACTCAATCACAAAATTCTTTAAGAGATTCCTGGGATGACACTTGAGAATCTTATTATAATTTCCAATTTAAATCATTTCCTTTATTTCCGTCGTTCTCACTTGTTGATATTGAATTTGATTCTTATTGATCAGTTATTAAATTAAGATCTTGGTGTCATTGTTGAGTTTGATTTCATATCGAGATAAATTTTACGGACTAATTTATGGTATCATCTAATAACATGTATTAATGAGGATAGTGAGAAAGATTAACATTAGAGCTATTGGACTACAAGATGTGGATTTAAATTATAATTTGAAGATTGAAAATAAATTTTAATTTTTAAGAATTTTGAGGAGTTGAGATATTATGTTATAAAAAAAATTTGAGGATTCAGATTCAATTCAATAAACATAGACAAAGCTGTAAGGATTTTTGGAAGTGATTAAAATTTTGTTTCAATATTTGAATATTTGACTTTGAGGAAAGTATATGCATTTTATTTTAAATTATTCGAGAAGTTAATTTTGAGGATTTTATTTTGAGGATAAAATTTTATAGTGGAAGATATATATATATATATTAGTATATGAGTGGATGAAGTGCATGTTTAAGGTCCTGTTGGCTTGAGCATGCTTGAGATGGCACTGCAAACTGACTTGGGTGTCCATCTAGAGTTGTATTAGAGGGAGTAATACTTAGTATGCTGTGTTGCACTTGATATGCACTTGAGTGATAAGAATAAATAGTATAAGCAATTGTAGTAGGTAAAAGAGCTAGCAGTGGGTGTGCTTGTAGTAGAAACTGTGGTACCTAAAGGGATAGAGGTATCAAACTTTGGATGCATCATTTGACCTATGATTGTGTTAGAGGTCCTTGGTATCAGATTTTGGTATTAAAAGACATGTGTGTATAGTATGGATGTATCCATGAATATCTTGTGGACTGGTGATTAGTTAATATGGGTATCAGTGTACAAGGATAGGAATTAGTTAGTGAATGTGCCAGAGTTAAGTGTATGTTAGAAATAGAAGATACTGCAGGTGATATGTTAGCAGGTTCTGTTCTTTTCTTCCTTTTGTCCTTTCTATTTGATTGATTGATTGATTTCTTAGTACCGTAGCTTGTATTCATGATTTTCTTGTTAGAATGTAGTTAGTAGTACACCCTGACAGAGACCGCAACACCAAGACCAAAGTGACCATAACCATACATGTTTTCTCTAGATTGTATGTTGAATGACTGTAGGTAGAATTTTCTTAGACTGTGATTATTGGAGGTTTGACCATAGTGAAGATTTATGAAGAGGTTATGACTTGACAAAGAGAGACAAGATGCTTAAAATTTTGAGGACAAGCATTAATTTAAATAAAGAGTTAAGAAATTAATATGGCAGAATTGATGAATCATTGATTTTAGGTAGATTATGATATAATTGAATTATCATTAAAATTTGAGGAAATTAAGGAGATTATCATTATATTTATTTGATTGCAAGATATGAATTTAAAATTTTATATTATGAATGTTGCATTTGAAGATTCCATAAGTATCGCATTGTTGAGTATTTTATGGAAAGAGAAATCAAGGAATAAGATCATTAATGGATTAGTGTTGAAGTCAAAATTTTGGGATAAGGATTTAAATTTTTATACGCATCGATTGGACTTAAAATTTGCGGAGTAAGATGATTAATGGATTAGTGTTTGAATTCAAACTTTTTGGATGACATTTTAAATTTTATAAATATACGTTGATTGGAATTAAATTAGAGGATTGGATATTAAATTTTTGAGTATTTAATTATTAAGTTAAAATTTTGGAGGAGATTGTGATAAGAATTGAATTTGATTTTAAGTTTGAGGATTTTCAGAAATATTATATTCATAGAATTTTGAGAATTTTGTGAAATAACAATATGGATTACTTTATGATTATAGGTTTGATGAATTTAAATTTTGATGAAAAATATATAATGAGTAAATACTATTATTGAGGATCTTAAATTTTGAGGACGAAATTCTTTTAAGGAGGGTAGACTTGTCACTACCACGTTCCAAAAATAGGGATATTTTGACTTTTTATATATATTTAATATTGCGTGTATTTAATTTGAATAATTGTATGAGATGTGTATTTATATATATTATATATATACAGTGTTCATTAATGTTTGAGCTGGTAGACTTGACCTAGAAGCCCACTAGATGAACACCTGGCCGAATTATAGGATTATGTATTTAATTAGTATTAGTTAGAATTTAATTATTAGAGGTTGTAATTAATTACCATAATTTTATTTAATTGTTGTGCCTTACCGTTGCTTCGATATTTGGAGCGCTACCCTAGCTTTTGCCTTCCAACAAATTTCACAACCTTGCCCTAGACGTGCCTGCCTTCCATTCTGACCTTTTTGTAACTCATAATTATGCTCTCTTGTGCTTCATTTTAGCCGCATAATATTTGTCACGGACGTTTATTTAATTTTTAAATAAAATTTGACTTTGTATCGTTGTGCGTTCCAATCAAAATTGGACACAATCTCAACCCATTTTTGTGCAACCCAAATTAGGGTAATATTCTGTTCTGAGTCTTTTTTACTAATGATATTTGTGTCCCAACCTAATTTGGTCCATGTACTCATAATTAATTTTAGAACACAGCTTGCATTTATTTCTAATTAAATTGGGGATACCATTTTGACTAATCCAATTTTAACCCAATTTAATCCAAATACCCTATTAATTACGCCCATACAAAACACACAACACCCCCTCACCCTACAAAACACCAAAAACCAAATCGCCCACCAATTTTTTATCATTTCATGTGTTTGTACAAATACCCAAATTTAAGGGGGCTTATTTGCAAAATGTTGCATTAGGTGTCAACACCCCATTGGTTCAAACCAAATAGAGAAGCCCTAATTATTGACTAGTCAACCAACCCTTCTCCTTGTATGAATAATTTCTCCATGACGAATCATGGCCACCCATTCAAAATGGAGCACATCATCACCACACATTCCCACATCGCATCCCCTATTTAATGTCTCCTCACACCCTTTCCCAAGCATGCCCTAATCCCCAAACCTAGGAAACACCACCCACCTCTCTCTCTCCTCCCTCCTCACAAGCTCTCAACCGTAGCAATGTTTTCCATTTTTTCCCTTTCTCTTCTTCTTCTTCTTCTTGATTCATCTCCTTCCTCCCAAGAAAAATCCAACTCCACCACTCATCCCACCCCGGCCGGCCTTGTAGCTCCGGCGAGCTACTGCAGCTCCACTCCGGCATCGCCTTGATCCAGACCCGTCGACTTCTCCCTACGCCACGCCCGTTCGAGCCCGACCCCGGTGATCCCGTCCCATGCCGAGCCACCACCCCGTACCACCAACTCCCTCCGCCATCATCAGTCCAGCATCACCCCGTTCGAGCCCGACTCCGGTGAGCCGTTCCTCCATCAAGCCAACCACCACTGTGCACCGGCCATCTCCCCCATTCACCTCCCTACTCTGTTCGACATCACCCCAGCCGGAGCTCCCTGCTATCCTCTCATCTTCTCGAGCTCGTCACCTACAGCAGCCCGTTCACCATCAGAACCACCACCACCACCATCATCATCAGAACCACCACCAGTACACCACCACCCTACCACCACCCGTACCACAGGCATCACCACCCCGTACCACCAGCCCCCTCCACCAGCACCACCTTCGTCATCATCGACTTCGTCGTCGTCTTCGTCATCCTCGTCATCGTCATCATCACCTTCGTCTTCGTCGTCGTCGTCGTCGTCATGGACACCGGCGTCATCCCCGTCGTCGTCGTGCATGCACACAGGTTCGGTTCTCCCCCTCGCGTACATGTACGCGTGTACGTATTTGGTTGGGTATACGCATGTATGTATTAGTATGTATTAGCGCATGTATATAGTATATTTCTCTATTAGTATATATATGTATTCAACTATATATATTAGTATATACGTATTCAATAATATATGTTAGTATGTATGTATTGATATATATATATATATATGTACATTTATACATGTATATAGTATATGTATTAAATTGGTACATATATATATATAAATATAGTATATGTATATTTTCACCGAAATATGTATATATATATATATTCAGTATATGTATTCTTTCGTATAAATAAATATTGGTTGTTGTATATATATAAATATGTGGTACGTATATATAAACATATATATAGTATAAAATTCTATTTAGTGTATATACACTTATACATATTTTTGTATGTAATTATTTGGTATGCACATATATATATATATTTAATTAATAATATATGCTAATTGATAAACGTACTAGGCGACCCGAGTGTGATTATGGATACCCTGTATTTATATTGACCTGTAACCCTGTAAATTAATAGAAGACTGCCATATGTACACTCACGTATTGGCAAGACCTGTATTATTACTGTCTGTCTGTCTTGCACAGCAATAACAGACGCTATACCCGCGCAATTAGACGCGCGCTTGATCCTAGTTGACTAGTGCCATACCTGGCATAGCCCCTGAGTTCAATGTATTATGATTGTGTTAGTGTAACGTCTGATGCAAATATTATATTTATGATATGTCTATAAGACTGTTGGATCATCCAGACGATACTCTGGAACAGGACATTGGTATTATCCGCTAAGGACCCAAGGCGAGTACATTCTCTGATAATTTCCAATTATTTGATAATTTCTATAATTCTAGTATCTAGAAATGTTTCATCTGATCCTTGACACTATGCTACATGGACTAGTATATAGATTAGATCTGCAGTCATGAGATGTTACATTAATTATCGTATTGATATTGTACACGACATTGATATTTAGACCTTGTACATGATATATTGGATATTGCTCGTGTATCGTGACGTGTCATGGTTGGACCCACTGTACTAGTTGGGGGCGGGAAAGTAGTTAGTGAGAAATATGATCATATCTCTCTTGTACAAGTATAGAATAATGTTAGTGTTAATCATACTCCTCACATATAATTAGCCAGGCCATATATCTCTCGTACATGTTCCCAAGCCGATCACATATCGAAGCTACTATTTTAAACACTTAGATCAGTTACAGTTCTCTATTTTAGATCATATACTACATCACCCGTATATGATATTGTACCTCATTCTCTTTATTTCTTATATGCACTGACTGTATCATATTGGCTATATTGTCTGTCTTTTTATATTACTTGTCTCTTTATATTGCCTGTCTCTTTATTTTGTCATTGCATTTATTCAATGTCTTCTCTCAGTATATAGCATCATCTGTTTATTGTTTTATAGTCCTTATCAATTAAATGGAACTGTTATTTGAGATATACTTTGCTCCTTTCTGACTAGAAATCTTTTTCCAGACTATGCCTTAGAGGACTGGTGTCCGACATTTTGTGGACCACAGGGAGAGTAGCTGCAGACTTGGACTTGGTAGTTCAGTTATGATTTCGGGAGGTCTAGCCGAAATCACTAGTTCTCTAGTTAGTTTCTTTAAGCAGTCTATTGGTACCGGATTTGTCTCCGGCATACTTTGTTGAGACTTGGATTTATTGTTGAGTTAGATTATTTCTATTTAGACTTGTGATGCATTTTATTTTACTCTTCGATATCTTATCGTGTTGTAGTTATGTGATTAAGTATGTTGTTCATATTATATTGTGATTATCCGTGTCTTCTTATGGAGTTGGATACTCGTGTGAGATTATTTAGATATCATGACCTAGACAGCGTTCTACCGCTGATGCTGCGACGTAGGCTGGACGTAGCCACGTACTCGTGTCCAAATTTCGGGCGCGAGTCATGACACTAGCAGAGAATGTACTCATCTGAGATCCTGATCAAATGAGGTAGAATGTTGTCTGAACTGGTGTCACAGAAACCTATGTAAGAATTTACAGGTTACTAGGTGTAATGAAAGAGAAATGAGTTTAAATAAATAAATTTGGTGTTTTCTAGGTCGAACTAGGTCATTCTAGTCAAACGGGGTCAAACTAGGTCAAGAGTTAACTTTTGGAGTCAATAAGTCAACATTGGTCAACTCTAGTCAATACTAGGTCAACCTTATGTTTCTTGGTCAATACTAGTTAACACTACCAATATTAGCTATTAACTAGCTAATAAAAGTCAAATCTAGCTAATCTAGTCAACTAATACTAATATCTAAGTCATATGATACGAGGATAACCTTGGTATCCATACACCATATCTCACCAATATATATATATATATATATATATATATATATATATATATATATATATATATATATATATATATATATATATAGTACCTTCTTGTATAATCGTAGACTATAAACATTCCTTAATTATCTACACTAGCTCACCCTTTACATATTACTAATATCAAGTATCTTAGAGTATCCCATCAATAACTTGGTATCTCGAGATACCTACTTTATATGTGTAATACCTTAGTATATTAGTCCAACACAACACTAAAACCCCATCTAGCCTCACATACCCTTCCACCCTCAACACTTAACACACGCTCCCACTAGCACCTCACAGAAACTGTACACTGGTGCACAGAATCTGAAGTGCACTGCACTATACACACACATGTACACTTTTACAGGGATACTGCCCTGCTGTCATGCTTCCTCATTGTACATCAGCTCCTCACTTGCATATAGGTACACCAACACTTGTGGCTCAATCTCACTACCAAATCACCTCCCACCAATACACATACTCTAATTCCTGTGTACAACATCATACCAAGCATACACCAATGCACAACAAATACACTTCCAGTGACACTCAACAAGACAATCACCTACTATCTCTGATTTCCTAAGATGCTCACTTGGCACTCCTCTCCTCCTCACCTATTTGTTCACTCAACACTTACACCTCTCCCAACTGCCTTAGCCTTCACTGAAGTACTGTGAACAAGGTCTGCACTTTCAGACCTCAACATATTCATTGATTGCAGCAACACATGACATCCTCTCCAGTACACTAGTTTGTATCAGTGCTTGCAGGCCAAGGTGCACTTGCCTGATCTCTCCAAGTTACACTGCTACTGTACATCCTATCACCTGCAGTAAATGCATAGCTAGTAATTGTTGTGCAGTCCACCAAATTCTTCAACTGCAATGGGCAGCACACTAATCTCCCCTTAACTAACTGCAGAAATGCAGGTCCCTTCATTTTATACTAAAATATCATTACCCGAGCTCTCCTCACTCTCATAATACTCCATAATACTTTAACACAACAAAGTCATCAATCTTATCAACCTTTGATACTTCAAATCCACACTAAGATACCTTGACACCTACTGATACTCCCTCACTATCCAAGACCTATATACCCTAGCCCCAATTGATACCAATACCTCACTGTAATTCCCTCCTCAAACTGGCATTCAAAGATAGTGCTAACACTGCATCAGTGCTTCATCACTGCGATCCTTATTCCTCCTTAATAGCAAGCCACAACACGGCTACTAATACTACCCGATACCACCCTTGCAACATTCTTAAGTTCTCTAACCTCACTCACACACTGAAGATTTGCAGTTCTTCCTACAGTCAAGCCTCCTTGCACTTCCCCACACCCTTGTATGTACTAACTTACAACCCGATCACCAATCCACTGCAACCCCCCTCCCCTTAACATCAGTGGCACATCAAGCAACCATATCACCTCTTCCTTGTTGAAACAACCCACAGCAATGCACATACCCTCACTCGTGCACATTATTGACACTGTGCACAATGATAGTATACACACACACTCAACACACCACACCACATAATCAAGTATATATATATATATATATATATATATATATATATATATATATATATATATATATATATATAACACTCACACTTATATACATCACACATATATACACATTTACATGTATATATATATATATATATATATATATATATATATATATATATATATATATATATATATATAACACTCTAAGTAGGTTCACACAAATACTTGGTGGGCAACAACCCACTCATGAGTATCCTACTATGATTCTCATGTGATACCCTATTGATACACACCCAAACACAACTAAATCATCATGACACATCTAAAATAGCAATAAGCAATATAAAATAGTGAAGAATGACCCATTAGGCATTCCATCAAACACTAGGTGTGCCACCTCAAAGTTTTCTCCAAATGGACACAAAACTCTATGTAACTCTCTTCAATGGCTTCCTATGTACCTAGTTCTTCTTCTTATGGGTAGCCCTAAGCCAAGGAAGGGTTCTTATAGGTCTATTACACCATTCTAGTATAAAAATGACAAGAAAAATAAGATTTTATCTATTGGGAGATGAATTTCCAATGTGGTTCCTTCAAATGAGCACAACGATGAGAAATAGAATACAACTCCTAGCAATGTTCCTCTTCCTCTAGCCTATTATAATCCTCAAGCTTCTAGATCTCCATGGGGATGAGAATGAGAGGGATGGGGCTTGGTTTTGAAGGGATTTGGTGGAGGGAATGGAGGAACTTGTGGATGAACTAATAAGGAGGTATAAATGAAGTGGTGAGCATTTATGAGGCTCTCCTCCCTCTAAATAGGGTCGGCCACCTTAGGGTTAGGGTTGGCTAAGGCACAATGTCCAAAATGTCCCTCCATGTCATGAAGAGTTATTTAATTCATGGGAGTTTAACTAAGAGGGTCTCTAATTTAATTATAAGGGTTTATTGATCATTCTCTCTTATAAAAATAATCAACTATGACTAACTAATTGGTGGACTAATGGTCATGACAAGTCTAGTTGGGTTCAAGTCTAGTCTAACTATGGGCTAACACACAATCATCTATATTAATATCCAACTATATTTGACTTTGGCATTTTAGCCCAAGGATGGATGGAATTCACCCTCTTTCCATATATATATATATATATATATATATATATATATATATATATATATATATATATATATATATATATATATATATATATATATATATAACCACACAATTTTATTATGAAATAAAATATATCCATAATAGTAATACCAAAAGGACTAAAATACCCCTATCTTGGAAAGTGAGGGTTATACTACATTCTAAGTGTTCCTACGCGATTATGTTATATGTTTTACACCGAGGTGTACCTATGTGCTATGCAACATATGATTAATACTATTCCTCTAACATGGACATGATAGTTGGCTAATAACCATGCGTGGCTAGGACTTGTGTGGATGGTTGCATCACGCTGGATGAATCCAAATTGAACTACTAAGGGACAAAGTGGATTCATATCTAGTGTGTCTGTTGTCACGCCCCGATCTCCCGCCGGAATCGGCCATCCCCGCTAGGCGCGAATCACCGCGCCAGCGTTCCTGCGGGACGTACGTTTCCATCGGGACGCCATGGCGCACGAGCCTGGGGTTGCGCCCGCACAAGGCAAATACCGAAACGGCCATTGATAACTAGTTCACAGAGTCGTCATAGCGGAAACATAAAATGAACACAAGTATTGAATCCAAATCAAGATCTTTATTGATATAAAGTAAAGATTACAAGCGGCGCTAGGCCGAGATTATAAATCGCTCATGCTCTCTCTCTTACAATGAATATGCCCTTAGGCTTAGAACCAATACAAATAATCAGGATGGTGATGTTCCCATACATTATGTCTTATATATGTGAGCTCCAGGTCCATGCACCACGCTCCAAGATGCCAAGTGCGGTCCGGCGCCTCATTGTCTTAAGCGATCTCCAAATTCGTACGAGTTTCTCCTGCACCCTGCATGCAGACTGGTTGGGTATCAGTACATTGAATGCACTGGTGGGGAGGCCTCTCGCCTACGCCACAAAACTAGTACGTTCATTAGTTATGTGCACCGACTGATTTCGTTGTCTTTCTATTCTTTTGCCTTAGGATCAGTTCCATGGTAATATAAATAAAGTAATCTCCGTGTCAGCTCAAGAGTGTCATAATAATGAACAATTGAGTTTACCTTACCATTTCTTACCATTCGGCCTTCCCTGTCATATGCAGTAATATAAACAATGATCTACGAATTAACAAGGAGCAACTATAAAACCCAAGTGTTATGTCGTGCCTCTGCCTCATAAGACCCATTTTACTAGAACTATGTGTGATACCATGCATCCATTCTAATTATGCAAAATGTCGTACAAATGTACTCTTTCGCGTTTCTCATTTTCTCAATGCGGATAGTCGCTATGCAAATATGACTTATCTATATGAAGGTTACTGGCTCTGTTAACCATATTAGACATAATATGCGATGGACGGTTGTCTTTCAGCTCGATTGCTAGCCTTGCTGGGCCTCCCAACCGTCTAACGAGTTGACGCCCATCCAGGTCGGTAGCAAGCCTTGCTGGATGTCCCGCTCTCGCCCGCTAGTCATCAGCTAGCGTATCGCCAGGACTACACTGGCGCCGTCCTCCCGGGCTGACATAATTCGGATGCCTCAGCAATCGTGTCGAGGACTCTCTCTACCTGGTGCACAACCAGTTATCCGTGACCATGCAACTACTCCCCCACTTCCAATCCTAGCCGAGGACAACTCTCGGATCAATCTTTGCCGAGGACTACACTCGGATTTTTTCTTCTTTACGTAGCTCCCTGGTTAGAGACTGTCTCGGTGATCTGCATATCCCGAGTAACTTCCTTCCCTTCCATCTCCTGACTCAGAACGACTACTTGATAGCCTTCCTCGTCTATACATGCAACATGATTTTACTCCATCCCGTGTCATGTTCCGTACGGTACAACGCCACAGTATGAACTCACACTACTTTACGGCATATATGAAAGAAGTTACTACACTCCAACTCAACAATCCCGACTACGCAAATAGCAAGTAAGATCTTCATGTTCTATACAATGATAAGGCGGGGTTATCCCCTTAGCTATGTGCGTTCATCTCTTTTATTAGCATGCAAAGGTTATCGCCTGTAAACTAGCATGTAACATTCATTTTCTTAGTATACAGCTAAGTAGAGACAAGTTTATCGAGGCCACCCACCTTAGCGATGTATCTCATCGGTCGAGCGAGACTCCGAACGCGCCCCTAATAGCCTAAGTCTGACTCCATTGAAGATCCCAGCATGAATGCCTTTGCATCAAATGAGCCATCTTGCTGAGCAAGGCGGGTTGAATAGCTTCACTTGTGCCGTTTGAATCGGCCCCTCCAGTTTTTACGGAGTGGGTCGTTACATTATACACCACTCAGAACAAGTCTCATCCTCGAGACTTCCTGAGCGTAACTCGTACTATCGCACAACTTCTAAACTAAACTCTATATATCTTGTCTAACTTCCAAGGACTGTCTTAATACCACAATCATTTATTTTCTCACCATGCTTTACGCAAATGTTTAGCCAACTCTCATCGAACGACTCTACCGTTCAATGCTATCAAACTATACTCAACTCAATCGTTGCACTCCCGAGTCAAAACCTACTGCACCTGACGCAGGGTTGTAATACCCAAGCATATGGTATTCTATAACTCAATGGGCACTTACAACTCATAATTGGGTGGACTTGCCCAACTTGTTATATTATCTACTTGACCTCGCCTATCGAAACCCATCATTATGCCTAAAACCAAAAGTTTGAATCTCGGCTAATTTTCTAATCTCTTTTGCATCAAATCTCTCTGAGTTACCGTCCAATCTCTCTAAGTAAATCGTATCCAATCACCTACGTTTTCTGACTCAGTCTATATTACGTCTTAGTGCAGAGCTAAATTGCCCACCTGGGGTACGCTCTAATCCTTTGGGTCTTTTGGTCCAATCGAACTTAACTTCATATTCATTTTTACTCGTTCCATTTGCACGAGTGCTTAATCATTTTATCCGAATGATCCCTTCGTACAACTATTGCATTCCCAAACTCAGTCTCGTACTGTGCCTTAGCGCAGAACTATCTCGGTAGCACGGGGAATGTTACAATCTTTCCTTTATGAAAGTTTAGGTTGAGGCTAACTTATTTCAGTTGCCATATTCATCCATACGAATTCGAACATTTTCATTTGCAGCTGCATCCGATTTATACATATCGCTAAGTCTGGATCGTATCCATATTCAAGGCATCCCCCAAATATGTGTATTTCAACCAAGCTTAGTGACAGCTAAGTCGGACAAGCTACACCTAAAAATCTTATGAATTGCCGATCGTTCTGCTATACGAATAACTGAACTCTGGTTCGATTTAGTTATCGTCTACTCCAATCTCACCCAAATTCAAGTTTAGCATTACTAGTAGCAACGCACATCTACCAAGCAACGATCCAACTCATTAAGCCAACTTATCTTCAACATCACCAATTCTAATCGTGAGAGTTCCGTCCGACAATTCTCTAATACCGTCTTATTCCTCACCGTCACATAACCGATCCGACCAAATCAATTATTACCCGAGTCCTATCTCGCATTGCGTTTCTTTTAACGCCAACGTCACTAGTACACACTCTCAGTATCAAGTCCTAACTCTAAATTTCGTTGCCCCAGTTCTATTATTTTTTCGAACGATACTCTGAAGTTAGCCACTCCAGTTTAACTCAAGGCATAGGGTCGTCTGCCTAGCCACTAGGTCAGCTCACAAGGTCATAGGTATAGTTCAAGTTTGTGACTCATCGTGCAACCGCGTTGCACAACGCTCGCCCCAAATACCCTAAGGTCAAACCATTGTTCCTTTACATGGGTATTCTACCCAAGCTCGTCTCACTCAAATTTCTAAACATCGAGCACAGATTATCCTATCACATCTATACGTTCATTCAACCAAACCCATAATACGCCCACGTTGCAGGTCCAACCCATCGATTCGCACACACTATCTCTTTCATCATGTTTGATAGAATTCACCAATCCATCCTTTTCTACGCCTGTATCACTAAGCCACAATTCTATTATAAATCATCGATGTATATCATAAACTCTAAGTCGTCTAGCATAATTTACTTATCCGTTCATAAAACCGTCCAACATCTCTTACTTCACGTTTCTAGACTAACTCCTCGCCAAAAATCCTTAGATTCACTTAAATTCTGAAAATTGTCTTATCGTATTGAACCACAAGTCAAAATGATCCTTCAATTGTCACGTTCCGGTCTCCCGCAAGTTCAATCATCCCCGTCGGATGTGATATCACCATGCCAACGCTCCCGCGGAATGATCGTCCTAATCCGGACGTGACGCAAGTACGAGTAAGAAGTTGTACCCGCACAAGACAAGAAGGTCAATCGTTATGGTTATTCTCGAACGAACAAACACCTTATCGTCACCTTTCATTTTATCCCAAGTTGTACATTGATATACCAAGCCATGTTCTTCTAACAACCGTTCTTACCGCCATCCAAGTTCGTCTAGCCAAACCGTCCAACTTTAATATTACCATTTGATCGTTTCTTAGTCTACTCTTAGCATTCCTCAAACAACTAAGTTCAAATCTCAAACCCAAGTCTATCCTATTTGATATGTTCCATTTATCGAGTTTGTTTGGAATAATCACCGAATATGTTTCCTTGAGTTTGATTATCCCCGCCGTACGTGAAATCACTACGCCAGCGCTCCCGCAGAATAATCGTTCTCGCTGGGATATATTTCGAATGTTATCTTTCTGAACTTGATTTCATGATCGCTCTTCAAAAGTCTAATCCAAATCTGTTTCCGCTTAACTCGATCCATCAAAATTATAATTTTACTAACTTGTATCAATCCATACTATCCAACCATTGTTATGGTCTAAAATCTCCCAAAAATTTAAAATCGTCACATTCGTACTCAAACCAAACTCTATCGAGCGATATCCTACTCAAATTTATATTTTCCATGCACGCTATCATTCGTTCGCTATATTATTTCCAATTGCACTAATTCTGATCGTATCCCCGATTATTCTATCTCAACTCAGGTTTTTAATTCGCTTATTTCAACTCAAAATCGCTCGTACAATCCTCTAAGTTTTTTCGACCATGATATCAATTTCAATTGCCCCGAATTCCTATACGATGTAAGCTTTATCCCTTATTCAAATTATTGTAACTCGTTTGAACTAAATATTGCATGCTCCTCCAAGTTCGCTTACTTGCTAGGCATTGTTTATTTATACCAAGGCTTTACCCAATCTCGTCGCTTGCCGCTAGACCCGTTTAATACTCCAAAATCCCTGATTTGTTCGAACACTTCTTAGCCGACCAATACACCACTCAGGGTTCGAGTTATACTCCATAAATCTATACAACTCATTATATCCACAATTTGCATAATCGAACAGGGGACTTATCGCATACACCACTCAGGAATCGATTCATCCTAATAACTCCTGAATCACGTTCGCACCCTTGACTCGTATTCCCAATTCGTTCCTTAGAACTCCAACACGATCCCTATTTGTCGCCTAACAATTCCAGTCATGTATGTACCCCTATCGATAGTCCACCATACAAATAGGTTATAAATTATAACTTATCGCTATGAATAACCGTCCAAACTATATCTGAAAATTTCATACACAATTTCCATTACTCGCCTTAGCGGCACTCCAATAACGTCTCTATCGATTTCCCTCCTAAGTCAAACTTTATTCTTATCCGAACAATACCAAAATCTCGCTGCAACTCACTAGCACCAAGGGTCTTGGTGCACGATACTCAACACAACTTGGCCAAAAGGCCATGTGCATAGACCACTGTCTGAACGATATTCTTATCTCGCACTCTACTCACTTGGTCTTTTCATATAGACGTATAACTTGCTGATTATAACACGAGTCTACTCTCACAATTTCATTCACAGGTTGGGATAAAAGCCCTCGCATCATAATCTCATTCAAGCAATCGTATAATTCACATGTACTTTTCGAAAATATTTAGACTTATTATATGGAACATCCATCGAAGCATCAAGAGAGAGCATCTACCACTTCTTTTAATACACAAGTTCAAAACTGAGAGAATCAAAATGAATTCCAAGGACGTAAAGCCGTGCTCTGATACCAATATGTCACACCCCGATCTCTCGTCGAAATCGGCCATCCCTGCTAGGCGCGAATCATCGCGCCATTGCTCCCGCGGGACGTATGCTTCCATCGAGACGCGATGGCGCGCGAGCCTGGGGTTGCGCCCGCGCGAGGCAAATACTGAAACGACCGTTGATAACTAGTTCACAGAGTCGTCATAGCGGAAACATAAAATGAACACAAGTATTGAATCCAAATCAAGCTCTTTATTGATATGAAATAAAGATTACAAGCGGCGCTAGGCCGAGATTACAAATCGCTCATGCTCTCTCTCTCTCTCTCTTATAATGAATATGCCCTTAGGCTTAGAACCAATACAAATAATCAGGACGATGATGTTCCCATACATTATGTCTCATATATGTGAGCTCCAGGTCTGTGCGCCACGCTCCAAGATGCCAAGTGCGGTCCGGTGTCTCATTGCGTTAAGCAATCTCCAAATCCGTACGAGTTTCTCCTGTACCCTGCATGTAGACTGGTTGGGTATCAGTACATTGAATGCACTGGTGGGGAGGCCTCTCGCCCACGCCACAATACAAGCACGTTCATTAGTTATGTGCACCGACTGATTTTGTTGTCTTTCTATTCTTTTGCCTTAGGATCAGTTCTATGGAAATATAAAGAAAGTAATCTCCGTGTCAGCTCAAGAGTGTCATAATAATGAACAATTGAGTTTACCTTACCATTTCTTACCATTCGGCCTTCCCTGTCATATGCAGCAATAATGAAACCCAAGTGTTATGCCGTGCCTCTGCCTCACAAGACCCATTTTACTAGAACTATGTGTGATACCATGCATCCATTCTAATTATGCAAAATGTCGTGCAAACGTACTCCTTCCCGTTTCTTCTTTTCTCAATACGGATAGCCGTTATGCAAACATAACTTATCTATATGAAGTTCACTGGCTCTGTTAGCCATATTGGACATAATCTGCGATGGACGGTTGTCTTTCCAGCTCAGTTGCTAGACTTGCTGGGCCTCCCAACCGTCTAACGAGTTAACGCCCATCCAGGTCGGTAGCAAGCCTTGCTGGATGTCCCGCTCTCGCCCGCTAGTCATCAGCTAGCGTATCGCCAGGACTACACTGGCACCGTCATCCCGGGCTGACACGATTCGGATGCCTCAGCAATTGTGTCGAGGACTCTCTCTACCTGGTGCGCAACCAGTTGTTCGTGACCATGCAACTACTCCCCCACTTCCAATCCTAGCCGAGGAAAACTCTCGGATCAATCTTTGCCGAGGACTACACTCGGATTTTTTCTTCTTTATGCAGCTCCCTGATTAGAGACTGCCTCGGTGATCTGCATATCCCGAGTACCTTTTTTCCCTTCCATCTCCTAACTCAGAACGACTACTTGATAGCCTTCCTCGTCTATGGATGGAACATGATTTTACTCTATCCCGTATCATATTTCGTGTGGTACAACACCACAGTATGAACTCACACTACTTTATGACATATATGAAAGAAGTTACTACACTACAACTCAATAATCCCGACTACGCAAATAGCAAGTAAGATCTCCATGTTCTATACAATGATAAGGCAGGGTTATCCCCTTAGCTATGTGCGTTCATCTCTTTTATTAGCATGCAAAGGTTATAGCCTATAAACTAGCATGTAAAATTTATTTTCTTAGTGTGCAGCTAAGTAGAGACAGGTTTACTGGGGCACCTACCTTAGCGATGTATCTCATCGGTCGAGCGAGACTCCGGATGTGCCTTTGATAGCCTAAGTCTGACTCCATTGAAGATCCCAGCATAAATGCCTTTGCATCGAATGAGCCATCTCGCTGAGCAAGGCGGGTTGAATAGCTATACTTGTGCCGTTTGAATCGGCCCCTCTGGTTTTCGCGGAGCGGGTCGTTACATCTATACTACGGTATAACATATAAGGGGAATAACATTTTACCATGCCATATAATTCCAGATAACCGTAGGGTTAACTAGTCTACTAAAAACTTGTAGAGCATTGAGAGGGACGAAATCCCGAGATCATGCTTAACTAGCCACCCTCAATCATATGGTGAGTGAAGGCTAGCCCCCATTTGGATATTGTTTAAATCTCCATTAGTGGATTACGATATCCGACTATTATAGTATACTATATGTTCTATGCGATCTTAGCACGGTGGCATTGCGAGGGAACGATGCATAATTACTACATGCTACGCAGCGATTATCATGGCTCGGCTAGCCTTGCTAGTACATTGTTCTATCTGAGGATTCCTATTGCATTCATAATCACTCTGGGATAATCTAAACTCTACCTAGCAAGTCATACAAGTGATTGTCCGATATTGTAATTAAACTTGTTTGTGGTTGTATCTTCTGTTGAATAGTTTAGGGACACAGACTATCGTAGTGTGATGGTCTAACCCTTGTTCTTGTTTGGTTGTAGGGTTAGATTATTGTATCACGATAGGCTATGGACCGAAACTATGAGACAGAACTATATATATATATATATATATATATATATATATATATATATATATTTCTCTCTTGTTTGGTTTCTTTATTCATGCTTCCTTTGTGGTACTTGCTATTTGGGGTCTAACCAAACTGGTTTTGCATGGCTAGGTTTAGATCTAGCACCCAAGGATGTAGCATACTTCCCCTTGAACAATAGCGCACACTAGATGGATAGCCGTTGAGGGACACGAGTGGGTTTCGTCTTCCCTACTCGATATTGTATATTCTCTTTTGGGTATTTAGCTACCGACACTTGTTAGTCATAGATCTGGACATTTAGTTTTCTTACATAATTGTAATTAATCAGTCTGCAGTTGATCATGTACTTCTGCTACTCTGCTAACTTCTTATTTTGTATAGCTAGTTTTTAGAATATTTTGATGGGACGATTGTGACATCTTTTTGCCTTATCATACATATTATATGTTTTCTATTCTTATTTGACTAATTTAGATAATAGATTTTCTATGTGACCCTAAGTGACTTGCTTGTAGTATGTACCCCTTGTCTAGTTACAGTCGTGATCACCATACGATATATAGTACTTTGTATGTGGTAGCTGGCCATATCTGTCTTCGTATTCTGGTACTGGAGAGTGACAACATTTTAGTGGTAGCCCATACAGGTCTATACTTTCAGACTTATGGGGTTTCATGGTCATTGGAGTCTCAAACAAACATGTGCCTTTGAATTCCTGAATTTATTCTTCTCGATGTCATGCTTGACTATCGAATCTATTGCTTCTTTGATCATTCTCGTCATATTCTTAATGTCTTTTATTCTTTTTTAGGGCCTCTTCAATTACTGGAGCAATAAATATGGCAGGTCAGGGTCCCTCTGGGCCGCAGCGAGAGGCAGCAACCGCTCTGAGTAAGGTCCGGGTTGAGCCAGTGATTGAGCCGGTCAAGACAGTCGAACCAGTAGCAGATCATGTTGAATAATAGACCCCAGAGATCCCAGTACCTTCATCCATACCAACGATACTTGATACTCCGGCATTATTGGAGATCATTTGGGGAATGTTAGCAACTCAACAGCATCAATAATTTTAACAACAGGAAAAAATATCTTACTGAATCAAGGATTGCAGACGGCTCTAGAGAGAGGCGGAAGAATAGATTCGGGGGAGTTAGTTAGATTTTGCTGACTTAACATAAGATACTTTGACGGCACAAAGGACGCCATCACGGCAGACGTGTAGCTCCAAGACATGGAAGTTATCTTGGCAGCAGTAAAGGTTCTGACTGAGGAACAAGTAGATCAGGTCCGATTATAGCTTCAAGACCTTGCCCGTGACTGGTAGGCGACAGTGGAGGTTGGTTTTAGGTGACCTATAACTTAGAACAGTTTCAGGGCTCAGTTTTAGGCTAATTATTTTAGATTCGTAGTGCAATATGAGCTCCAACAGAGGTTTATCGATCTTAAGCAGGCCAGTAGTACTGTAGACGGGTATGCAACCGAGTTTTGCAGGCTGAGTAGATTCACTCCGACTATGGTGGCCATGGAGTCAAATAGAGCGATGAGGTTCCAACAAGGACTTCATCTGGAGATTCTACAACTGGTAGAAGGGCACGACTACCAGACTTATGAAGAAGTACTTATAGCAGCTCGAAGGCATGAGCTTACTATACAAAGGTTATCGGCAAGGACGGGAGGCAAAAAGAGGTCTCATGCTCAGAGTGGAGAAGGAGGTGGAGGAGTACCCCAAACGTCAGCACCATCACCTGGCGTTTGTATTCATGATTCAGCACTGTGGAGGGTGACAGTTTCGACAGTGACGGCACCAGCTCGACAACAGCCGAGGCAACAATAACAACAGTAGTACCAGGGAGCACCGATGGAATATACTTACTGTGGTAAGAAAGGCCACACTAGAGATGTGTATAGGGCAGCCAATGGGTTATATATGAGGTATGGAAGTTCAGACCACCGGATTGCTAATTGTTCGATGATGTAGAGGCCAGGAGGGCTAGTCCAAAAATTTCTAGCACTGCCAACACCAAAGAAAGTTCAACACAGAGGGCCGACAGTAGTAGTATGATCATTAGCTCAGCGTATGTTACCGAAGCAGGCCCAGATATACCAATAGTAGAGGAACTAGCAATAGGGCCAATGGAGGCCACAATAATGTTTCCAAGGGAGACAGTAACAAAGAGCTCATCAAGGCCAGGGGCAGGCATTTACTTTATCTCTGGAGGAGGCTTTAGCATCGGGCATTGTGGTGGCTGATAATATCTTTCTCGCATCTTAGCCTGCTGTAGAACTATTTGATTTGGGTGCATCTCATTCATTTATATCTGCCCAATTTGTAATACGTATTGGAGCAGTAAATATGGCAGGTCAGGGTCCCTCTGGGCCGCAGCGAGAGGCAGCAACCGCTCTGAGTCAGGTCTGGGTTGAGCCAGTGATTGAGCCGGTCGAGACAGTCGAACCAGTAGCAGATCATGTTGAATAATAGACCCCAGAGATCCCAGTACCTTCAGCCATACCAACGATACTTGATACTCCGGCATTATTGGAGATCATTTGGGGAATATTAGCAACTCAGCAGCATCAATAATTTTAACAACAGGAAAAAATATCTTACTGAATCAAGGATTGCAGACGGCTCTAGAGAGAGGCGGAAGAATAGATTCGGGGGCGTTAGTTAGATTTTGTCGACTTAACATAAGATACTTTGACGGCACAGAGCATGCCATCACGGCAGACGTGTAGCTCCAAGACATGGAAGTTATCTTGGCAGCAGTAAAGGTTCTGACTGAGGAACAAGTAGATCAGGTCCGATTATAGCTTCAAGACCTTGCCCGTGACTGGTAGGCGACGGTGGAGGTTGGTTTTAGGTGACCTATAACTTAAAATAGTTTCAGGACTCAGTTTTGGGCTAATTATTTTAGATTTGTAGTGCAATATGAGCTCCAACAGAGGTTTATTAATCTTAAGCAGGCCAGTAGGACTGTAGACGGGTATGCAACCGAGTTTTGCAGGCTGAGTAGATTCACTCTTACTATGGTGGCCATGGAGTCGGATAGAGCGATAAGGTTCCATCAAGGACTTCATCTGGAGATTCTATAACTGGTAGAGGGGCACGACTACCAGACTTATGAATAAGTACTTATAGCAGCTCGAAGGCATGAGCTTACTATATAGAGGTTATCGGCAACGACGGGAGGCAAAAAGAGGTCTCATGCACAGAGTGGAGGAGGAGGTGGAGGAGTACCCCAAATGTCAGCACTATCACCTGGCGTTTGCATTCATGATTCCGTACTACGGAGGGTGACAGTTTCGACAGTGACGGCACCAGCTCGACAACAGCCGAGGTAACAACAACAACAACAACAGTAGTACCAGCGAGCACCGATGGAATATACTTACTGTGGTAAGGGAGGCCACACTAGAGATGTGTATAGGGCAGCCAATGGGTTATATATGAGGTATGGAAGTTCAGACCACCGGATTGCCAATTGTTCGATGATGTAGAGGCCAGGAGGGCTAGTCCAAAAATTTCTAGCACTGCTAGCACCAAGGGAAGTTCAACACAGAGGGTTGACAGTTGTAGTACGATCATTAGCTCAACGTATATTACCAAAGCAGGCTCAGATATACCGATAGCAGAGGAACTAGCAATAGGGCTAATGGAGGCCACAACAGTGTTTCCAAGGGAGACAGCAACAAGGAGCTCATCAAGGCCAGGGCAGGCATTTATTTGTCTCTGGAGGAGGCTTTAGCATCGGGCGTTGTGGTGGCTGATAATATATTTCTCGCATCTTAGCCTGCTGTAGAACTATTTGATTTGGGTGCATCTTATTCATTTATATTTGCCTAATTTGTAACACGTATTGGAGCAGTAAATATGGCAGGTCAGGGTCCCTCTCGGCCGCAGCGAGAGGTAGCAACCGCTCTGAGTCAGGTCCGGGTTGAGCCAGTGATTGAGCAGGTCGAGACAGTCGAACCAGTAGCAGATCATGTTGAATAATAGACCCCAGAGATCCCAGTACCTTCAGCCATACCAACGATACTTGATACTCCGGCATTATTGGAGATTATTTGGGGAATGTTAGCAACTCAGCAGCATCAATAATTTTAACAACAGAAAAAATATCTTACTGAATCAAGGATTGTAGACGGCTCTAGAGAGAGGCGGAAGAATAGATTCAGGGGAGATAGTTAGATTTTGTCGACTTAACATAAGATACTTTGACGTCACAGAGGACGCCATCACGGCCGACGCGTAGCTCCAAGACATAGAAGTTATCTTGGCAGCAGTAAAGGTTCTAACTGAGGAACAAGTAGATCAGGTCCGATTATAGCTTCAAGACCTTGCCCGTGACTGGTAGGCGACGATGGAGATTGGTTTTAGGTGACCTATAACTTAGAACAGTTTCAGGAGTCAGTTTTGGGCTAATTATTTTAGATTCGTAGTGCAATATGAGCTCCAACAGAGGTTTATCGATCTTAAGCAGGCCAGTAGGACTGTAGACGGGTATGCAATCGAGTTTTGCAGGCTGAGTAGATTCACTTCGACTATGGTGGCTATGGAGTCGAATAGAGCGATAAGGTTCCAACAAGGACTTTATCTGGAGATTCTACAACTGATAGAGGGGCACGACTACCAGAATTATTGTCGCGCCCCGATCCCGTAGGGGCCGATCGTCCTCGCTTGGTCCCTACGAAACCGTTCGACCTCGCTTGGGCGCGATGCCGTGCAAGCCTAAGTTGCGCTTGCACCAGGCAACGTACCTGCACAAGACACAAGTTAGACAAAAATATACATATATAGGCACAGAGTAAAAATGCAGAGAACCCAAGTTGAACACATTTGATAGCACACAAAATACTTTCTTTTTATTGAATACTGAAGATTTGGATTACAAAGTATTTGCTTGGCTGAGTTACAAAATATGCCTTAGAAGGCTTACAACTCTTTTCACATTCCCAAAACTAGCCACAACGCCCATTACATTATGCCCTTGTAGTAGGACCAAAATAACCAAAATATCTAGCAGAAGAAGAGTAGCCCACTGGAGAGGTAAGCAGCAGAGGAAGCAGCACGAACACAGTCCTAGGGAAGGGTGCGCACACGCTGATTCAGGTTGAGGATGCTTGCCAAACTCTCGCTTTCAGTACCTGGATAATTGCCCACAAACGTGGGTCAGTACTACCACATGTACTGGTGAGCGACCGTGGCCAAACTCACCTTAGAAATCCACACTAAGTAAAGCATATGAAGCTAGCATTATTAAGTGGTCTTTCTGGTTGTCTAGTTTCATTTTAACAATTCATGCAAGGAAACATAGACAATATATCGCATATGCATATGATAATCTTACCCACGGCCGAGCGGTTATCCCTGCAGCAGACACACAAGTTAGGCACAATTTGCATATGAATAACTAATGAATCAATCTTTTGGTATCAAACTGATAGGTATGCAAGAAGGTAAACCTAGCATGCGCCCTATCTATATGACGGTCCATGAGTTTCCCCATTATTGGACAACAATACCCTCTAGATCCTGTAGGAACGGAATATCAGGGTGCTCTCACAATCCCTTCCGGACCGACCGATTCCCAGTACCCCAGAAAACGATCGAGAGACTATTACCTTGTGCACAAGTTATCCGAGACCCATGCATGGCAAGCAACCATTTATAAATTAAACTCTTAGGATGCACATATTAACAAGAATATAACAATCTAATAGCCATGCCCCCCTAGATCCCGTAGGACCGGAACATCAGGGCGGACCACTAGACTATTCTCTTTCATTCTTTTACACATGACACAAACACTAACCATGAAGGTTTTATGCACGATATAGTGATACAACAAGTGAGTAAGGGGCAACATCCCATTGAAGTAAAGCAGAAACTCTATGTATATTGCATGCATTTCATTTTTTTAGCTTATCTTTTAGTAAGGCAACATTTAGTGAACTAGAGATTCTTTTCATTTAGGCATGCAGACTTAAAGGATTCATCGAAGGGCCTAAGCCACTCACCTAATGAATCGAACGAGAGGATGGGGAAGCCTAGGCGACGTTCACTCTTTGGTTATGCGTCCTGAAAATGCAATAATACTTGGTTAGCATACTTCGATCTCTTTCCCTTACGATTCAAAAAGAACGCGCAAGCGAGAAGGCGAAATCATGAAAACCAAGTCATCGAAAGCAACTCAAAACACAAAGCAACACAAAACCAAGAAGCAAAGCAATCAACAAAACTCTTGGACTCATTTCAATAGAAGTCGTTCCATTAATTGGAATGTTTTATTGCACTTCGTCCGTGTTGATTTATCGGTAAGGTTTTCCCGAGACTCGATTCTCAACCGAGTCGAAGCAGCGTAGTGTTTCTTAAGTAACCATTCGGAGCGGGACGTTACATACTACCCCACTGAGAAGAAGTTTCGTCCACGAAACTTAAGAATTCAAGGAGGCGATATACGAGGCATCAAGAGATCAAAGGAAACAGACTCACCAACATCGTGTCCACTCTCATCACGCTCAATATTCAACTGATAAACTCTCGGCCTTCTTATCTGATCAGTTGGTTCAAGAGCAGGACCAGGAGGGGTATGAGTTTGTACACCTGTGTCATCCCCTGAGTTCTCAGTAGTTTTTCTCTTCGGGTAATCACAAAATTCGTGGCCAGGTTGCCCACACTTAAAATACAGCCGGTGGAGAAAACGGCAAGTCTCTTTAAGGTAACCCGGACGGTCACAGTAGCTGCACACTTTTCCGTGGTTCTCACCTGCGTTAGCCTGTTTCTCGGGATCAGCTTTCTTCTCACCATTGTGGTATCGCTTAGCAGGAGGGTTTCGAGGAGCGGGTGCCTTGTCCACAGCACTTTGTGGCATAAACTGCTCGTTCTGCACCGCTGCCTCAAATGCTTGGATGTATGTTTTGCACTCCCGGTTCATAACATCTTTCCTCAGATTATCGTTTAAGCCTTTTATGAACCGATGTGTGCGGGCTGCCTCATCGGGAATCATCGAGCTAGCGAACTTAGCAAGTTTGGAGAATTTTGACTCATAATCTTCGACGGACATGCTTCCTTGCTTAAGTTCGGAAAACTCGTCTTCTTTTCTCTGCCTGACAGCTGGCGGGAGGTAAGGTGCAAGGAATGCTTCCTTGAACATTCTCCAAGTGATCCTACCATCCTGATGCTTGGTGGCGAGGTCTACTTTCTTGACTTCCCACCAATCGTGTGCACGTAACCGCAGCTGCATATCCGCACACGCCACCCTCTTGTTCGCAGGTATTGAGGCAAAGCTAAACAAGCTCTCCATCTTTGCAACCCAGTCCATCACCTTATCCGGCGTGGTCCTGCCTTCAAACTTCGGAGGGTTCAACTTCAGAAACTCAGCGCCTTTAAAGGTAGACTTTCCGGCCGCGCGAGGAGGCTCATTTGTTTCTGCTAATCCTGCGCCTTGAGGCATGGTTGGGGCAGTCACAGGTGTTGCGACGGTTCCCGATGCACCACTATTTGCTGCTAGTGTTGTCATAATCTGCGTCAGGGAGTCAAGCTGCTTTTGTTGTGCCAAGGCTCTAGCATCAGCTCGTTGCTGCTGAGCCTCGAATCGTTCTTGTTGTGCAGCATGACGATCGTTTTGATTCTATAACATTGCAATCAATCTATCCATTTGATCATCGCTCACGCTAGCTGCGCGCGATGACTCAGGGTTACCAGCACCTGTTTTTGTCATCTTTACTGCAAAAAAGAGTAGCTTGCATTAGTCTCATAACATATTATGGACTTATTGTATGGGACGTTGGGTTTTCATACTCTTAGGGACCTTTCTCACTCGATTTACTTCTTATAGATTCGAAATTAATTTTCGAAATTTGGGACTTTTGAAATCGCTTGAAAACTTATATCATTTTCGAAAACGATGTTTGAAGAAACCAAGGACGTAAAGCCGTGCTCTGATACCACCTATCGCGCCCCGATCCCGTAGGGGCCGATCATCCTCGCTTGGTCCCTACGAAACCGTTCGTCCTCGCTTGGGCGCGATGCCGTGCAAGCCTAAGTTGTGCTTGCACCAGGCAACGTACCTGCACAAGACACAAGTTAGACAAAAATATATATATATAGGCACAGAGTAAAACTGCAGAGAACCCAAGTTGAACACATTTGATAGCACACAAAATACTTTCTTTTTATTGAATACTGAAGATTTGGATTACAAAGTATTTGCTTGGCTGAGTTACAAAATATGCCTTAGAAGGCTTACAACTCTTTTCACATTCCTAAAACTAGCCACAACGCCCATTACATTATGCCCTTGTAGTAGGACCAAAATAACCAAAACATCTAGCAGAAGAAGAGTAGTCCACTGGAGAGGTAAGCAGCAGAGGAAGCAGCACGAACACAGTCCTAGGGAAGGGTGCGCACACGCTGATTCAGGTTGAGGATGCTTGCCAAACTCTCGCTTCCAGTACCTGGATAATTGCCCACAAACGTGGGTCAGTACTACCACATGTACTGGTGAGCGACCGTGGCCAAACTCACCTTAGAAATCCACACTAAGTAAAGCATATGAAGCTAGCAATATTAAGTGGTCTTTCTGGTTGTCTAGTTTCATTTTAACAATTCATGCAAGGAAACATAGACAATATATCGTATATGCATATGATAATCTTACCCACGGCCGAGCGGTTATCCCTGCAGCAGATACACAAGTTAGGCACAATTTGCATATGAATAACTTATGAATCAATCTTTTGGTGTCAAACTGATAGGTATGCAAGAAGGTAAACCTAGCATGCGCCCTATCTATATGACGGTCCATGAGTTTCCCCATTATTGGACAACAACACCCCCCTAGATCCCGTAGGAATGGAACATCAGGGTGCTCTCATAATCCCTTCCGGACCGACCGATTTCCATTGCCCCAGAAACCGATCGAAAGACTATTACCTTGTGCACAAGTTGTCTGAGACCCATGCATGGCAAGCAACCATTTATAAATCAAACTCTTAGGATGCACATGTTAACAATCATATAACAATCTAATAGCCACGCCCCCCTAGATCTCGTAGGACCGGAACATCAGGGCGGACCACTAGACTATTCTCTTTCATTCTTTTACACATGACACAAACACTAACCATGAAGGTTTTATGCACGATATAGTGATGCAACAAGTGAGTAAGGGGCAACATTCCATTGAAGTAAAGCAGAAACTCTATGTATATTGCATGCAGTTCATTTCTTTAGCTTATCTTTTAGTGAGGCAACATTTAGTGAACTAGAGATTCTTTTCATTTAGGCATGCAGACTTAAAGGATTCATCGAAGGGCCTAAGCCACTCACCTAATGAATCAAACGAGAGGATGGGGAAGCCTAGGCGACGTTCACTCTTTGGTTATGCGTCCTGAAAATGCAATAATACTTGGTTAGCATACTTCGATCTCTTTCCCTTACGATTCGAAAAGAACGCGCAAGCGAAAAGGCGAAATCATGAAAACTAAGTCATCGAAAGCAACTCAAAACACAAAGCAACACAAAACCAAGAAGCAAAAAAATCAACAAAACTCTTGGACTCATTTTAATAGAAGTCGTTCCATTAATTGGAATGTTTCATTGCACTTCGTCCGTGTTGGTTTATCGGTAAGGTTTTCCCGAGACTCGATTCTCAACCGAGTCGAAGCAGTGTAGTGTTCCTTAAGTAACCGTTCGGAGTGGGGCATTACACTTATGAAGAAGTACTTATAGCATCTCGAAGGCATGAGCTTACTATACAGAGGTTATCGGCAAGGACGGGAGGCAAAAAGAGGTCTCATGCTCAGAGTGGAGGAGGAGGTAGAGGAGTACCCCAAACGTCAGCACCATCACCTGGCGTTTGTATTCATGATTCAGCACTGCGAAGGGTGACAGTTTCGATAGTGACGGTACCAGCTCGACAACAGCCGAGGCAACAACAACAACAGTAGTACCAGGGAGCACCGATGGAATATACTTACTGTGGTAAGGGAGGCCACACTAGAGATGTGTATAGGGTAGCCAATGGGTTATATATGAGGTATGGAAGTTCATTCCACTGGATTGCCAATTGTTGGATGATGTAGAGGCCAGAAGGGCTAGTCCAAAAATTTTTAGCACTGCCAGCACCAAGGGAAGTTCAACACAGAGGGCCGACAGTAGTAGTATGATCATTAGCTCAGCGTATGTTATCGAAGCAGGCTCAGATATACCAACAGCAGAGGAACTAGCAATAGGGCCAATGGAGGCTATAACAGTGTTTCCAAGTAAGACAGCAACAAGGAGCTCATCAAGGCCAGGGGCAGGCATTTACTTTGTCTCTGGAGGAGGATTTAGCATCGGGCATTGTGGTGGCTGATAATATCTTTGTCGCATCTTAGCCTGCTGTAGAACTATTTGATTTGGGTTCATCTCATTTATTTATATCTGCCCAATTTGTAAAACGTATTGGATTGGAATTTAAGGCATTGCTAGAGAGGTTGAATATACTCACTAGTATTGGGCTCGTAGAAGTTAGTAGAGTGTGCATAGCGTGTCCAGTTGTAGTATGATGGTGTTCACTACTTGTACGGTTGGTCGAGTTCCATATTGGTAACTTTGACGGTATCCTAGGCATGGACTGGCTGAGAGACAGTCATGCTACGATAGATTGCCATAGGGGTAGGGTATTATTTAGTATCCCAGGCACAAAAACTTTATCTTTGATAGATCTGTGAGGGATCAGTATGAAGAGGTGATCACAGTAGAAGCAATAACAAAATAACAGCTTCCCAAGATAGTCAAGGAGTTTCTAGATGTCTTTCCAGAAGAACTCTCCGGGCAACCACCAGTGAGAGATATGGAGTTTTATATACAATTGATTCCCGAAGAAGGACCAATATCTTGTAAGGTTCACCATCAAAACTAGATAAGCTTTACCAACACGTAGAAGAGTTAAAGGCAAAAACGTTTATCCGAACAAGTGGATCACCTTGGGGAGCGCCAGTAGTTTTAGTAAACAATAAGGATGGGTCAACGAGGTTCTTCATCAACTATAGGCAATTGAATGCATTAACGATGAAGAACAAGTACCCATTATCAAAGATAGATAATTTGTTTAATCAATTAAGCAAAGCTAAGGTTATCTCCAAGATCGATCTCCGGTCAAGGTATTATCAATTAAGAGTTCGGGTGCAAGACATACCCAAGACAGTATTCAGGTCACGATATGGGCATTACGAATTCTTAGTTATGCCATTCGGATTGACAAATGCTCCGAAAGTATTTATGGATTTGATGAAGCATATTTTTATGTCGTACCTAGATCAGGTTATGGTAGTTTTCATAGACGACACTCTTGTCTATTCTAGTAACAAAAAGAAGCACGAAGAGTATCTTCGGAAGATCTTACAGATTTTGAGGGAACACCAGTTATATGCAAAGCGCATCAAGTGTGAGTTCTAGTTGGATCACGTATCATTCTTGGGTCACAACATCTCTGGAGCAGGAGTAGCAGTAGACCTTGTTTGCCATTTTAAATCAAAAAGAGAACTGAAAGAACTTGATTTGATTAACAAACTAAGAGAAAGTACAAAGAAGTCCAAGAAAAAAATCTAAGTACAAATTTGTTATCTGGGAGTGGCGATGGAGGATTAGGAGTGTAGCAACTCTTTTTACTCCGTGGATAATCCGATGCAGAAGCTATTTTCTCTTTCTTTAGTAGATCCGTAGATAGCTAGCCAGCCTTTTGTTCAGGTGTGGTACCCTACTATTTATAGCCATACTTGTGGCCGCATAGATTTTGGGCCGCATGGATGGTGGAGGTTTGCTACGTGTCCCCTTATAATGGAAGGGAGCTACAGCCACGCACGTAAATCCAGGCACCACTGCCATGTAAATATTTGTTAGGATTTTGTTGTTTGCTGAGTATCTGGGCAGTTATCAACTGTTGCAGGCACGACTTGGTCAAATGGACGCGTGTCCGCTATTTGGTTGGAGAGAATCACTTCAGTTGTAACAACAAGATTTGGTTTGCATGGCATTTGGGACGTATAAAACGCATGGAGTCTGGGACACATGCGGTCAGAAACATATGGGACGCATAGAATCTGGGATTCATGGACTGCACGACGGTCAGAGACGCATGGGATGCATGGAATACATGGAGTCTGGGATGCATGCGGCCAAAAATGTATGGGACACATAGAACCTGGGATACATAGAGTGTACGACGGCCAGAGACGCATAGGATGTATGGAGTCTGGGATGCATGCGGCCAGAAATGCATGGGACGCATGGACTGCTTGGCGTCCAGAGACGCATAGAATGCATGGAGTCTGGGACGCATGGGCCAGAGCCGCATGGAATCTTTTGTCTTGTTGTACACATGGTGCTGCACACTCCTTGAGACTTCTATCTTTTAGTGAGATTTCTTCTTTAGAGGCGTTCAGAGAATCTTTTATGTCAGAATTATGTGTCAAACTTGACCTGGTCGTCAGGATGTCAGGTCAGGTCCATCTATGGCCATGGTTTGCTTTAGCTATTTGGACCACATGAATGTAGCTTTTCTGGGACGTATGGTGACTATGCAGTCCAATTTCTGCTGAGCTTTGTCGTGGGGTGCATGGTTGTTGGCCGTATGGATACGTATTTTATATGCTTCTATAAGACCCCCTTCAAAGTTTTTAAACTGATAAGTTTAAAATACTTTGAATAAGAAACATGGATGTTGTACCGCATGGACCTATGTCGCCAGGCTGTCAAGTCATTCATTTCCAGATTTGCTCTGACCCTTGAGTGGATTATGTTCGAATTCTGAGCTGCCCCTTCACGCGGATCCCAAACTGATGGCTGTAAAGGATAAGGTTGCCCCAAAAATTCAACTGTAAGTCGCTATCATTTGATAACAGTGGAGCACAGTAATTTTGAGAAGTTAATCTTGTCTTTTAGTGGCCTATAAATAGGTGTCTGGAGGAGGAGAGAGAACTTTCTATTTTTGCTGAGATTTGCCTTTCCCTTTGTCTCTGCCAGCTCCTCTATTTATGACCGTCTTATCCGATTATTCGTCATGGGCCCTAAAGCTCCATCTTCCTCGTCAAAGGCCAAGAAGGGTGTCGACAAGGGGAAGCGCCATGCTTCTTCGTCTATAGCTGAGGATGAGGCATCGACCTTTCATCCAAACGTTCAAGTGCCTATCAAAGTTAAGGGTTGGAGGAGAAGTCTAGACACACGGACACTTTAGACGCGGTCCGCTATACGGATCCTTCCACATGACCATACTGTATGCTTTATGCACGAGTCTCTTTTGGACACACGCACGGGTCTTGACTCGGCCGCATGCACCCTTCATGACTTATTCGGATGGACCCTCCATGATTTGGCCGCATGGAGGTGTTGACTTGGCCGCATGTACCCTTCGTGACTTGGTCGCATGGACCCTCCATGATTTGGCCGCATGTAGGTCTTGACTTGGCCGCATGTACCCTTCATGACTTGGTCGCATGAACCCTTCATAACTTGGTCGTATGGCATCTAGTCATCTTTCTGCCTCTGATTTTGTAGTGACTTTGCTGGTGGCTCAGTCAGGGGAGGTGCTGGTTGGGTGTGCCAGGCTGCTTTGGGTGTTAGGCTTGATTATATAGTGGCCAACATCCAGGCACAAATGAACAAGAATCAGTATTAGGCGGGGCTGAAGTTAATAGCGGGTCAGCCCTCGTTCTATTTGCTTAGCCAACTAAACTCTGGGACGATCGAAGGCGACAAGGGCGAATCTTATTTGAAGTCGATCTTCCTTTTTGGGGATGCTCTCACTGTCTCGGACCCCTAGGTAGTGAAGATTAAGGAGAGTTGGCACTTCTTCTCCAGCGGGACGAAGGTGCATATACCCACGATGGAGAGCCATCTGCCCTTGTCTTCTTTCAATATGGTGCCTCTTTAGAGGAAGATATTGGGTAACCTGACTCCAAACCAAAAGGGAACCCAAGTTGGTCGTATCCGTTTTAACTCTGTGCTGAAGATAGCGGCGATGACCAAGGAATCGTTCTTTTATTTCATTCGCGGGTTGGAACCTGGCACCTTCGCAAGTGAGATAGGGCCGAATGTCCATTTTTATGAGACTGACACTTTTTTAAACTAGCTTGCAGCTAAGGGGTCCTATCCCCGAGGAAGAGTGAGCCTGCTCAACTGGGTGTATCATTCGCCTTCTTGGATTAGCCTACAACGTGGGTGTTATGGAAGTATGAGCAGACCTTGAAGGAGGCCAACCTCTATTATGTCATAAGAGATTTCCGTTATGGTTTGGAGAAGAACCTGAAGTTGTTCGTGACCTTGGACGAGATGTACATCTACCGTACTTGGATCTTCTTTACTCCTGGCGGGGATATAGGGCTCGCCCTTTATGAGATGTACGATGTCTCGCAGTTTCCCTGGGGTGAGAAACTGTATAAGGAGTATACCCCCGTCTAACGAAGAATTTGAGAAATTAGAGCAGCAACATCCAGGATTTCTTGTCGTGTACCGGAAAGTGTTATGCCACCATAGTACTTGCCAGCAGATTTTAAAGAAGAAGGACAAGAGCTCGGAGGGGAGTTTACCCCATATCAAGGCCTGGATCAGTTACCATTTTAGTACTGAAGCTTTGGTTCAGGTCACCGTTCGGAGCCCCCAAACTCAGATGGAAGTTGACGACCAAGTGCATGGCACCAAGAGAACTTCCGCAACTAGCGAAGGGTTTGGTAGTTCTGGTGACACCTTCAGTTATTTCTACCAAGACACCCAACCATTGTGTGATAAAGCTGCCTTGGTTGGGTTCTTGATGATATGGCTAGGAACTTGCATAGTCTCGGGAGGCTTTGGGGCGATTGAGAGGATTAGCCATAACCTCATCCTCCCTGCTGTAAAGTTGATCTTCAAACATAAGCTTGCTTTGCTCCCAGCTATAAGGTAATTGCCCGGGACCCCTCCGGAGATTTCAAACGGGTTGAGATGCCTTACCACTATCAATTGGGTTGGAGGATGATGCATTACACATCTTTGATGCGACCCGGTGCCGAGGGGTCGAAGATGGAGGCTGACGCCTTTATTCGTTGATATGGTAGGATGCCTTGGGCTTATACTAAGGTTCCCACTTGTGGCATGCGCTCGCTCATATGGCGGACTATTATTTCTTTGTTTTAGTCCTAAAGTTCATAAAGGACGAGGTGAATAGGGTTCAGTATGATGGTGGCGTCGATCGTCAGGTTCTATCTCCGACACTCTTTTACTGGCTTCTTTCCATCCGGCCTTTCCACTTGGTATATTGAAATCAGAACCTCGTCTTCTTGGAACCTTATCTACCAAGTAGATTTATCCGACAGTTTGGTTAGAGCCAGCTTTTTTTAAGCAACCCAAACTAGTGTCTTGGTTTCGAGGGTAGCGTCCTTGATGGAGCCCGAGCCCGAGATTATTATTTTGCGACCAGTACTCAGGTCCCGTTTTCTCCGCCAGATGATAAAGTTTGTGTGTATATCATGCACGCAGCGACTATTTTTTATGTGTCCGTGGATGCCCCTCCACCTGGATTTGATTGGGATACAATTTTATTGTAGACACTAAGCTGAATAGCCAACGCGGGGAGTTGCGACAAAGTCGGGGGAAAGGCAAGGCAAAGGTCGTTATTGTTGACTCCGACTCGGTGAAGGAGGAAGGGGATACTTATGACAACCCTTCTCTTCCCATGAATTTTTTGACGAAGCGCAGGGTCTCCCCGATACGGAGCCCTTCGCCGAAAAGGAGAAGACAGGAACCCTCTATGGCCGCGAGGCCTCATTATAGAAAGCAGGTTGTTGTCAAGGTCCCTGCGCAGGCTGGCGAAGAAGAAGAAGGAGAAGGAGGTAAAGAAGAGGGAGAAGACGAGGCGGGGGTAGGACCCCTCACAGAAGAGAATTTTGGAGTATCCCCTACTTTGTGTAAAACCCCTATTTAAAAAAAATTATATTTATTTTTTTATTAATTAATAATTTAATTATGGTAATTATGTGCTAAATAGGAGAAATAAAATTTTAATAATTTTTATTTTAGGTGTTCGGGCACTTAGAGGACTTATGGGACCATCAGGAATTTTTCGGAATTTATTCCATGTAGGAGACCCCCTTGAGCAGTTGCTAGCCTAACGGTGTGCATTATTCTAATCTATAAAAATTTCTTATGAATATATATATATATATATATATATATATATATATATATATATATATATATATATATATATATATATGTATATACATACAAATATATATATGTATATATATATTTATAGAAGAAGAAAAGAAAAGAAAGTATAAAGAATTAATTAATAATATACTAATAATACTATACTAATAACTTACTATTCCTTAGCAAAAGTAAACAAAACCAATACCACAGCCACTTAGCATCCGGACCTTAAAGCAGCAGCCAAACCTAGCAACTCCACTTTTTGCTATTAAGCAAAATTTAACCCCCCCCTTAGGCCGCGGAATACAGCCCCCTTCCCACCTTCATATATATATATATATATATATATATATATATATATATATATATATATATATATATATATATATATATATATATTATATATATATATATATATATATATATATATATTCTCTAAAACTCTAACCTAAAATATCCAGACCCCCCCCCCCTCTTCTCATCTAGAGCCGCCACCGCAGCCAGAGAACCCCGCCAAGCCGTCCAAACCATCCGACGACTCCGACCTCGCGCCCTGCAGAATCCCACTCGAAGCACCTTCGCTCCGGAGTGATTTTCCGTCGACTCGCTCAACCAAACGCTGTTCCGTCTTCATCGGTATGATCATCCCTTAACCCTCTCCAATATTTGTTTTATAGCCAACTTCGGAAAACGTGTGCCCCTAGGTGAAAAACAGCGCCCAAGTTGGCATGGACAGACCCAATTCTGAAATTACAGAAAACTACGGTGACCACCCCTATTGCCGAGTTCGTATCTCCCACCACAGAGATCCGAATTCGGTGATTCTTTTTGATACCTGTAGAATACTTGACCTAGTTCATTTTCTGTTAATTAACCCTATGCTATTAGTTGCTGTGGACATAATTATATTCGTCATAAAACTGCGCGCACCCACTTTTCCAGATTTCTAAAAGTTGGAAAGTGGAGCGCGTCCCGCCAAACGGGACCGCCCCGCCGTGTGCCAAGTATACCGAATGGTGCACGCAGCGTAACCGGATACGTAAAAATTTGTGGCGACTGATTCGGACGCGTGTGCGCGCCGAGATCAGACCGTATCCGCGGACACATCCCGTGTCGCAACTTTTGTGGAACTCGTACATATTTTGTGCACGCTTGTCAGATTGTGACGAAACTTGCGCCACTAGACTCGTGATAACGTGCTGGTCTTGTGACCCAATTTTTATGTATTTCTGAGACGGTTGACCAGATCGCCAATTGGCGGGCCCCACAGTTGACTTTTTGGACAAAATTCTGTTCGGCCCATCGGAATCCACATTTGGACATACCGTTGGGTTCATATTGACATTTAGAGTTGTTTGACCTATAGTTGTCCCATTTAGAGACTGTTACCCTTGGCACGTTTTTCGGTGCAAAGTGGGCCACATGTGGATCCCACTTTTTCCCAAAATTACCGTTTTGCCCCTGTGTCCAAATTGGACGAAAGGGATATGTTTTTTAGCTATTTTGCTCATTCTGGGAACATTGGTGATGTGTATTTCAGCATCCGGAGACGTTCATTCTGAGGCCGTAGCTTCTGACTCTTGGTGTTGACATCTGGACAGTACACCTTGCAGCTTTCTTACCAGGCAAGATACCTTGTCAAATTGTTTATAGTACTTTGCATGCTATTTATATTTCTGTTATTTATTTTATTCCTGTATAGTTCTTGCATGTGTAGTTTTCCTTTCAGTCATTACTATATATTAGATATGTTGACACACACTTGACACTTAGTATCATAGAGGACAATTATTAGGCGTATGGGCTTTTAACCACTCTGGTAACACCGTAGTCACTAGCACGCACTATGGTGGGTCGTATCCGATGGTCGCTACCCCCGAGGTATGTCGATTGATGGAGTCCGAGGGTCGCTACCCCCGAGGTATGTCGGCTGATGATGTCCATGGACGAGTGCATGAGTTGTGAGGCTTAGATCGAGTAGACTACCCTTGCCCATACGTCAAAAAGTTGT
>JAYESA010000006.1:49163848-49503544 GCA_036927795.1 Iris macrosiphon
GGGATTCCAACTCCCAAGAGGTAAACTCTAACTTTTCTCTTAGTGGTTGCTTTAATATAGTGTAATTAGTAGTTTAGAACCTTCCTAGACCTTAGAGATATCCATGGGAGGAAGTTAGAAATTGTTTGGTTGTGTTTGGAGACTTTGACATTAGGTTTTGTGTCAATTTTGGGTAAAATCCGAGATTGGCCCAATTTTGTGTGTTGCCCTAGGTTAGACGGACCTTGGTAGACGTACTTGGGTGTCTTAAGGGTAAGTACATACCCTGTTCATACACGTGAGGTTGTGTCACAAAAGTTTGGGTGTTTCGGGTCATTTGGGAGTTTTTTCGTCGTAGTAGATTTCACATACCTGTGGGATTTTGCCACGGACCTAGAATCGGAGAGTTAGTATTTTTTTGAGATTCTAGACATCGATTAGAACTCATGGGTAAATTTTGGGTCAATTCCGAGTAGGTTTGGTGTGTGTTTCATGAGGTATCACGAACCGCACTCCACGTGTTCGTCGAAATGACCGAATAGCCATTTCGACTTGATTTCTAGATTTTGGGCTTGTGCGTGGGTTAGATTAGCTTCGGGGAGTGTGTATTAGAGTTTACGAGTCTATATATATATATATATATATATATATATATATATATATATATATATATATATATTTATAGGTTATGGGTGCGTATCGGTTGTGTGTGGTTGTGTGTGTGTTGGTGAGTGTGTTTGTGTGTAGTGAGTTGTTAGTGTGTAATGTGTGTTAATATATATATATGTATATATATATATATATATATATATATATATATATATATATATATATGTATATGTATAGTGTGTGGTGTGTATATATATATGTGTTTATGAGTGTGTGTGTAAGTGTGATTATATATATATATATATATGTGTGTGTGTGTGTGTGTGTGTGTGTGTGTGTGTGTGTGTGTGTTTATATATATATATGTATGTCAGTGTGTATATATATATGTGTGTGTGTTTGTATATATATATGTATGTATTTGTGTGTATATATATATATATATATATATGTGTGTGTATATGTATATTTTATATATGTAAGTGTGTATATGTATATGTTAATGTGTGTGTGTGTGTGTGTGTGTGTGTGTGTGTGTGTGTGCATGTATATGTTTATGTGTGTATGTCGAGAGAGAGTGAGATAGAGAGATCGAGAGAGGGTGAGATAGAGAGCTAGAGCGAGAGAGATTGAGAATGTTGTTAGAGATAGAGAGATGAGAGAGTGAGGTAGAGATGAGATGAGAGTGTGAGAGAGAAAGAGTGAGATAGAGAGTGAGTGAGAGGGAGAGGCATATAGCAGCAGTAGTAGGGAGAGCAGCTGCAGCGCAGCGGCAACAGTAGCAGCAGGCCGCAGCAGCAGCAGCTGCAGGCAACAACAACAGTAGCAGCATCACAGTATCAGCAGCAGCCGCGCGGTATCAGCAGCAGCGCGGTTAACCCCACCCCCTTTTCATATATATATATATATATATATATATATGGTTATATATATAGATAGGTAAATATATATAGATATGTATATAGATACATATATCTATATAGCTAGATACATTGTATATATATATATATATATACTTATTGTATTGATGTTTACAAATAGTAATATATATATAGGTATATATATATATATAGATAGTTAGTTAGTTAGTTAGAGTTAGAGGGTAAGGTATCTCAATACCTTGAGATACCAAGGTATTGAGGTATAGCCTAATACTAAGTTATATATATATATATATATATATATATATATATATATATATATATATATATATATATATATATATATATATATAGTAGCATATAGTAGTATATATATATAGATAGTTAGCTAGTTAGTTATAGTTAGAGAGGGTTAGGCGAGGTATCTCAATACCTTGAGATACTCAAGGTATTGGGTATTGGGGCGAGGCACTAGATTTTTGCCTAGGATTCAGGTTAGTGATGCTTTTATATATATATATACATGCTAGTATATATATTAGAGAGTATAGGCGGGGCGTATAGCGTAGGTTGAGATATCAGATACCGAGGGTATTCGGGTATCTCAAGGAGGCGAGTTTGAGGGTTTACTAGCTTAATGAGCTAGTTTTGACCTAAAATTTTAGGGGCACCCTAGTTTGACCTAGAGTTGACCGTAGTTGCCCCGGTTGAATTCCAAAGTCACAATTTGACCTAGTTTTGACCCAGAGTTGACTTTTTGGAGCCCGATTGACTTTTTGATCCAGATTTTACCGGTTTGACCTATTTGACCTATAATGACCTTAGAAGCTTGTTTTTAGTTATTTTATATCTGTTTAACTCTTTTGAAACTCGTTTAACCTTGTTTTTCGTATTAGGTCCTTGTGACGCCAGTTCGGAACTCGATCCTCGCCAGTTGCTAAGGACCTCAAGCGAGTACATTCTCTGATAGTTTTTATTATCTGATAATTATTATAATTCAGTTTCTAGTATAATATTATCTGATTTTTCTGGCATGACACAGACTAGTATTTCTGGATTCATTTACTTGCGACACGTATATTTTATTTTTTGGCCTCTATTTTTGGAATCACCTACTGGCATCACATCAGGACTCACTACAGGCATCACTCATGTTTCTGGCTGGACTCATACTTGATTTACGTGTCGGGTCTTGGATTCACTTGTACTAGTCGGGGCAGAAAAATACTCGAGTAGACATGTAAATATTCCCAATATGGAATCACTAAAATTACCCTCTTTTGTCTAATCTGGAATGATAACAGCCATACACCCAGTGTGCGGTAAGCCGTACTTCCCCCCTAGCCGTTTATATGTCGAAACAGGTATTTTAGAGACACGAGTTTATTCTTTCTAGTCTGGACTCTCTTGCATTTCTTGACTGGACTCACTTATACTTTCTGGACTAGACTCATTATATTTACTCTTGTTGAACTCACTTCACGTTATTGTGCACACACTTGATCTTAGTTTAGATTTTTTATATCCTGCAGTTATTACTATCTTGCTTCTGATTTTCATACATCTTTACCTTTATGCACCAGTTGATATATATATTTTTTCCTGTTCATACTTTATTTTCTTCTCCTTGTGCTACTTGCTATAACTGCTTTATAGTTTTTATCATCTAACTGGAACTGCTGTTAGAGGTGTGCTTGCTCCAATCCTGACTGGATATATTTTTCAGAGGATCTGGAAGATTGGTGTTCGATATTTTATGGACCTCAGTTTGTCGATGGTGCAGATAGGGACCCCTAGTTCAGGAGTAATTCTGGGTTGGTAGCCGGGATCACAAGGACCTCAGTTATTGTATTTATTAGCTTTTGGTACCGAACTTTTCCCCGGCTTCGGTTGAGATCTTGTATTGTATTTGATTCTGGGTATTGTTGTATTATTATTATTATTGTTGTTATTTTAGTAGTAGTTGTTTAGACTTTGTAGTTGTTAGACTTCTATGTTATCTTATCGTTCTTAGATCGTGATTGAGTATTTTGTTATCTTTATCATATTGCTCCTCCGTTTGGAGTTGAGATCTTGACAGATACTTATATTGATTGTGTGAGATTGTTAGCTAGATAGTAGACCATGACAGCATTCTACCGCCGATGCTGCAGCGTAGGCTGGACGTACCCATGACTCATGCGCGATTTTTTGGGTGCGCGTCATAACACGTTTTTGTGGCGGCCTACGCAGGTCTCGAGCTTCGCAATTAGTGCGATATTATGGTAGTACAACAATTTAGTTATACTGCTGCGAGCCTGCTCTAGGATATATGATCTAGGATCTATGATGAGAGGTATTCAATCACGACTAGGAACAATTCCAATCTATTCTAATTATTTTGAAATTGTTTCCTTTTGAAATATTACTTTCCTTACTTGAGGATATCGTATCTTGCGCCTTATTGACTTCTTTTGATCGGTGTTCAGGATACCTCCGAAGACACGATCCTATCGTACCGTTCCAACAGTTGGCACCGAGAGGTCTGCCACCTCTCGTCTAGCTCATATTCAGGCTGTTGCTATCGCTCCACTCACCACTCCTGCGGTTGAGGGAGAATCTGCTTCTCTCGGGGATCCTCCTCCACCAGTCGATCCGAGGACTACCCCAGTCGTTCCGGTAGTGCCTCCACCACCTCCTACACCAGTAGACGCCGCATAGTTGTTTGCGTTCTTCAGGGAGATGATGGACGTGCAACACCGCCAGGCAGATGCGATGAGGCTGGACATTGAGAATGCCTACCAGGTGGCCATGACGGCAGTGGACAGAGTGGCTTAGATCCGGCCACTGGCAGATCAGACTCAGATGACTGGATAGAGCATATTGATGCGACCCAAGGAGTTCTGGGGTACAGAGGGGATCCTGTACGCAGATGACTGGATAGAGCATATTGAGGGGATTTTTCGGCTGGCACAGATTCCAGATAGCATGCAGATAGAGGCAGCTGTCAATCAGATATTCGATCTCGCTTTGACGTGATATCGCACTGATACGAGGATCGCGGCACCAGGGATTACTTGGAGGCTTTCAAGAGACTTTTTAAAGAGAAGTTTTTCCCAGATGTGGCTCTCAGTACTTTGGAGAGCCAGTTCGAGGTACTCATCCAGGGGAGCATGCTAGTGGATGAGTACGCAACGAAGTTCTGCCATCTGGGCAGATTTGTGGAGGGCTTGAGTGAGACAACAAAGGCAAGAAAGTTTTAAAAGGCTTAGTCATGGCGGTCAAGTCTTTGACTAGGATGTGACCGCGAGGCAACTTTCGAGCAGACTGTAGGGGTCGCTCAGAGGGCAGAGGATGACTTGGAGCTCAAGTCCAAGAGAGGCAGGGATGATTCAGGTAGTGCGAGTGGTAGTGCAGGACCGGCTAAGTATCCCTATGTACAAAAGGCAGCACAGCAGAGTCAGGATTAGAGAGTGCCACACTTGTGCCTACTGCAGAAGGCAGGACATACTTGGGATATTTGTAGGAGAAGGCTAAAGGTGTGTTTGTTCAGTGGATCCGCTGCTCACCAGATGCGAGACTGCCCCACTACATCTCTATTGGTAGAGCACAGGATCGGAGAGTTGGATCTAGGCCACCTGTGGCAAAGCATCATGTCCCGCACCAGCAGAGGAAGATACCCCAGCAGGGCAGGGCTTTTGCATTGACTGTCGAGTAGGCCGATGCTACTGGTGTCGGGTTAGCAGGTCTGTCTCTTTATTCTTCTTCCTGTCTATTTCTATTCCTTGTGGTGTGCTTCATTAGTACATGTTAGACTTTTCTTTTGTGCTGTAGAAGATAGTGTAGTGACCCTGATTGAGACTGTGATAACACGACCAGTAGGTCCATGATCTTGCATGTTGTTTAGGTAAAATTTCTTGACTGTGATTGTTGGGGGTTTGACCAAGAAGAAGTGCGATCGACTTTAAATTTCAAAGACAAAATTTTCTAATGAGGATATGCTTGTCACTACCCCATTTCCAGGGTAGGGTATTTTTATTTTAATTTGGTAATTGTGTATTGATCATAAATATTTGTATTAATATTTAATTAGTTGCTTGTATTTATTTTTATTAGTTATTTTGGGATTTTGGCTAGCCTGGACCCATGTCAGACCCTAGTGGACCCCTGTCAGATCCAACCAACACCCTTGTCAGACTTATTTATTGGCTTAGAATAGTTATTTATATTTTATTAGTAATTAGAGTATTTTGGATTAGTTAGAATGGTTTAAAGAAACCCCAAACCCAAACCCTATTTTAGCATGACTAATTTGGAGGATATTTTGGACTTTGTGTTTAAGCATCAAACCCTAACCCTTCCATTCCATTACTTGGTCGAACATAACCCCCCCTTCATTATATTCCTTCTTCTTTATTCTCCTCTCCATTCTCTTCTTCTTTCCTTCTTCCAATTTCTTCTCCCAAGTTCCAAGTAAGTTCTTCATTTTCCTCTTTCTTTACTTCCTTCATTTGTTTTCCTCTTTAATACAAATCCTAACCCTTTGCTTTTCCCTAACCTAGGTGTGTAGAGCTTAGAATTGGTGTAGAAGCTTGGGTTGGAAGCTTGGAGGCTTGGTGTGGGTGATTCTAGGTTTTTGGAGACTTTGGCCTTGGGATTCCAACTCCCAAGAGGTAAACCCTAAATTTTCTCTTAGTAGTTGCTCTAATATAGTATAATTAGTAGTTTAGAACCTTCCTAGACTTTAGGGCTACCCATGGGAGGAAGTTAGAACTTGTTGGTTGTGTTTGGAGACTTTGACATTAGATTTTGTGTCAATTTTGGGTCAAAATCTAAGATTGGCCCAATTTTGTGTGTTGCCCTAGGTTAGACGGACCTAGGTAGATGATCTTGGGTGTCTTGAGGGTAAGTACGTATCCCCGTTCGGGATACGTGAGGTTGTGTCGCAGAGTTTTGGGTATTTTAGATAATTTGGGAGTTTTTTTGTCATTGTGGGTTCCATATGCCTGTGGGATTTTGCCACGGACCTAGAAACAGAGAGTTTGCATTTTTTTGAGATTTTAGACATTGATTAGAACTCGTGAATAAATTTTGGATCAATTCTGAGTAGGTTTGGTGTACGTTTTACGAGGTATTGTGAATCACACTCTACGTGTTCATCGAAATGGACGAATAGCCATTTCGACTTGGTTTCTAGGTTTTGGGCTTGTGCGTTGGTTGGTTTAGCCTTGGAGAGTGTGTACTATAGTTTATGAGTCTATATATATATATATATATATATATATATATATATATATATATATATATATATATATATATATATATGTTATGGGTGCGTGTGGGTAGTGTGTGTGTTGTGGTTGTGTGTGTGTTGGTGAGTGTGTTTGTGTGTAGTGAGTTGTTATTATGTAGTGTGTGTTAATATATATATATATATATATATATATATATATATATATATATATATATATAGTGTGTGGTGTATATATATATATATATGTGTTTGTGAGTGTGTGTGTAAGTGTGATTGTATATATATATATATATATATATATATATATATATATATATATATATATATGTGTGTGTGTGTGTGTGTGTTTGTATATATATATGTATGTGTTTGTATATATATATATATGTGTATGTGTATATATATATGTAAGTGTGTATATGTATATGTTTATGTGTGTGTGTGCGTGTATATGTTTATGTGTGTGTGTCGAGAGAGAGTGAGATAGAGAGCTAGAGCGAGAGAGGGTGATATAGAGAGCTAGAGAGATTGAGAATAGAGTTAGACATAGAGAGATGAGAGAGTGAGGTAGAGATGAGATGATAGTATGAGAGAGGAAGAGTGAGATAGAGAGTGAGTGAGAGGGAGAGGCATAAAGCAGCAGCAGCAGAAGGGATAGTAGCTGCAGTAGAGCAGCGCAGCGGCAGCAGGTCGCAGCAACAAGAGCAGCAGCAGCGCATTATCAGCAGCAGCCGCGCGGTATCAGCAGCAGCGCAGTTAACCCCCCCTTTCATATGTATATATATATATATATATAGATAGATAGATAGATATAAGTATATGTATATATAAATGTATGGTTATATATATAGATAGGTATATATATATAGATATGTGTATTGATACATATATCTATATAGCTAGATATATTGTATATATATATATATATATATATATATATATATATATATATATATATAGATATACTTATATATATGTATTGATGTTTATATATATATATATATATATATATATATATATATATATATATATATATATATAGGTATATATATAGATAGTTAGCTAGTTAGTTAGAGTTAGAGGGTAAGGTATCTCAATACCTTGAGATACCAAGGTATTGAGGTATAGGGGTATCGAGGTATAGCCTAATACTAAGTTATATATATATATATATATATATATATATATATATATATTTTGATGTTATATACATAGTAGCATATAGTAGTATATATATATAGATAGTTAGCTAGTTAGTTAGAGAAGGTTAGGCGAGGTATCTCTATACCTTGAGATACTAAAGGTATTGGGTATCAGGGCGAGGTATTGGATTTTTGCCTAGGATTGAGGTTAGTGATGTTTATATATATATATATATATATATATATATATATATATATATATATAGGCGGGGCATATAGCGTAGGTTGAGATATCAGATACAGAGGGTATGCTGGTATCTCAAGGAGGCGAGTTTGAGGGTTTACTAGCTTAATGAGCTAATTTTGACCTAAAATTTTTGGGGCACCCTAGTTTGACCTAGATTTGACCGTAGTTGCCCCGATTGACCACCAAAGTCAACAATTGACCTAGCTTTGACCCAGAGTTGACTTTTTAGACCCCTCGTTGACTTTTTAACCCAGATTTCACCGGTTTGACCCGTTTGACCTAGAACGACCCTAGAAGCTTGTTTTTAGTTACTTTATATCTGTTTAACTCTTTAGAAACCCGTTTAACCTTACTTTTCGTATTAGGTCCTTACGATGCTAGTTCGGACCTCGATCCTCGCTAGTTGCTAAGGACGTCAGGCAAGTATATTCTCTGATAGTTTTTATTATCTGATAATTATTATGATTCAGTTTCTAGTATAGTATTATCTTATTTTTCTGGCACGACACGAACTAGTATTTTTAGATTCATTTACTTGCGACACGTATATTTTAGATTTCTTGCCTCTATTTCTGGAATCACCTACTAGCATCACATCAGGACTCACTATAGGCATCACTCATGTTTCTGGCTGGAGTCATACTTGATTTATGTGTCGGGTCTTGGATTCACTTGTACTAGTCGGGGCGGAGAAATACTCGAGTAGAAATGTAAACATTTCCAATCTGGAATCACTAGAATCGCCCCCTCTTGTCTAATCTGGAATGATAACAGCTACACACCCAGTGTGCGGTGAGCCGTACTTATCCCCTAGCCATTTATATGTCAAAACAGGTATTTCAGAGACACGAGTTCATTCTTTCTAGTCTAGACTCTCTTGCATTTCTTGACTGGACTCACTTATACTTTCTGGACTGGACTCATTATATTTACTCTTGCTGGAATCACTTTACGTTATTGTGCACACACATGATCTTCGTTTAGATTTCTTGTATCCTGCAGTTATTACTATCTTGCATATGATTTTCATGCATCTTTACCTTTATGCACCAGTTGATATATATATTTTCCTGTTCATACTTTATTTCCTTCTCCTTGTGCTACTTGCTACAACTATTTTATATTTTTATCATTTAACTGGAACTGCTGTTAGAGGTGTGCTTGCTCCAATCCTGACTGGATATATTTTTCAGAGGATCTGGAAGATTGGTGTCCGACGTTTTATGGACCTCAGCCTGTCGATGGTGCAGACAGGGACCCCCTAGTTCAGGAGTGATTTTCGGGTTGGTAGCCGGGATCACTAGGACCTCAGTTGTTGTATTTATTAGCTTTTGGTACCGGATTTGTTCCCGACTTTTGGTTGAGACCTTGTATTGTATTTGATTCTGGATATTGTTGTATTATTATTATTATTATTATTATTGTTGTTGTTTTAGTAGTAGCTATTGTTTAGACTTTGTAGTTGTTAGACTTCTGTGTTATCTTATCGAGCTTAGATCGTGATTGAGTATTGTATTATCTTTATCATATTGCTCCTCCGTTTGGAGTTGAGATCTTGACAGGTACTTATATTGATTGTGTGAGATTGTTAGCTAAATAGTAGACCTAGACAGTGTTCTACCGCCGATGCTGTGGCGTAGGTTGGACGTACCTATGACTCATGTCCAATTATTCGGGTACGGGTTGTGACAACCCATTAGCTATTGTGCTCGGGGAAACTGCACAGTGGCTGTACCTAGCTGCTCTCCCCGAGTTTCCACTATGTTGTAGCTGCTAAACTCTTAGTAAGTTCCTGCCCTGAGCTGCCACTGCTACTGTTCTCTTCCTTAAAACTACCGAAGCCTCCTGCATAGAACTGCGAATAGCTTGCTGCCTGAGTTGCTATGCCCCACACTGATGTACTGCCCTCCCATTTAAACTGCATAGTTTTTCTGATACTCTTGCACGGGTACTGCACTGTGCAGTGCTCGTTCTCCCCCTTCTTGCTGTACAGATACATCTTATTGGCAGTTGGCTGGGAAATCACACTGATGCACTCACTAACACACACCATTACAAACACACCACTCATAGACACATATAAAAATAACTATATATATATATATATATATATATATATATATATATATATATATATAAACCAATACATATATATATACATATACATATAGATCTATATATACACATACCTATACACCAATCTTAAATATACTAATATATACATATATATATTACATAATTATCATATATATATATATAATTACATATGTACGAATAGCAAGGAAGATAAAACATCAAATACGTGGAGTGCACCGCAACCATATCACACTAGCTCTATGATACGCGTGCGATACGGCTCCAACACAAAACCAAACGTATCCCGTAGGATACGAGCAAATTTAATATAGTAATTATGAGCAATACATATAGTAATTAGAATAACTATGTGTCTGTGTCACAATATGATATGCACAAGGCCCGATATCGGAGGAAAATCTCCAAAATCAACCTGTTTTGTCAAATTGATGAGATACGGCCTACACGTACCTAATTATGGATACGATACTAGTCACAATCAAGCATTCATATATTATTTAGATCTATTAGACTATATGACAAATACTACATGTGCCAATCTCAAAATTTCTCCAAAATTGGCACCAAATTGCACATAACTTCCACCGTAGGTCTCAGATGAACCTAAAACCAATTTCTATAGGTAGCCTATGAATGTGGGTTGGTTTCTCAAGGTTAAATCTCAGATCTAGAGTCTATTAGAAAGGAAAAAACTGAAATGTACCTATTAGGAGATGGATTCCCAGTGAAAAGTTTCCAATTATAAAGTAGCTCCTCTCTTTGTAGATCTTGGCCTCCTCCTCCTCCTCCTCCTCCTTCTCCTCCTCTTTGCTTCCTTCTTGTAGATCCTTGATGTAGAAGACTAGTGAAGGAATGAAGGAAATTGAAAAAAGGAAATTGTAGATCTAAAGAATTGGGAAATTGGTGAAATATAATAGTTTCTCTCTCCTCCAAGCATGGTCGGCTATATAACCCTCTCCTAAGCTATGTGAAAAGTCTTAATTACCCTTTAGGGCCTCTTATAAAGAAATTAATTAGGGAGGGAAGGTTTTAGTCTAATGGTTTCACTAATTAATACAATCTCCTAATCCATGGGCCTAACTTATAGGCTCAAACTAAACTCATTTAAAATATTGGTTCATGCATCTAATAAAATAGGTTAGATCCACTACACAAGTCTAAAATAAATCTACAACTAGCAATTAATAATAATACAATAATTAAATAATCATGCATGCACTATATTTAAATACAAATAAATCCTAAAATTAAATTATCCATGTCAATTACCATACTACCCTTAAATAAAAATATGAGGGTGACAGTTTTGGGTCAATACAAAAAGTATAAAATACTCACATTGGTTGTCATGAAGGAATATTAAATATAGGGGAAGGGATCTATTCTCAATAAGGGAATATTCTATCCGTTAACTAAAGAAAAAATTAATTAAGCTAGTTAAGTCATGACTAGTCTAATAGGTTCATATGGTCTAATATGATTGAACCAACACTAAGTCTAAACTAACTAGCAACTCTACTAATCACATATCTAATATTAGTATTAATAATTATTAACACAAGTCAATATATAAAAGACTAAAATACCCCTATCATGAGAAAGTGATGGTGACAGACAAGTGGACCGCGATATGCACACGCGGTTACAAGGTTTTAGCAACATCTTCTTTTAACCAATGCCACAAAGCAGGTAGATCGCGATATGTGAACGCTGTTACAACCATATTCTGTTGAAGATACCATGCGACAACATAAAGTTCTGCGGGCAGAGACTGAAAGCAGCGACTTTTCAGCATATACGCGCGCATGGCCATTTCAGTACAGGTGACTATAAATAGCAGGGATATGTGCTTCCCACACATACACATAGAGCAAAGAGAGCCCAATTGCTGTCCTTATTACGAGTGAGCCAGAGACCTTACAATTTTCTTTCATCGTTTAATCGTCAATCGAGTAAAGGAGTCAGCTGCAGTATCCGATCTCGATTGTCACACTTTCCCAGATCTTAATACTTGTAATCAAAATTCTAAGTGTTTGGATTCTTGTGTACTCTCTTATTGTAATTTTCTTAATACAAAAGATAGCAAAACTTTCACATTTTTTTGTAATGACAACAAATCTGACGACTCTGCTGGGGACGTCCTTCCCCTCCGACGAGAAGATAGAGAAGTAATAAAAAATGATAAAGTTGGGCTCAACTTAGAATATATTGGTTTTGCGCTTTGACTAACAGGCTTTCTAAGATATGCTCTCCGGGGACAGCACAAACCCCCCTCAAAGGCTAGCAAAGCCCAAGAAAACTCGTAGGACTTGGGTCGCCAAGGCTAGTGCATCACACCCAAAAATTACGGAGAATGTGATCCTTGTATCCAATGCTAAAGGTGCATGTCATGCGTTTGCACAGGCTGTCAGCAGCCATGTGTTGACATTACAAAAACAAGTCTTTCTAACTTTGATTGTAAATATAACAAAAAAAAGTACAAATAATTCCTAGACAGAAAATCTATGTATAATTGATAGATCGAGTACTGCAACTGACTCCTTTATTCCATTGACGATCGACCGACGAAGGGGGTTGCAAAGGCTTTGGCTCACTGGCACGAAAAGATAACAACTGGGCTCTTAAATTTGCTTTCTCCCTTCTCCCTTGTATTTGTGTCTGTGGGAACACGTCCCTACTATTTATAGACATCATTGAATGGCCATGCACGCACATGAGATAAAGAAAAATAACCGTTTTAGTTCATGTACGCTAGTTTCGAGCTGCCGCATGGCTCTCTCTCAACAAAATGCAGCTATAATTTTTGCGCGCATCTCGCAGTACGGTTGACATGTGGCACTTGGTTAAGATTGATCATTACTGATATCTTGGATTATTGGAACCCGTCATCAACATGACACGTAGCCTGTATTAGCTATTTGGAGATCTTGGTTGGTTATAATAGAAAGATTCTTCCGTATGGAGGTCCGTCGCAGGAGGTCAATGTCGCTTGGGGATTCATGGGATCACTGCCGCATAAAAGTATTATCGCATGAAGTCAGTACCGCATGGAAGGTTCGCCAAATGAGGTTGCTGCCGTATGGGGATTCGTGGGATCACTGCCACATGAAAGTATTACTGCATGAGGTCACTTCCACATGGGAGGTCCATCACATGAGGTCACTGCCACATGGGAGGTCCGTATTGTGCTGATATTTTATCTTGTAGCCGTTGTCTACATGTACTATGAAGCGTCCCGCTGTAATGGTCAGAGCAATTATAATTGGTGACATGACTGCCAGTGGCTCAACTTTTATGGACTGTTGCTGGGCATTAAATGCTTTTGTTAGTAGGGGTGTGGCTATAGTGTTTGCCCCAAGACTTTTGTGCCACATCATGACTTTGTTGCCTTTTGTCGCATAGCTTTTGCTGGCTTTTGTAGTAGGGCTTTTAGCGTTCATGACTCATAATTTTTCATACTTATACAAGACCCCCTTCAAAGTTATTAAATTTTAATAAGTTTAAAATGCTTTAAAAAAGAAGCATGGACAAAAGAGCTTTCTGTCGTATGGATTATCTGTCGCATGGCCTACATGCCGCATAGACTTGATGCCATATTGGCTTGATGCTACATAGCCCTTGCCACATGGGTGAGGTTGCCAGGCTGTCAAATCAAATTCTTTCTTAGATTATGAAAAGATAGAATACCAGAACGTGTATTTATGGGATTCAAAACTTTATTTTGGCCCTGTAACTGCTTTCTGTTATGATTCCCAAGATGCAGGTTCATCCTTATAAATGCTAGGTTCATACCATGATTTTGGTGCCCAATTTTTTTGGAACCCAAGCGCCAACCGCGATTGACTTTGTCGATAAATAGTGGCTTAGGAAGAGATAAAGAGAGAGGAATACTATTCTCCTTCTCAAGATACCTCTTTTTCCCCTCACGAGAAAGTCGGACATAGGCAATCCTATCGAGCACTTTTTTGACCCTCTGCCTCCGATGGACGACCACTCTACGACCTCCCTGACTGAAGGTAGAGAGGGACACTATTGCACTCTTACTTCAGAAGCTAATGAGACAATCTTTACTTGTACGTCCAAACAAAGAGACACAATCACACAGTCGTCGCATGGATGAGCAATCGTCAGAAAGATGCACAGACGAAAGCTCACTACTTGATGCATATGACCGTCGTCGAAAGGCTTTGACATAAAGATGTGCTGATGAAAAAACTTTTTGTTATGCACATGGATACACCTATTCTTGGAACGCTATCACGAACATGCACTGGAAAGCTATGTGCGACCACTCCCCGCATGCATGAGCTATCTGTCTGAGGCACCTCATCTTGAATATGCATTATGGTCAATGTGCACATACATGCAGGATATTTACTTATGCACATGGCTTCTCATGCTCATGGATACCCGACATCAGCAGAAGCCAAGCAACCTTATTTGATGTACATTTTCTGCCTTTGCCTTTATTTTGAGTATTCTAACTTGTACGGTTTCGTAATGCAGGAATTGCCTTGGGTCACTTTGGTCCTGATGGAGCATGGAAGGATATCATAAGTCCTGTTGTTCATGATGAACAAGCTTGTTACTCGGGAGATTATCTGTTGTCTTCCAATCTAGCTCGCTATAGCTATTCCCCGAATATAACTGCCATATTGATTACAGGGTTAGGATTGAAATCTCAACCGAGACTTCTACTGGCGGCTCATCCACATGGCAAAAATGGGTCCGTGCATATTTTTGCTGGCCTAGTTCTATGTTGTAACCTCCGTTGTTATCTATCAGTATGGATTCATTTCCATGTATTAAGGTTTGCCCTGAGGAGCCTAAGTGGAGGGGTGACCTAGAATATATTGATCTTTGCTTCCAAGTTTACTCGCATCTGTAGTAGAAACAACACGGAGGGATGCCTTGATGGAGAAAGTTCTGATTTTAGTAATTTTTTCTTGAATGTACTAATGAGAAAAACTATAATAAATTTCCATCAAATGTACTCATGATCTTAAATATCAATGAAACTTTTTTTTTTCCAGACTTTTCTCTTTTGCTCTGTATTGTGGATGTGAGCTAGAATATTCATACTAGAGGTAATGTGTATAATATTCTAGCCGTTAGGGACATTACACTGGGTAACTTTGGTAGACTCATTATCTAAGATATACTTAAATAATTAAGTACAGATAATAAGTTCGAAGTGAACCCCTATCAGAGGTGATATGGACGTGATAGGTTGGAGTAATTTCGCTAGTAATTTTTATGGACTTATCATCCTTGGCGTACTTAGGATTAAATACAGATGATAAGTTAAAAAGACAAGCACCATCAAAGGTATGACGGACGTGATGGTAGAAAATCGATAACGAATTATGTTTATTTAGGTGGCCTCAGCGAGAGTGTTTCGTTGGAGCTGAGGTCTGTTCTACTGGGAAACTTTAGAGGATCCATTATCTATTGCGTATTCAGGACCCCTGAATACATATAATAGATTTCATAACGTATCGTGGGGGAACAAAAATCATATTGTATATTTGCACTTGCTGGGGATAAACAAAATATAAATACTGTATATTTTAAATTAATCTTCTAGGGATGGGGAAGTACATGCCTTGCTTTGACATAGTACTTTTTGAGGAACTTGTCCTTGATCAAAATTATTAACAAGTCTCCATTAGGTTCTACGAGCCGGTAGGCACCATTAGAATACACCGATTCCACCATGAAGGGGCCTTCCTATTTGGCTTCGAACTTTCCTGCGGTCTTGTATGTCACGACCATCGGTCTTCTCACTATTAAAACAAGGTCACCAACTTGGAACACTCTTTTCTTGACCTTTTTGTTGAAGGCTCTAAAAATGTTTGGTTGATATAGCTCAATACGATGTTGAACCAAGAGACGCGTCTCATCCAGTGCCTTCAACTTTTGTAACCGATTGCGATGGTTGTCCTCAGCCGTTAATTGGTTGGCGAGAGCTACCCAGAGAGAGGTAATATAGAAATCTAGGGTAAGCGCCTCTTCGCTCCCGTACACTAAGAAAAATGACGTACTGCCAGTTGGGGTTCAGACCGTTGTGCGATAGGCCCAAAGACATTCCCCAAGCTTCTCATTCCAGTCATGTTTATTGGACGAATATACTTCTTAAGTAGCTTGATGATATTCTTGTTGAATGCTTTCGCCAATCCATTTCTTTGGATTATATGTCGTCGAAGCTATATTCTAGATTACTTTTTTTATCGCAAAACTGATAGAAAGCGTGACTTACAAATTGTGGGCCGTTGTCGTGGATAATCCTCTGAGGTAGGCCAAAAAGGTAGATAATGTGATATTTGACAAAGCTTATCATGTTTGATATTTTTACCTCAATAAGCGGTACATCTTTTTCCACTTGGAGAAGTAGTCAGTTATGTCAAGAATGAAGCGGTACCCTTTGGATGACGGAGGGCTAATCGGGCCAATAATATTCATGCCCCATGCTTTGAATGGCTAGGACACCACGACTGGGTGTAGGAACTCCAAAGGTTTAAATTTGCATGGATTTGACACATCTTGTATTTCTTTGCATAATCGATGGCATCTGCCACCATAGTGGGCCAATAATAATCTATGTGTCGGAGGCGCCTGTAGCTTAGGACCGAATTGGTGTGCTCTATAGGTTCCATCGTAAGCTACACGGAGTTCCTGCTTTGTTTCTGCGTCTGATATGCATCGTAGCCGTAGACCGTCATACGAATGGTAATACAACAACTTGGTAGCTGTATCATAATAGAACCGAAGGGATCATCTTCTAACTGAAGCAGCTTCCTTTGGATCCTCCGAAAGGATTCCATAGACTGCGTATTCTATGAAAGAAAACCTCCAGCCTTTGACGTCGATGTCAGTTTCTAGCATGTCTCTTAGGCATATGCATAGATTGTTCTTAGGACAGACCCACTTTTGACCAGTCACTGTGATCGACCGCCGGATCTAGAGAAAAATTTCCAGGTGTAAACACCCTAATTTTTCAGAATAATTTTAATATAATTATTGCCAATTTTCGATATTTTTCTGGAAGAAGAACCAAGGTAATTGTGATTAAAGAATTTTTAAATGCTGATTATTAATATTGAAATATTATGGAAATAATATTTTATGGGGTAAAATAGAAAACCGGACATAGGATAATTTTCGGTGAATTTATTGGACTCCGAAAACGCATTTAAAGCCCTATAAGCTATTAAATAATTAAACCGAATTAAACCCGTGCCAAACACCCAACATCCCCATGAGAGCCGAAGCCAAGCCCAAGGAGCATTGACCCAGCCCAAATCCTAGGTCTAGACCAAGGCCCAATCCTAGGGAAGGTTAACCAAGCCCTAATCCTAGGGTAACCCTCAAACCTAAAAATCCCACATGTATATAAACATCTCTTCATTCCCTTTCTTTATTTTTTATTTCCCAAAAACCTAAAGAATTATTTCCAGTCGACCCCCTTTACCATCACTGTACATCCTCTCCTTCCCTGTGCCCGACCCCTCCGCCGACCAAGGCCACCTCCCACCGGAGCCGATCACCTCCGCCTCAGCGCTCGACCCCATCGTCTCCTCTCCCTGTTCTCTCCTCCTCCCCTACCAGAAACGAGCAGCGGTAGCAGCCCTCCTCCCACACGACTGCCTCCTCCGGCGGAACCCGACCGGAGTGGCCCGATACCCCATTGCCATTCGCCCGAGCCGCCCCCATCGACCACAGTGACCAACCGCCTCTCCAGCACAGTCCTTCTCCCCCGCCGTTGCCGGCCCGCGTGAATCCCCCACTCCAGCCTGACTTCCCCCGACCCCGCACCCCGACTGGCCGGCTTCCCCGCTCCTCCCCGTCCGACTTCAGCGTCACCACCACTCGCCAACACCTGAACGCCGCCGCTGCCCTAGCCCCAAACACGGCCAACGCGGACCCAGCAATATCCCGGACATGGCAGATTCGGACCAGGACACGAAACAACATCTCGGACACGTGAAACTCAGATTCACGGAGCCCTGTTCAGATAGCATTTTCTCTCGCCTCGTATTTCTATTTTCAATTCCGTCTGTTGCAACGCGTAGACTGTATAACCCTCTCGATGCCCGTACAACCTGCTCGGTGCGTCGTATCCTGTGGTGATCGCACACCGTGATCCAAAAACAGGAAAACCAACGTCCTGTTTCACCCCGGAACTGAGTGTGCCCCGCCAAACGGGACGACTTGGTCGCACGCGGTCTTTACCGAAATGTGCGCGACGTTGATACGTACGTGAAAGGTTTCGCAGAAGTTGATTTGGATGTGCGTGCACACCGGAATCAACGCGTATCCGCTGACAACACCTCGTATCCGTCCATTCTGGAATACGCTGTAACTTTACGTACACGCGTGGATCGAGACGAAACTTATGCCAGTGGACTCGTAGCAATACGCTGGTCCTATGACCCAAGTTTGGTTCGATTCTGAGAACGTTGACAAAATCGCGTATCGTGGGCCTCACCGGCTCCACATGACGGGCGATTTTGTGATCGGCTCATCGGAATCCAATTCTGGAAGTTCCGTTGGGTTCGTATCATCGTTCCTGATTTGTTGACAGTAAGTTTGGTGAATTTGGAGACCTTTGACCATGACACGCTTTTCGGTGCAAAGTGGCCCACATATGGACCCCGCTTTGGCCCGAAAATATCATTTTTGACCTTGTGTCCAAATTGGACTTAAGGATAGGCGTTTCTAGCTATTTGATATCTTCTGAGACTGTTGGTGATGTTTGTTACAACTTTTGGAGGAGTACCTGCAGGATCCACTAATACAGGGATAACTGTTGGTATTCAAACCCCAGGCAAGTGTACCTTGCCAAACTCTGCAGTATTGTTACATATTTTCTTTGTTTCATTTATATTGCTGTGCATACTTAACCTAGGACCGTATGACTTACTTAGCGTTCGATCAATAGTCGGGCCGTACGCGGCGTTGTATATTGTCATCTAGAGATGGACATTCGTGACACTTTACATCCTCGTACTTGTCTTATCAAGTACACTATGATCCAGGACACTTGACACCATTTATGAGACAGGATCTTCCTGAGATATTCATGGTGATTCTGTATAGGATACAGGACTTGACAGAGATACTATATTCATAGATACTTTATGACTTGTGCATTAGCTATGATCCCGCTTGACATGGACATGAGACGTTATGGTCATGATATGCGTGGTTACATTGGGTGGGGAGAGACACACAGGCTACAGGCTGTTTCATATATATCTACTACTATTGTGAGGTCGTAGACTCTCGTAGCAGAGCTAGACATATTACCGGTTATTACCGCTACCGGCTCCCCGACACAGAGCTTGTAGTGGCTCAGCCTGAGTACTCGTGATGCTCTCATATTGCATTTCACATAGATAGTTATATAGCTTACCCTATTTATTTTATTATTTGTTGCACTGCATTTGTTTTGGCTTGTATTTTTTGTACCTTGCTATGTCCCCTGAGGACCTGGATCCGGATTATGTCCGCAGGATTTGCAGACGAGATCTATCACGAGGTATACGGGACCGGAGCAGAAGCAGATACATGAGCTGTACCAACACCCGAGGATGAGGTCTTAGCTGATGACTTCTCCTGAGCATCTATGTTCATGCTCAGTATTTATTTTATTTCAGTCATTTATATTTTGGTCTGTTGAACCATTGTATCAGATATTTATCGGGTTGTTCCCCAAAGCACTTTGTTGAGACTGGTTGATGATTTACATTCCTTATATTATGTGGATCATATTTTATATCTTGTGTGGATGAGATTAGTTGTGCCCTGTTGTCGTAGACTTGATTTTACAGCTTAAGTATGCCCTGATGGATCCATTAAATTAGGTTTGTCCATCAATGTGTGCTGCTGGCCATTGCCACGTGTCTGGTCCCTCGGTATTTTGGGACTGGGGCGTGACATAGTTTTTGTGGTAGCCCATGTAGGTCTACGACTAAATCATTCGGTTTCAACTTAGGGACCGGACCAGCCTGCCCTAAGGATAGGATAAGTTATAGGATCTCATCCATTATTTGAACCATTTTTGAACTCTATATCGAACTCGAATAAATTACTTGATTTGCATCCTGTGTTGATTCCTCTGAGCGTTCTTACAGTTTATCTTTTGGTTGCAGAGTAATGGATCCCAGGAACGGAGATGAGATTCCCTTGGATACACCACACGACGCTGTGGTTACTTATATAGACGGAGTGACGCCAGGCAATGGAGGACAAACATCGCAGAGCGATCAAACCGGTCAGCCTAATCCAAGGTTCCAGAGAGATGACATCCCACCTCCGCCACAGTTCACTCCACAGATGCCAGTTTTCCCGCCAGGGCAAGCCATGGACGGGCAACAGATGTTTCAGATGATGTATGCCATAATGTAAGCCCAGCAGCAGATTCAGCAAGAGGCCCATCGTCAGGAGGCAGAGTATCTGAGAACCAGTCTGGTATCCGTATTGGAGCAGGCAAATCCACCAGCGAGGCGATCAGCGACGGGATCTATCACCAATTTTTGTCATCTCAAGCCTCGTACCTTCTCTGGTAAAGAGGGGCCAACCGAAGTTCACGAATGGCTCACGAACATACAGCACCAGTTGGAAGCAGCTGAACTTCCGAGAAAGAAATGGATGACTGCGGTCAGAATGCAGTTGACTGAAAATGCACATCATTGGTGGTTAGCAGAAGAGAGGAGGCTCGGACAGGACCGAGTCACCAGGGAAGAGTTCTCCAGACTCTTCAGAGAGATGTATATTCCAGCAGTAGCACGGTTGGAGCTCAGAGACAACTTCAACCGTCTTATTCAAGGCAATATGTCAGTGGAAGAATACAACGCGGAATTTATTCGTCTAAGTCGCTTTGCCCCAACCTTGATTTCGACAGAGGAAGAGAAAGCTGAGAAGTTCTTTGACGGACTAAAGTTCGAGCTCCAGAGATTGATTGGATCGGTCGCACCTACATCATATATCAACTTTCTTGCAGCAGCACGACGCATGGAGCGCGTCGCTAGAAGGGAGTCAAATCTGAAGAGGCCAATCACATCAGCACCATCCAGGACAGCACCTGGGGATTCTGTAAAACGATCCCAGAGGAGTATGCCAAATAGAGCAGCACACCGGGCCATATCTCTTCCTACTTGTCACTACTGCGGCAAGGTAGGACACATTGAGAGAGAGTGCAGGCGTAAGTTGGGACTATATCTGAGCTGCGGATCCAACCAGCATCTATCCAGGGACTGTTCTGAACGCAGAAACGGAGCACCAAGACTAGCTTTACCTGCACCACGACCAGCTTATCCAGCAGTAGGAGCACCGCAGACAGGAGTTGGAGGAGTCAGACCACCAGCTACAGGAGGCTACCAGCAGAGACCACTACTGGCACCACAGGCAGCTTTATTTTAGCAGGCTCAGCAGCAACAGAGAGGTCCAGCTCAGGGACAAGGACAGGCATTCACATTAACTATTGAGGAGGAAGCTACTGCAAGCGAGGTTATCGCAGGTACTATTTTAGTAGCTTCATTACCAACTGTAGCTTTATTTGATTCTGGAGCATCACATTTATTTATAGCAGCTAGCTTTATAGCCACCCATAGAGTAGCTACCGCACCCCTTCCGAAGATAAAGAGAATTCTTACGGAAGGTGGAATTATTCCGGTTAGTGACGTTTGTAGATCATGTTCTGTAGTAGTCTGTGGAAGAGAGATGCGAGCTCAATTTCTGATCTTTTCCATGCTGTATTTTAATATTGTACTTGGTATGGACTGGTTAAGTCAGTACCATGCGACTCTTGATTGTCGACTTGGACGGGTTATATTTAGACCACCAGGACATCGAGAATTTGAGTTTCTTCGGGGAGCAGTAGAGCAAGGAGTTCAGCCTACTCTTAGGGTACTATTTGTAGAAGGGGAGACAGGTTACCCAAAAGTCATATATGAGTTTGTGGATATATTTCCTGATGATCTTCCAGGTTTACCGCCTGATCGGGAAATAGAATTCACAATAGACTTAACTCCAGGAGCAGAGCCTATCACTTCATCAGTATATCGGCTAGCACCTAAGGAGTTAGTGGAGTTGAAGGAACAAGTTGATGATCTTTTGGAGAAGGGTTTTATCCGGCCCAGTGTTTTACCTTGGGAGCACCCATATTATTTGTACCCAAGAAGGATAGAACAATACGGTTGTGCATTGACTACAGGGCACTAAATGCTGTGACCATCAAGAACAGGTATCCCTTACTACGCATTGATGATCTATTCGATCAATTGAGTGGTGCTAGGGTATTCTCGAAGATTGACCTTAGATCCGGCTATCATCAGATTAAAGTAAGGAAGGAAGACATACCGAAGACAGCTTTCAGGACCAAGTATGGACATTATGAGTTCTTGGTAATGTCGTTTGGTTTAACCAACGCGCCAGCAGTATTTATGAGTTTAGTGAACAGAGTCTTTCATCAGTTCTTGGATAAATTTGTGGTTGTGTTCATTGATGACATTCTAATATATTCTAAGAGCCACGAAGAGCACGAGGAGCATCTTAGAATCGTGTTAGAGACCTTGAGACAGGAGAAGTTATATGCCAAACTCAGTAAGTGTGAGTTTTGTATGGATAAAGTGCCTTTCTTGGGACATATCATCTCAGGAGAAGGACTTTCAGTTGATCCAGAGAAAGTTGCGGCAATAGAGACTTGGCCTACACCTACATCAGTTGCGGAAGTGAGAAGTTTTCTCGGACTTGCGGGATATTACCGAAGGTTTGTAGAAAATTTCTCAAGGATTGCAGAGCCTATGATGAAGTTGACACGTAAAGACCAGGAGTTTATATGGACAGAAGACTGCCAGAAGGCTTTTGAAGAATTGAAGAAAAGATTAACAACAACACCTGTCTTGACTCTTCCTTCAGGGTCAGGAGGTTTTGTTGTTTACAGTGATGCATTAGGTAGTGGATTAGGATGTGTTTTGATGCAACATGGCAAATTTATTGCTTATGCATCGAGACAGTTAAAGGTCTATGAGAAGAACTACCCAACACACGATCTGGAGCTAGCAGCAGTTATATTTGCACTGAAGATTTGGAGGCACTATCTTTATGGGGAGAAGGTAGAAATCTTCATTGATCACAAGAGTCTGAAGTATGTATATACTCAGAAGGAGCTCAACATGAGGCAGAGACGTTGGATGGAATTGATGGTAGACTTTGATATAGATCTGCAGTATCATCCAGGAAAGGCGAATATCGTAGCAGACGCACTCAGCAGGAAGCCTACGGCTTATTTCTTGACAATGCAGCTCAAGTTATTGAAAGATCTACAAGAGCTTCAGATAGAGGTTATTTTACTAGGACAGAGTGGCTTGATGGCTAATATTGAAGTTAAGTCGTCACTTATGGAAAGAATTAAAGAGGCATTGCCCACCGATGCTAGATTTCGAAGACTCAAAGAGAGGACTGAAGCAGGCATGCAGACAGGACTTCGCATACATGAAGATGGGACATTACGGTTTGGGAATCGCCTGTATGTTCCAAATGGAGAATTGAGACAGGAGTTAATGACTGAAGCACATAGCTTTATGTACTCTGTTCACCCAGGAGGAACCAAGATGTACCGAGACTTGAGGCAGTATTATTGGTGGCATGGAATAAAAAGGGAGATTGCAAGATTTGTGGCTAAATGCTTAGTATGTCAGCAAGTAAAGGCCGAGCATCAGAGGACTGCAGGTATGTTACAGCCGCTTCCTATACCAGAATGAAAGTGGGAACATATCACGATGGATTTTGTCACAGGATTTCCAAGGAGCCCCAGCGGAAAAGATGCGGTATGGGTTATCGTGGATCGACTCACTAAATTGGCACACTTCTTGCCATTTAGAGTTGGACAGTCCACAGAGGTACTAGCCGACATGTATATGCGACAAATCGTAATATTACATGGAGTGCCGGTAAGTATTATATCAGATCGAGATTCGAGATTTATATCTCATTTCTGGCGAAGCATGCAAGAGAGTCTTGGCACCATACTCAAATTCAGCACAGCCTACCACCCACAGACAGATGGTCAATCAGAGCGCACGATTCAGATCTTGGAGGATATATTACGATCGTGTATGCTAGACTTTGGAGGATCTTGGGAAGACCATTTACACTTGGTGGAGTTCTCCTACAACAACAGTTATCAGGTCAGCATTCATATGGCACCATTCGAGGCATTATACGGAAGGAAGTGCATATCGCCAATATGTTGGAGTGATATTGGTGAACGTCAAATACTGGGTCAAGAATTGGTAATACAGACAGTGGAGAATGTAAAACAAATCCAGAATCATCTTCGAGCAGCTCAGGACAGACAGAAACATTGTGCTGACACTCACAGATGTCCCCTAGAGTTCAAAGAAGGAGAGCACGTATTCTTGAGGATTTTGCCCACTCGTGGTACTATCAGATTTGGGAGCAGAGGCAAGTTGAGCCCAAGGTATATTGGGCTATTTGATATTCTAGAGCGCATCGGTGAGGTAGCTTATCGTCTTGCATTACCTCCATCCTTAGAGGAAGTGCATGACGTATTCCACGTCTCACAGTTGAGAAGATACGTGACCGACCCAAGTCACGTAGTCGATCATTCAGAGATCGCAGTGGGCCCTAGCTTGAGGTATGAAGAACAACCTGTTGGAATCCTCGATTACAGCGAGAAGACATTGCGAGGACAGACAATCAGACTGGTTCGGATAGCTTGGAAACATCATTCTCCTGGCGAATCGACCTGGGAACGGGAGGATAGTATGCGCCAGCGTTATCCCCACTTGTTCGCGGATGCAGTTATAAACTAAGCATTCTTGTAATTTCCTAGTTCTTTCTTTAGAAGCTTATTCTATGATTGCGAGGACGTAATCCTCTTTAGGGGGGTAGATTGTAAACACCCTGATTTTTCAGAATAATTTTAATATAATTATTGCCAATTTTTGGTATTTTTTTGGAAGAAGAACCAAGGTAATTATGATTAAAGGATTTTTAAATGCTGATTATTAATATTGAAATATTATGGAAATAATATTTTATGGGGTAAAATGGAAAACCAGACATAGGGTAATTTTCGGTGAATTTATTGGACTCCGAAAACGCGTTTAAAGCCCTAGAAACTATTAAATAATTAAACCGAATTAAACTCGTGCCAAACACCCAACATCCCCATGAGAGCCGAAGCCAAGCCCAAGGAGCATTGACCCAGCCCAAATCCTAGGTCTAGACCAAGGCCCAATCCTAAGGAGGGTTAACCAAGCCCTAATCCTAGGGCAACCCTCAAACCTAAAAATTCCACATGTATATAAATATCTCTTCATTCCCTTTCTTTATTTCTTATTCCCCAAAAACTTAAAGAATTATTTCCAGCCGACCCCCTTTACCATCACCGTACATCCTCTCCTTCCCTGTGCCCGACCCCTCCGCCGACAAAGGCCACCTCCCGCCGGAGCCGATCACCTCCGCCTCAGCGCTCGACCCCATCATCTCCTCTCCCTGTTCTCTCCTCCTCCCCTACCGGAAATGAGCAGTGGCAGCAGCCCTTCTCCCACACGACTGCCTCCTCCGGCAAAACCCGACCGGAGCAGCCCGACACACCATTATCATTCGCCTGAGCCGCCCCCATCGACCACAGCGACCAACCGCCGCTTCAGCACATTCCTCCTCCCCCGCCGCTGCCGGCCCGCGTGAATCCCCCACTCCGGCCTGACTTCCCCGACCTCGCACCCCGACCGGCCGGCTTCCCCACTCCTCCTCGTCCGACTTCAGCGTCACCACCACTCGGCAACACCTGAACGCCGCCGCTGCCCTAGCCCTGGACACAGCCAACGCGGACCCAGCAACATCCCGGACACGGCAGATTCTGACCAGGACACGAAACAACATCTCGGACACGTGAAACTCAGATTCATGGAGCCCTGTTCAGGTAGCGTTTCCTCTCGCCTCGTATTTCTGTTTTTGATTCCGTCTGTTGCAACGCGTAGACTGTATAACCCTCTCGATACCCGTGTAACCCGCTCGGTGTGTCGCATCCTGTGGTGATTGCACACCGCGATCCAAAAACAGGAAAACCAACGCCCTATTTCACCCCGGAACTGAGTGCGTCCCGCCAAATAGGATGACTTGGTCGCACGCGGTCTTTACCGAAACGTGCACGATATTGATACGGACGTGCGGGATTTCGCAGAAGTTGATTTGGATGTACGTGCACACCGGAATCAACGCGTATCCGCCGACAACGCCCCGTATCCGTCCATTCTGGAACACGCTGTAACTTTACGTACACACATCGGATCGAGACAAAACTTGAGCCATCAGACTTATAGCAATATGCTGGTCCTGTGACCCAAGTTTGGTTCGATTCTGAGAACGTTGACAAAATCGCATATCGTGGGCCCCACTAGCTCCACTTGACGGGTGATTTTGTGATCGGCTCATCGGAATCCAATTCTGAAAGTTCCGTTGGGTTCATATCATCGTTCCTGACTTGTTGACAATAAGTTTGGTGAATTTGGAGACCTTTGACCCTGACACGCTTTTTGGTGCAAAGTGGCCCACATATGGACCCTGCTTTGGCCCGAAAATGTTATTTTTGCCCTTGTGTCCAAATTGGACTTAAGGACAGGCGTTTCTAGCTATTTGATATCTTCTGAGACTGTTGGTGATGTTTGTTACAACTTTTGGAGGAGTACCTGCAGGATCCACTGATACAGGGATAACTGTTGTTATTCAAACCCCAGGCAAGTGTACCTTGCCAAACTCTGCGGTATTGTTACATATTTTCTTTGCTTCATTTATATTGTTGTGCATACTTAACCTAGGACCGTGTGACTTACTTAGCGTCCGATCAATAGTCGGGTGCCAACACCGTACACGGCGTTGTGTATTGTCATCTAGAGATGGACATTCGTGACACTTTACATCCTCGTACTTGTCTTATCAAGTACACTATGACCCAGGATATTTGACACCATTCATGAGACAGGATCTTCCTGAGATATTCATGGTGATTCTATATAGGATACAAGACTTGACAGAGATACTATATTCATAGATACTTTATGACTTGTGCATTAGCTATGATCCTACTTGACATGGACATGAGACGTTATGGTCATGATATGCGTGGTTACTTTGGGTGGAGAGAGACACACAGGCTACAGGCTGTTTCATATATATCTACTACTATTATGAGGTCGTAGACTCTCGTGGCAGAGCTAGACACATTACCGGTTATTACCGCTACCGGCTCCCCGACACTGAGCTTGTAGTGGCTCAGCCTGAGTACTCGTGATGCTCTCATATTGCATTTCATATAAATGGTTATATAGCTTACCCTATTTTATTATTTGCTGCACTGTATTTGTTTTGGCTTATATTTTCTGTACCTTGCTATGTCCCCTGAGGACCTGGATCCGGATTATGTCCGCAGGATTTGCAGACGAGATCTATCCCGAGGTATACGGGACCGGAGCAGAAGAAGATACAGGAGCTGTACCAACACCCGAGGACGAGGTGTTAGCTGAAGACTTTTCCTGATCATCTATGTTCATGCTCAGTATTTATTTTATTTCAGTCATTTATATTTTGGTCTGTTGAACTATTGTATCAGATATTTATCGGGTTGTTCCCCGAAGTATTTTGTTGAGACTGGTTGATGATTTACATTTCTTATATTCTGTGGATCATATTTTATATCTTGTGTGGATGAGATTAGTTGTGCCCTGTTGTCGTAGACTTGATTTTACAGCTTAAGTACGCCCTGATGGATCCATTAAATTGGGTTTGTCTATCAGTGTGTGCTGCTGGCCATTGCTACGTGTCTGGTCTTTCGGTGTTTTGGGACTAGGGCGTGACACAAGGGAAGGCTTGAGGCCAACAAGAGCATTAGCCTTGAGATTTTGCAGCCAGAGGACATGCTCTATGAAGAATCCAATGAAGGTGGATATTATATCGACCACAGATTGATGGTACATCATTAAATCTTCATGTCAGACTTTGTCATCTACTCGGACCTGACTGATTATCATCTTGAAGTCACCATAGGCTTCTAGGTAGTTCACTCTTAACTTTTTAGTTAGTTGGAGCCCGGTGATGAGATATTTATTTTCTACCACGTTGTTGGAGCATGCTCCATGAGAGAATATGTGCCGTGGATAAGCAAATTATTTGGAAAGACCAACATAATTCCTACTCTAGCGATAATATTGCCCTTAGGTCCCGTTCTTGAAGCACCATCGAAGAAAATTTGCCAAATAGTCTATTTCATTGTCGTGTTTGATTCTAACACTTCGTTTGGAATATCATCGTAAAGCTTTAATATTTCTAGCACCGGATGAGCTGCCAGAAAGTATGCCAATGCTTGGGCATTGACTTCCTTTTAAGGGACAAATACCATGATATATGGTGATAGTAGCATTGCCCATATGGCTAGGCGAGAGTTCAGTGCTCGTGGCTTAGTCATGAGCACCCTTAGGGGATTAACTCGAGAGATAACATAGATTGTCGACCCAGTCACATAATGGCGAGTCTTCTGAATGGCGAAGATTAAAGCAAGGCACTCATTTTCAATAGGGTTATACCTGTGCTTGGCACCGACTATCATCTTGCTACGGTAGTAGATAGCCTATTCATGGTTCACGTCGCTCTTCTGGGCTAACAGAGCACCAAGAGAATGATCTATTGCACGGATGTAGAGCAAGAAGGGTTTCCCCACAACTTGAGCCACCAACACTTAAGGGTTCATAAGGTAATTCTTGATATCATCGAATACATACTGGCATTCTTCTATCCAGGCAAATGATACTCCTTTCTTCATGAGCTGTATGAATAGCTAACATCATCTGAAGAGATCTGATATAAACATTCTGATGTACATTAACCTTTCTTGCAGACCGCGATGCTTTTTAAGATTCTTCGGTAGATGCATATCACGGATAGCCTTCATCTTCTAAGGGTCTATCTGGATACCTTACGAGGTTATAATAAAACCCAACAACTTGCTACTGGATACTCCCAGAAAAGACTTAGTCAGATTCATATTAAGTTGGTGCACACGAATCAGGTCAAATACTGTCTTCAGGTCATGGAGGTGATCATCTTGACAACGACTTTTGACAGCAATGTCATCAACATATTATTCCAGTATTTTGCATAAATGCTCATAAAAAATAGTGCTCATAGCTTGCTGGTATATCGTACCTGTATATTTTAGGTCGAAGGGCATCATTGTATAGCAATATACCCCCAACGATGTTCGAAATGACATATGATTTTTATCTTCCGGGAATATATTGATCTGGTTGTAGCCTGAGAACCCATCCATGAAGAATATTTGCTCAAAGCTAAAGGTGTTATCGATCATTACATATCTGATCGGGAGAGGGAAATTTTCCTTTGGGCATGCTTTATTTAGATCCCGAAAGTTTATGCAGACTCGAATCTTTTCATTCTTTTTGTAATAGGAACTATATTGGCTACCCAATCTAGATGTCGTTTCTCACGAATAAATTTTCTTGTTATCAGCTTATTCACTTCGGCTTTGATTGCATCCATGATGTCTGGCCAGAATTGCCATTGCTGTTACTTTATTGTCTTACCATTTAGCAGGATGTTGAGCTTGTACATAGCAATTTGAGGGTCCAAACCTAACATATCTTTATATCTCCAAGCAAAGATATCAATATATTCCCTTACAAACTATACAAGGGGTTCACGATCTTAGCTGGACAGACTCTTGCTGATGAAGATGGGTTTGGGAGAGGATTTGTCACCCAAGTCGACTTGCACTAACTCGTCTTCAGTGGGAGGTTCTCGTTGTTCAAAACTTAGCTCCTACTGGGATTCTAACTATTGAGCCCAAGGTTCAACTTCGAAGAACTCGAGTATTTGATCATCGTCTTCAACTTGATTTACTGATGTCATGTTGATAACTAATATTTGCTTGAATATGTCCCCGATACTTGTAACTGAGTCCCAAGCGAAATACTCTGAGGAGTGAGAATGCATCTCGGCCTAGGCTTCTGATCTCTCGGGAGTTATTGGAAGTGTTACATATCCCAAACCATGGCTGGTTTTCACAATCCATACCTGGTGTAAGGGAACGAGTACGTGGCTACGTCCAGCCTACGCCAAAACATCGGGGGTAGAATGCTTTCTATATCAACAATACTATCTAAATATCTCACACAATATATATAATATACTTGTCATGATATCTCGACTCCCAAATAGAGGACAATATGATAATATGATAATAGTAAACAATACTCAATCACAATAATAAACTAGAGAAATATATTGCACGATATGAAATAGAAGGAAAGAAATAAAGTAATAATACATCATAAGTCCAAGTCTAATCTCAACACAAGACGTCAAATAATAATACAATGCCAAAGTGTCTAATTGACATATACAATATCATGAATGAACTAGCTATGGCTCATCGACTGCTGGTACTAACTCAACAGGCTCTACGGGTGCTAACTCAACTAGCTCACCATCCTGTGGCCCGTAGTGCGTAGGACACCAGTCCTCTAATGGATCGTCTAAAAAATATATCCAATCAAGATTGAAGCAAAGTACAACCCAAAAAGCAATTCCAATAATTGACAAAAATTATGAAACAACAATAGTAATAAAAATAAATGATGGAAGCAACTGAACTAGCATATATCACGAAAAAAAGTATCATGGTAAATAATGACAAGAACTGAGAACAATATAGTAAGAAACAATAATGTAATGAACTTGAATAAAGGAAACAAAATATAAATGTCCCTTAAAATAATAGCAAGATAATATGATCGGCTTAGGCCTCACGGGCTATATATAAAAGGTGAGCTAGCGTGATTACACGTGAGTTACATGATCTGCTAACTATCACGGGCTACACTAAATATCATGCCCCAGTCCCAAAACACGTGGGACCAGACACGAGGCAATGTCCAGGAAGTACGACTCCGTAGTGCTTTCCAATTTAATGGACCCGACGAAGTGCACTTACGCTGTCCATGGTCAATTGATCCAATTAAAAATCTAATCTTAATATGCAAAAAGTAAACTAAATCTCAATCCATGGTGAATAATCTCAAAAAGGAATGATATGCATCATTAGTCTGCATCCCAATAATACATCCGTTCGAATAGACCAAAAGAACAACATAGGTCTATAAATACTAGGCTATAAAAGCATAATAAAAAATGGATAGTAGTACATGACTATAATAGCTAAAAATGTAAAGATACCTATAATGATGTCCATACTCCACTAGATCAAGCATCCTGCAAACTGCGCAAATAACCTAGAAGGGAACCAGGTCCTCAGAGGGACGTAATAATATACAAAAATGCATGCCATAAAGTAAATACTGTGAAAACTCGAGGGTGAACTAACCAGCTTAGTGAAATGCACTCGAAGACAACCTTGGTACGTATGGGTAGGTGTAGGCATAACGTCCACACTTCGAAGAGCATAGTATTTGTACGTCCATCATTATGAAGAATGAGGTATCTGCAAATATATACGTCCGTATCACTCCGAAGAACGCGGTATCTGAATAAAGGAGGTAGGTGTCCCATATGCCTACCAGTTATCTTTCCGGCCTAATGCTAATGTACAAGTCTCAAGGGAGACGTGGCCATCTTGTACTATAATGTAAGTCACTAAAAAAATATACAACTAAGCTAAATACTGTCACATGTGCTGCTCATACCGATGGCCAGTCAAGCATGAAGCACGTGTCCCTACTTGAACTCACTCTGTGCCATACAAAGATACGTGTCAAGGCCTGGGGAGTCATATTGATAACTCTACGACTTTAAGTGGGTCCATTAGACACTAGGTCATACACAAGTCCTAACGTCAACACCTTCGTTGACTGCACCCGAGTCTTTCTCGGACGCGCACAGTTAAATACAATGTTAAAACAATAAAACATGCAACTAAATAATAAATAAATTTAAACAGTACAACAATGTAAGGTATACTTGCCTGGAACTCTGGTATGCACAAGCAATGATCCAGAACCAACAACAAAGGTAGTATCGTCTTGGATGCCTACGTATAAATAACAACAAATATTAATCACTACATTACACTATGATAATTACGTACACAAGTAGGACTTACGCAACGTCACGAGTTACGCGGATACTAAACCGAATAAACGTTCTAATTAAATATGTTGGCTAAGGTTGACTAGTCACGGGTCAAGGGGGTTAGGATTACACTTAGTCTACTAGTCCATAATATTTTACAAGTTATTATATGATATAAATTCTCACATGTTACAACTACGGTCACAGCTCGGATTCGTGTAGGTGCTAAGTCGCACCTCTAACACAGGGTACCAGGTATCCTACTTATTTCCAGGACACGTCTGATATGGGTAACCATCTAGGTCTCCATGTACAAGTATGTCATATCCTCAGGTACCGTGCACAACGAGATAATTTAACCACCAAATATGTTACAATTATCAATAATGTATAGCACTAATTTCATGTCCTAGATATTAGATTAGTGCGCGAGGGACAGTTTTAGGCTAACACTAAGGTCAACCAAATAATATACTAAACTAACCAATTTTCTATTAAACAATTACTAACAATAGTCACTATGCATATATAAACAATCACCATTTAAACACGCATAATTAAACACTAGGTATTATGCTTACACATCAATATTTATTTATGTATTAATCAAGGAGGAGGTGTACGTGTAAACCTTTGTGATCGTGGCCGGGGGGGGGAGGTGATCGGCTCGCTGCTCGGGGATGGCTGTCACTACCACATTTTCTAGGAAAGGGTATTTTTGCCATTTAGTAATTAATTAAATATTGTGCATTTTAAATTTTATTTATTATATTATTTATTATTAGCATGTTAGATTTATTTTTGTACTTGTGTTAGTGGACCTAGCTAGTTTAGTTTAGACTCATGGACCAACATGTATTAATTGTTAGAATTGAGCCCAACTAGAAAGTCCATTGATTAGGAGGATATTAAATTAATTAAACCATTAGACTAGAAGCTTCCCTCCTTAATTAATTTCTTCATGAGAGGCCCCAAGGGGTATTTTAGACTTTACATAGTTGCTTGAGGGAGGGGGCAAGTGAGGCCTATATAAAGGAGATAAAAATTTTCTCTCTCTTTATTTTTTATTCCAAATCTAGATCTAGAAATTTCCCTCAACCAAATCCCTACCAAATTTTTACCCAATTATTTTCCAAATCACTATTGGAGGCTATTAGAGCATGGATCTACATGAAGAAAGCATAGATATACAAGGAGGAAGCATGGATCAACAAAAAGGAGCAAGGATCTACAAGTTGAAGGCCAATTTTACAAATTTTTGAGGTTTTATTGGGAATCCATCTCCCAATAGGTACAATTTAATTTCCCCCCTTAGTTTAGGTTCTAAATCTGAGAATTAACCATAAAAAATTAACCCATATGCATAGGCTACCCATAGGATTTGGTTTTGTGTTCATAGGAGCCCTATTGAGAAAGTTATGGTATTTTTGTGTCAATTTTGGGAGAATTCCGAGATTGACATTTGTTGTGTGTGTCAATTGGTCCTATAGATCAATTTGGTATATGCTTGTGAGTTTGGGGCTAGTGTCATGTCCACAATTGGGTATGTGTAGGTCGTATCCCATCAATTTGGTGATACATGTTGATTTGGAAGTTTTTTTCCTCCGACACGGGACTTTGTACATGTCATATTTTGACACGAATATGTAGATTTATATTTGACTCTTTGTATTATTCATAAATAATATATGTGACTTGTTCATGTCCTTCGGGTTACATTTGGATGTGTGGTGGAATCATGTCACAAGCGAATCCTAGATCTAGTGGGATACAGGGTGATACGTTCCATGTGTGTGCAATTTAATTGTAGATCAATTTCTTGTGTTCTAAATTCATAGAGGATGTAATTGTATATATATATATATATATATAGATATATTATGGTATATATAATTATGCTTCTTGTGTCTTAGATCTATATATTTATTATGTATATTGTAAGTAGCTATTCTTGTATATGTATGTATAATTATATATGTTAGCATGTAAATAGATAGTATGAGTTGTTATAATTATAATTATATAATGTGTATGGTGAATAATTGTATGTACGTATATATATATATATGTATATATATATATGTATACATATTAATATGTCTGTGTGTGTATGATACTATGTGTATTATATACATAATACTATGTAAGGGTGTGTGCATAATTATTAGTAGTATTTATATATATATATATATATATATAGAGAGAGAGAGAATAAGGGAGGTGAGGTGGCACCTCACTCTCAAAACAAGGGTGGCGGTGATGTGGCACAATCTCAACCACACAAACAAGGGGAGGGGGTTAAGTGCAATTTGTCAATTATGAAATGTGTGGTTGGAATTGTGCCACGTCACCGCCACCCTTGTTTTGAGAGTGAGGTGCCATCTCACCTCCCTTATCCTCTATATATATATATATATATATATATATATATATATATATATATATATATATTGTGTATATATATATGTATATTATTATGTATAGTTATTTGTACATAAAAATATTATGAGAGTGTAGGTATATTTATGGTAGTATATGTGTATATATATATATATATATATATATATATATATATATATATATATATATATATATATATGTATTGGGTTATATATATATGTATTTATATATATATATATATATATATATATGGTAGATATATATGTTATTATATATATTATATATATATAGGTTTTCAGTGATAGCAGCGAGCCAAAGCGTCGCATCAGCAGCAACAAATGCAAATAACAGCAGCGGCAACAGCTTTTCAGCGACAGCAGTCAACGACAGTTGCAGGAAACTATTGCTGAAACAATAGTGTATCAGTAGAGTATCAGAAGCTTCAACGACAGTTTTTAGCGACAGTATAGAAAACTGTCACTAAAATAGCAGTATATCAGCAGTAACAGCAGCTTTCAGTGACAGCAGGAATAGTTTATTGCAACAGTTTGGCAGTTTTTAATATATTAGATATTAATATATATATATATATATGTATATATATATGGTAATTAATATATATATATATATAACCTAATACATATATATATATACCATAATTGCTATTTGTATTATAGTATACTATATATGTATATATTTAGTTATAGCACATAATATTATTGAGTAAGTTATTATATTTTAGTTATCAATTGTTATGAGTATCCTTTATATATTATATATTTGTAGGTATGTATGTACGGACATATGTATTAATAGTTAGTGTATAGTTGGTAGTTAGTATTTATTATATTAGTACATATTAGAGTTATATTGGATTGATATATATAATTATTGTTGGGTAGTTAGTACAGATATGAAGTTTTGGCAATTACCTTGAGATACCAAGGTAAGTATCAAGATATACCAAGGTATGAGTAGTAGGTATTGGCATAGTAATAGGATAGTTGTAAAGTAATTATGGGTGGGTATTAAGATGACTAAAATAAGGTATATAGTATTATATAAATATTAAATATATGGTAGTTTATAATTATTTTTGGGTAGTTAGTATAAATAAGGTTTTGAGTTTACCTTGGGATACGAAGGTAAGTATCAAGGTATTAGAGAATAATCAAGGTATTTGGTTTGGGTATCAAGATAGAGGTTTAGTATTGTGATACCAAGTTGGTTCAAAACTAAGATAATCATTTAGCATTTGTAATTATGATTTATATATTTCATATTGCTTTATTATAGATATTTGATATTATCTATTGTTTGCGTATCCTGAGATACGGTAGCTTAGTATCCTAAGATGTAGCTTGTATGGCCTAGATTTATAGTGTGTGAGCCCAATATCTTTGAGTTAGACTCATGCAAACTAGAAATATATAGTTGACCATAGTTTGACTATAGTTGACCATAGTTTGACTATAGTTGACCATAATTGACTTAGAGTTGACCGAGTTTGACTTTTGACTTAGAATTGACTTGTTGACCTAGAAGTTGACTAGTTTAATTTATTTTCTTTCCAGAACCTTGTATTAATGTAATATTCCATATATAGGTCTGTGTGACACCAGTATGGACACAGTTTGACATTCATTGCTCTGGGCTACAGGCGGATATATTCTCTGATAGTTTCTCATTTATGATATCCTCTATGTTTATTGTATTTTGTGTAGATGTCCATGTTCTCTTGACACTATAGTTACACGGATTGGTATATCCGGATCTCGTCATGAGATGTTATTCCTTGGTATATGGTGTATATGGTGCAAGTATTGTTTCATTGGTTATCTTGTATATGTACAGACACTGATTCCCGGGAAGAGTCGCTATCTTCTTGGAGAATCTTGTGCCATAGCATACCGTGGTTAGATCTATTATACCAGTCGAGGGTGGGGAGTACTTTAGTGTAGATATGTGATCAATACCCCTATTGTATCAAGTACTGTTATTGAATAATATTAATCATACACCGCATGTATGATTAGCCAGGCCATATATATTGTATCATGTTGCCAAGCCGATCACATGTTAAAGCTAGTACTTATACACTTAGTCATTAGTATTCTTGTTCATTGGCATATTGTTCATTATTGTATTTATTCCAGTATTTCCTTATTGTATATATCTCTCGTATCTATTGTGCATCTTGTATATTCACATCTATTTACTGCTACATAGTTCATATCATTGATTTCGAACTGCTGTTAGAGATGTACTTCACTCTATTCCTGACTGGAAAATATTTTTCAGAGGATCCGAGAGTTTGGTGTCCGACATACTATGGACTTTGACTTATAGATGGTGCAGACTTGGATCCACTAGTTCTGGAGTAATTGCCGGGAGGTTTATCCGGATCACTAGTTTTTATAGTTAGTTTCTCTAGCATTTTGGTACTGAATTTGTTTTCGTCTTATAGTTGTGTTTGGATGTTGTTTTATTGTTGATTTATGTTTTTGATGTATAGTTAGACTTCCTTCATATCTTCTCATGCTTTAGATTGTGATTAAGTTTTGTGCGAGCTATTGTTGGCAGACTTTATATTATTATAAGATTTTAGATAGTATAGTAGATCAAGACAGCATTCTACCACCGATTCTGCGGCGTAGGATGGGCGTTGTTTTCGACTTGCATCCCCACATCGGGTATGGGTCGTGACACATTTTTAGTGGTGGACTATGCAGGTCAGGCTTCGCAAGTTATGCGATATCATAGTAGTGCGATGACTTAGTTGTACTACTACGTGCCTGCGATAGGATATAGGACATAGGATATAGGACACTAGGATGAGAGAGGATACTCAATCAAAAATTTCTTGAGAGATTCCTGGGACGACCCTTGAAAATCTTATTACAATTCCTATTTTAAATCTTTTCTCTTATTTCCGTCCACTCTCACTTGTTGTTGTTGAATTTGATTCTTGGTGATCGATTGTTGAATTTGATTCGTGGTGATTAGTTGATTTTAAATTCTTGATGTTCGTTATTGAGTTTGATTTCATGTCGAGAGAAATTTTACGGACTAAGTTACGGTATTATCTGATGACATATGTTGATGAGGACAGTAAGAAAGGTAAAACGTCTACCTTGATTATGGAGCCTAGAGTTTATCGCAACCATATTAGCTGGCGCCTCAGAAACGTAGGGACCTGACTTTGGATGTACATATCTTATTTATGAAACTTAGAGTTTTTCGCAACCATACCGGTTGACGTGGTGAGAATTCTAGATGACAAGATTATAGAGTTGCATACCCTAGTTATAGAATCTATCGTTTATCGCAGCTATGCTTACTGGCGTGACGAGGATTCTGAGTGTCATAATTTCGGACAGACGTGTATGATTATCAGATTGTATCTTAAATTGGTTCTTAAAGTATCATTTCAATACTTATTTATTTCTGTTATTTCAGGACTTCGTTCCATTGTTCCTTAGCTTAGTAGTAGAAATACCTTCAGTTCTCTAGTTCCTTATATAGCTTATTTTCATTAGGGTTCCTTGTTAGTATGATAATTGGTGAATTGTAATTAGGTCTATGTCTTGAGTATCAGTATTGACTGTTGAGAGTGTGGCTTATGAGTCTGTAAGTGGTTCTTGGTTGGGCAGGTGAGCAATAGGCATAGATCTAGGGATAACCCATAACATAGTACTTTATAGCAATAGTTCTATGATAGGTGTCATTATAGATAGTATGGGTACTATAGGTAGAAGAAGGAGTAGAGAATATCAGTAGTGGTTCCAGGAGTTAGTGTCAGAGTCAGCATACCAGTTCTGGATAGTCATGAATTCATGTAGTTAGGCGAGCCATGTAAACATTTAAGTATCAAGGAAATTGTGTTGAAAAACAATAGAGCATGATATTTAATTTGGTGATTGATACTCGGGTGTGTCAAGAGTAGAGAAATATATGTGCATAAAGGGTATTAGTGAGTATGCCATAGTAGAATGGTACCCATAAGTGTATAGGAGAGTGTGAGGGAATTAGAATACATTGTGCTAAGGTAGTAGGACTTGTGATACAGGTTGATATAAGTAGATTGGAATGTACCAGTATATGACTAATGATGGGTATATTACCTGATATTAAGACTAGTAATGTGTTGGAAGCAATAGGTGAAAGAGTGTCTAGAAATTGTATGAATGATGCACAGTGGGTGGTAAGTGTTAGTGTGGAAGTTTATGAGTATCAGAAAGTAAAAGATTGAGTGTTAATATTATGTCATGGGTTGGAAATTATCAAGATTTGTCATGGAAGATATGTATCACTGATTTGTGTATCCGTCTGCAAAAGGTTTGAGGAGAAATACATATACATCAATAGAGATATACAACCATATGTTCGCCTTTGGGAGTGAAGTAAAATATGTGAATTATAGAAGTTAATAACTAGTGCATTGGATGCAGGTGATTATGAGTTCTAGTGAGTGTGATGAGGTGATCTAATAAGGAAGCCAGTGTCCTAGAACATTAAGGGTATATATTATATAGTTTTGAAGCTAGTGTTACTATATCAAGAGTGCTAGTATTTCTATATCAGAGATTATTTAAGTAATGTGCTAGTAACAATAAGTACCTTGTGTATGATAATATCTGGATTGGTGTATCAGTTAATATGGATAGAAAAGTATTTGGAAATAATAGTACAATTGATCCAAGCAGTAGAGAAGGAAGACAATATATATATATATATATATATATATATATATATATATATATATATATATATATATATATATATATATATATATAAGTAAGTAAGAATTGTACCTTACCAATTTTGAGTATAGAGGTCTTATGTATCAGAGAATAGTCCGAGAGGTATAAGAATACCAGTGAGATATCATAGTATTGTAATGGCTAGAAGGTAATTGTGTATTTATTATGATACTAATATAGAGATGAGAACCTTAGGATGATTAACAAATGTTAGAGGATGAGTTATGCCAAGTATCGGATAGAAAGAGATACCCTAGTAACAAGAGACAGAGTACCTCAAGTATTATGGAAGTTGAGGCAAGTAATTTTAGTATAAAAATATAGAGGAGAGACACGAGTAACTTGGTATGAGGATGTCATCTAAAAATACATATGAGAGTTGGTACCTTGTGTAGACAGTAACAAAATTTAAGTAAGGCATCATATTTGAAGTATTCAAGTTTGACAAGGGTGTACTAATAAAACACATGATTGAAAAGGTATACAAGTATTCCTTGCAAGAGAATAATTGAAAATTTTGGTGATTGAAACAGAACAAGGAGGTAGTATCTTAGCAGTATTTTGTATAGTATCCTAGGTAGCGAGTGCTAGTGAGTTAAGTATATCCATGACCTAGAATAGAGTATATCACTAGTATTTAGTAACCCTCAGTATTAAGAATGTCTTGACTAGGTTGATAATTAGTAAATGCTTAGTATGATGGAATAGGCCACAGGTGGCATAGCAGGTTATTCTGTACCAGTAGAGGAAGACACCTCAGCAGGACAGAGACTGAATTTCATGATAGTTAGAGACTATATCTAAGAATGATATGATTATATGTTATAGGATATATACTATTTTAGACTGTGATTGATGGGGTTTAACCATAATAAGATTTGTATAAATAGGATATGACTGGCCCAAGAGAGGGGTGACAGTTTTAATTTCGAGGACAAAATTCTTCTAAGGGGGGTAGATTTGTCACTACCATATTTTCTAGGAAAGGGTATTTTAGTCATTTAGTAATTAATTAAATATTGTGCATGTTAAATTTTATTTATTATATTATTTATTATTAGCATGTTAGATTTATTTTTGGACTTGTGATAGTGGACCTAACTAGTTTAGTTTAGACTCATGGACCAACATGTATTAATTGTTAGAATTGGGCCCAACTAGAAAGCCCATTGATTAGGAGGATGATTAAAAATTAAACCATTAGACTAGAAGATTCTTTCCTTAATTAATTTCTTCATGAGAGGCCCCAAGGGGTATTTTAGACTTTACATAGCAGCTTGAGGGAGGGGACAAGTGAAGCCTATATAAAGGGGATGAAAATTTTCTCTCTCTTTATTTTTATTCCAAATCTAGATCTAGAAATTTTCCTGAACCAAATCCCTACCAAATTTTCACACAATTATTTTTCAAATCACCATTGGAGGCTATTAGGGCATGGATCTACAAGAAGGAAGCATATATCTATAAAGAGGAAGCATATATCTACAAAGAGGAGCAAGGATCTATCTACAAGTTGAAGGCCAATTTTACCAATTTTGGAGGTTTTATTAGGAATCCATATCCTAATAGGTACAATTCAGTTTTTCTCTTAATTTAGGTTCTAAATCTGAGAAATTAACCATGAAAAATTAACCCATATGCATAGGCTATCCATATGATTGAGAAAGTTATGGTGTTTTTTGTGTCAATTTTGGGGTAATTTTGAGATTAACATTTGTTGTGTGTGTCAATTGGTCCTATAGATCAATTTAGCATGTGCTTGGGTGTTTGGGGCTAGTATCAAATCCACAATTGGGTACGTATAGGTCGTATCCCATCAATTTGGTGATACGTGTAGATTTGAGAGTTTTTTCCTCCGACACGGGACTTTGTCCATGTCATATTTTGACACGGGCACGTAGATTTATATTTGACTCTTCATATTGTTCATAAATAATATATGTGACTTGTTCGTGTCCTTCGAGGTACGTTTGGATGTGTGGTGGACTCGTGTCATAAGCGTATCCTAGATCTAGTGGGATACGGGGTGATACGTTCCATGTGTGTACAATTTAATTGTAGATCTATTTTTTGTGTTCTAAATTCATGGAGGATGTAATTGTATATATATATATATATATATATATATATATATATATATATATATATATATATTATGGTATAAATAATTATGCTTCTTGTGTCTTAGATCTATATATTTATTATGTATATTGTAAATAGCTATTCTTGTATATGTATGTATAATTATATAGCATGTAAATAGATTTTATGAGTTGTTATAATTATAATTATATAATGTGTATGATGAATAATTATATGTACGTATATATATGTATATATATATATATATATATATATATATATATATATATATATATATATATATATATATACATATTAATATGTATGTGTGTGTATGTTACTATGTGTATTATGTACATAATACTATGTGAGGGTGTGTGTATAATTATTAGTAGTATTTATGCATATGATATATATATATATATATATATATATATATATATATATATATATATATATATATATATTGGGTTATAAATATATGCCTATATATATATATATGTATAGTTATTTGTACATAATAATATTATGAGAGTGTAGGTATATTTATGGTAGTATATATATATATATATATATATATATATATATATATATATATATATATATATATATATATATATATGTATTGGTATATATATATATATATTGGGTTATATATATATATATATGTATTTATATATATATATGGTAGATATATATGTTATTATATATATTATATATATAGGTTTTTAGCGACAGAAGCGAGCCAAAGCGTCGCAACAGCAGCAACAAATGCAAATAACAGCAGCGGCAGCAGCTTTTCAGCGACAGCAGTCAGCGATAGTTGCAGGAAACTGTCGGTGAAACAACAGTGTATCAGCAGAGTATCAGAAGCTTCAATAACAGTTTTTAGCGACAGTACATAAAACTGTCACTAAAACAGTAGTATATCAGTAGTAACAACAGCTTTCAGTGACAGCAGGAATAGTTTATAACGACAGTTTGGCAGTTTTTAATATATTAGATATTAATATATATATATATAGATATATGTATATATATGGTAATTAATATATATATATATATATATATGTTCCTAATTGCTATTTGTATTATATTATACTATATATGTATATATTTAGTTGTAGCACATAATATTATTGAGTAAGTTATTATATTTGGCTATTAATTGTTATGAGTATCTTTTATATATATTATATATTTGTAGGTATGTATGTACGTATATATGTATTAATAGTTAGTGTGTAGTTGGTAGTTAGTAATTATTCTATTAGTACATACTAGAGTTATATTGAATTGATATATATCATTATTGTTGGGTAGTTAGTACATATATGAAGTTTTGGCAATTATCTTGAGATACCAAGGTAAGTATCAAGATATACCAAGGTATGAGTAGTAGGTATTGGCATAGTAATATGATAGTTGTAAACTAATTATGGGTGGGTATTAAGATGACCAAATATAAGATATATAGTATTCTATAAATATTAAATGCATGGTAGTTTATAATTATTGTTGGGTAGTTAGTATAAATAAGGTTTTGAATTTACCTTGAGATACCAAGGTAAGTATCAAGGTATTGGAGAATAATAAGGGTATTTGGTTTGGGTATCAAGATAGAGGTTTAGTGTTGTGATACCAAGTTGGTTCAAAACCAAGATAATCATTTAGCATTTGTAATTATGATTTATATATTTAATATTACTTTATTATAGATATTTGATATTATCTATTGTTTGTGTATCCTGAGATACGGTATCTTAGTATCCTAAGATGTAGCTTGTATGGCCTAGATTCATAGTGGTGTGAGCCCAATATCTTTGAGTTAGACTCATGCAAACTAGAAATAGGTAGTTGACCATAGTTTGACTATAGTTGACCATAGTTGACTTAGAGTTGACCAAGTTTAACTTTTGACTTAGAATTAACTTGTTGACCTAGAAGTTGACTAGTTTAATTTATTTTCTTTCCAGAACCTTGTATTAATGCAATATTCCATATATAGGTCTGTGTGACACCAGTACGGACACAGTTTGACATTCATTGCTCTAGACCACGGGGGAGTACATTCTCTGATAGCTTCTCATTTATGATATCCTCTATATTTATTGTATTTAGTGTAGATATCCATGTTCTCTTGATACTATGATTACACGGATTGGTATATCCGAATCTCGTCATGGGATGTTATTCCTTGGTATATGGTGTATATGGTGCAAGTATTGTTTCATTGGTTATCTTGTATATGTACAGACACTGATTCCCGGGAATAGTCACTATCTTCTTAGGAAATCTCGTGATATAGCATACCGTGGTTGGATCTATTATACCAGTCGAGGGTGGGGAGTACTTTAGTGTAGATATGTGATCAATACCCCTATTGTATCAAGTACTGTTATTGAATAGTGTTAATCATACACCGCACGTATGATTAGCCCGGCCAATATATATCGTATCATGTTCCCAAGCCGATCACATGTTAAAGCTAGTACTCACGCACTTAGTCATTAGTATTCTTATTCATTGGGATATTGTTCATTATTATAGTTATTCCAGTATTTCCTTATTGTATATATCTCTCGTATCTATTATGCATTTTGTATATTCACATCTATTTACTGCTACATAGTTCATATCATTAATTTAGAACTGCTGTTAGAGATGTACTTCGCTCAATTCCTGACTGGAAAATATTTTTTAGAGGATCCGAGAGATTGGTGTCCGACATACTATGGACTTCGACTTATATATGGTACAGACTTGGATCCACTAGTTCTGGAGTGATTGACGGAAGGTTTATCCGGATCACTAGTTTTATAGTTATTTTCTCTAGCATTTTCGTACCGGATTTATTTTCGGCTTATAGTTGTGTTTGGATATTATTTTATTATTGATTTATATTTTTGATGTATAGTTAGACTTCATTTATATCTTCTCATACTTTAGATTGTGATTGAGTTTTGTGTGAGCTATTATTGGCAGACTTTAAATTATTGTGAGATTTTAGATAGTATAGTAGACCAAGACAACGTTCTACCGCCGATTCTGCGGTGTAGGCTGGGCGTTGTTTCCGACTTACATCACCAAATCGGGTGCGGGTTGTGACAATGGCCGAACTCTGACGAGAGGAGGGGAGGTGCTCCGACGGGTGCACAGTACACTGGCAGTAGCAACACTGGCAGCAGCAGCGTCAATGCAGCAGCTCGCAGTGGCAGCGACGACGGCAGGGTGGTGGGTTGCTGGTGGTGGCTGTGATTGCTGATGGTGGTGGAGACGACGAGGTAGGGGTGATGGCCCAGGTCGCTGTGGTGGCGATGGGGGTGACTGGTGAAGGAGGATTCGGGGAGAATGTGCTGGTTATGATGATGATGGTGGTCATGATATGATGAGTGGGTGTAGTCAAGACGGTGAAGAGGGGTGGTACTCCGGCGAGGTTGTTGTGATGAGGATGGGGCGGTGGTGACCGTGACGATGGGGTAAAGATGAAGGAGAAGTCAGGGTCTCCGGCGTGTGGCAGTGACGGACTGCGGCTATTCTCGGAGGAGGAGAGGTATTGATGGTGATGGTGATGATGATGATGATGATGAAGTGGTGGGTGATGGTGATGACGGAGACGGTGGTGATCTGCGATGATGGAGGTGATATGGAAACGATGGACCGTCGTGCTGGTTGCTGGTGAGGTCGGGGATGGCCGTGATGACTGTTGAGGTGAGGTCGGTGATGCTAGAGAAGGGAGGAGTCGGAAAGAAGTTTCTCGAGAAGAATAGGACGGAGGAGGAGGAGTCATCGTGGATAGAGGAGAACGGGGTGGCTGCTGTGGCTCTGTGGTGGCGATGTTATGAATGGTGGAGGTCGGTTCAGTCAACTCCGGTGTAGACTGAGGTCGGAAAGAAGAGGAGATAAAGTCGGGGTCGACTATGGAAGTTCAGGCGAGGGGTGGTTCAGTGGGTGATGGTGGCGATGGTTATTGATAGTGGAAAAGATGGTGATGAGGACATTGGCGGTAGATACGGTGATGCTAGTGGTGGTAGAGATGGTCGGGTGATGGTGGCGGGCTGAGATGAACGGGGTGGAGGAGGTCGGGTTAAGGGTGGCGATGGTGTCGGGTTGGTGATGATGGAGTGGATGATGAATGAAGGTGGAGGCTGCTGGGTTGACGTCGACGGGTTGTGTAGTGGTCGAGGTCGGTGGTCAGGCGGTGGGGACGATGACTGAGGTGGTAGAACTGAGCAGAGGTGGTCGGGGAAGGAGGGGCGGCCAGTTGGGTGATGTGTACCATTTCGGTTAGGGTAGTTTTGGTGATGTGGGCTGGTGTGGCTGTTTTAGAAAGAGGAAGGGTATATTATATATAGAAGAGACAGAGAGGGGGCTTTCCTTGGGATTAGGGCCGATTGGGTACATTTTTCTAGGGTTGAAGGAAGCCTTAACATGATGAACATGTGGCTAGGATGATGGGGATTTGAAATGTAGGGTAGAGATGAGAGGAGGGAAAGTTATAGCAAGTACAACAAATGGGGGGGGAATAGGGTGTACCGGTCAAGGAGGGAGGGAGTTTGGTTCTTCATGTGCCTTGACCAATAGGGTGGTGACACCTCATTGCACTTTTGCATAAAAGTCCCCAAAAATTAGAAAATTGCACAGAATGAAAATTAGAATTTAATGTGGCAAAACACCATGTTTGGTGTGATGTAGTGGGCTAAAATGGTATGTGGTATTTAGTATAAACCTTGAGGGTATGAGTGGAGATTTGGGTTGGAGTTGGGTCTAGTTTTGGGTGAGGTTGGGTCCTTACACCAATTTAATTAAAATTAGCGTAAGTGGTGCTCTTTAATTAATTAGAAATACATAGGGTTAAAATTGGGTGGGACACAAGTGTCATGGATGTAGTAGGCTCAGAATAGAATAATATCATAATTTGGGATGGGCAAAATGGGTCGATGTTTGTGTCTCCAATTTCGATTGGAACGGACAAAGATGCAAAATTGGATTTAATTGAATTTAAGAACGGACGTTTGTAACGAATATTGTGCGACAAAAATGAAGCACAAGAGAGGGTATTTATGAGTTACACAAGGGTCAGAATGGTAGGTTGGCACATCTAGGAAAATTGTGTGAAAATTTGTTTGAAGGTAAATGCTAGTGTAGCGCTCCAAATATCGAAACAACGGTAAGGTGCACTAAGTGATATAAATATTGCACAATAAATCAGAAATAGTGTGTTCTAATTCTAATTAAATCCAAATTAACCCTAGTCTCTCTATCTAAGCCAAGTAGACCTAAATTTGGTCGAGGGGTTTTATAATCTACCCAACTTATAAGAATTTTATCCTCGAAATTAAAATAAACACATAATAAGCTATAACTCATCAAGCAATGCTACGGACATACCTAGGACCGGTGGAGTTGGCCTTTAAATTATCTGTTGGGCTCTATTGACATACTGGGAACACTCCAGAGTGTGATGTTAGTTCGATTTGCACCTTAAATACTGTCCTAATCTTCTTCTACAATCTTTCTGAATATGTCCCTTCTTTCTACAAAAGTGACATGTCGGTAGCTCTCTCTGCTGATACGGCACAATCTTCTGTTGCGTCTGCACTCCTGGATGACGGATCAGCCCTCCTGCTCCTGGTTGTGTCCTAGCTAGTACAGCTATACTGGAACATCTCGATCCTCTGCCAATAGCCTCCTGGATGAATTGAGTATGTTGAACTGTGCGCCTCCAATATCAGCTCCTGATGAAGTTCTCCGTTCGGAACATAGAAACGATCTCAACATTTCAAAGTTTTATCCTCGTGTATGCGTAATCCTGTATGCATCCCGGCCTCTGTCCTCTGTCAAAGTCTCTGGAATCTGGCATCTGTTGGCAAGGCAGCTTTGATCCTCTCAACTAATGTCGATTGTACCTGAAAACTCGACAACTGGTCGTCTGCTCCGGGCATTATAACCTCTTTACCCAAATGCTCCATATCTTTCCACAGGTGCTATTGGGTAGTTAAAAAGAATACCCTGGGCCTCCTGCTTAATGCGTCAGCTACCACGTTGGCCTTTCTCGGATGGTACTGTAGCTTAATCTCAAAGTCTGTCATCACTTCGAGCCAACGTCTTTGTCTCTGGTTCAGGTCCTCTTAATTTTAAAAAAGCTCAAGGTCAGGTACTTGTCGTGAATCTTATCTTGTTGCTACTCTACCTTTTTACCTCGAACCTGAGGTTTCTTCTAGTTTACTCCATGTGTACCCTTCATCCAAACTACCTGGGTACCATCTTGTTTATAACTGGCACTCCATTATAGGTAGTTCACGATATCCAACTCAAGGCTATAACATCTGTCGATACTCTCACCTTCAATCTAATTGATCTATTCCAGATACTAGCTTAACTAATCGAATTATCAATGGTAAAAATATGAGACTAATAGACACTGACAATCTAAATAAGTCAAGTACATCTAATCTAATTTGAAAGCTACCTGTAGTACTCAATGTCACGCCCAGTCCCAAAATATACGGGACCAGGCCACGTGGCATTGGCCAGCTGACACAACTCCAAAGGATATCCCAATTTAATGGATCCTATCGAAGTGAGCTACACTGTCCTAAAATACTAACAAGTCTAATATGCTGACATACAACAGGTAATGTCTAATCTCATCCATAGAATACAATATCATAATAACTGAAATAAATGCTGGCAAATGAAATACATAAGTCTGAATATCCATAATACATCTGAAATAGTCTGATGGGGACAAACCCACTGAAATACAATAATAGAATAAAAGTGTTGTGTACTCAAATCACGGGAACTCCTCTGGAATGCCTCAAAGTCCTCAATCAGGAATCTTGTCTCTACTCATACTCCGTAGATGGTCGGGTATAAGTGCTCGTCTGGATCTGGAAAGAAACCAGGTCCTCAGAGGGACGTAACAAGATACAAAAAAACATGTCATAAAGTAAATACTGTGTAAACTCGAGGGTGGTCTAACCAGCTAAGTGAATTACATTTGAAGATAATCTTGGTACGTATGGGTAGGTAAAAGGTATAAAATATAGCGTTGAGCCAGAGGCTAGTATAAAGCGTAGCATCGAGCCAGAGGCTAATTACCTGGCATTAGCTATAAACTGGATGCCAGGAGTATATGCTGACTACATCACCGATCATGATAGCGTGTAGCTGATCATGATAGCGCGTAGCTAGTAACCTCTATCGGATGTATCGATAAGCATATATGCCCATAACCAGGTAACCAGAGCCCATAACCAGGTAACACATGGCCCATAACCGGGTAATACTGAGGCTCACGGCCTCGTAATTTACTCTAAAACTTTGGTAGTCAAATGTATGTTCCATACGCCTACTAATTGTCTTCCTCACCCAATGCCAATGTACAAGTCACGAACACGATGTGGACATCTCGTACTATAATGCAAGTCCCTATAGAAATAAACAACTAAGCTAAATGTCATCACACATGCTGCTCATACTGATGGCCAATCAGTCATGAAGCGCACATCCCTACATGAACTCACACTGTGACATATAATGATACGTGTCAAGGACTGGAGAGTCATATTGATAACTCCTCAACTTTAGGTGGGTCTACTAGACACTAGGTCAGACACAAGTCCTAACATCAACGCCTTTGTTGAGTGCACCCGAGTCTTTCTCGGACGCGCACAATTATATAATATTAAAACATTAAAATATGTAACTAGATAATATCTAAATTTAAATAGTACAACAAGGCAAGGTATACTTGCTTGGAACTCTGGTGTACACAAGCAATACTCCAGAACAAACAGCCAAGGTAGCACCGTCTTGGATGCTTACGAACAAATAACAATAATTATTAATCACTATATTACACTATGCTAATCACGTACACAAGTACGACTTACGCAACGTCACGAGTTACTCAGATACTAAACCGAATAAACGTTCTAATTAATTACGTTGGCTAGGGTTGACTAGTCATGGGTCATGGGGGTCAAAATTGGACAACTAGCAGGGCCGCGTATGTACGAAACCAGTGTCTAATCCTTAGTCAATACAGTGCTTCTTAATTTAAGCAGTCATAATAATTATGAGGTAAATTATTAACAAAAATACTTATAATAAATATTAATACTTAAATGCGTATAATAACAGTTAATACTAAAAAATACATAATACATTAAACATTATACATTCATATATAATTCATTATACATTAAGTATAAATACAATAATACATTAATACATATATAAATACTTTAATATATTAGATATTATACATACATTAATACATTAAATATATAAATACATAGATACATATATACATAAATATACATATACAGAATACATATATGCATATCTATAATACATATATATATAATTATATATATATATATATATATATATATATATATATATATATATATATACACATATAAATACGTATAAACAAACATTTATACATATATACATATATACATTAGATAAATACATTATACATATATACATATAAACAAACATTTATACATATATACATAATTATACATATACATAATACATATATACATACATTTAATACATATATACATATATACATTAGATAAATATATTATACATATATACATATAAACAAACATATATACATAAGTATACATATACATAAAATGCGTATACGATAAAGAATGGGTATACCTAATCGATGTCGTGTCCGGGGGGGTGTCCGCCGTACGAGGGTGGTCATCACCGGCGAGGGAGGGCGGAGCTCCGGCTTCACAGCGTGAAGCAGCAGTAGCAGTAGTAGCAGCTTCGGCAGCAGGCAATGCAGCAGCTGTAGGCGACGGCTGGCTGTAGGGCGGGTCATGGGGGCCAGCGGTCAGGGTGGTGGTAAAGAGGCGGCAGTGGTCGGGTCTCGGAGGGGTGATGAGGCGGGTGGCGGTGGAGTTGGGTTAGTGTCGGGTTTGGGGACGGTTGATGGTGGTGCTGGTGATGGTTGATGGTGATACGTGTGATGGTTGATGGTGGTGCGGTTGATGGTTGCTGGTGGTGCTGGGGCGGTAGAGACAGGGACGGGGACGACGATGATGATGTTGGTGGTGGAGATGGCTAAGGTGATGGTGGCTACGGTGGAGTGGAGTCGGGAGGAGAAAAGTTGGGAGAAAGGGAAGGTGTTGATGATAGTGATGGTAATGATGGACGGAGGTGGCGGTCATGGTGGTAGTGGCGGTGGTTCAGGTGGTAGTGATGGTGATGGAGATGGCGAGGATGGTGGTGGAGACGGTGGTGGTTGGCTTAGGTGGTCTTGGGGGTGACTGGGGAAGTCGGGGGGGGGAGTTGGGTCGGCCGGGAAAGGAGGAGTCGAGGGGGGGAGGTCTGTGCTGTGGTGGCTGCTGGTGGAGGCAACTGCTGGTGGTGGCGACGGTGAGGTAGGGACGACGGTGAGGTGGTCAGGCGGTGGAAGGTGGCGGTGGCACTACATAATAGGTGGTTGGGGAAAGAGGGTGACCGGGTGAAGGGGGAGGCCGGGTTGATGATGTTGGTGTAGTATTTCAGGTTTTTGTTGAGAGAAAGTTGTTTATGTAGGAGGAAGAGTTATGGTGTATATATAGGAGAGAGAAAGGGGGATCTCTTGGGATTAGGGTCGGCTGGGTGTATTTCTAGGGATGAGGATGATTTCTACATAAAGGAAATGAAGGGTAGGGATGGGCTAGAATTAAATGAAGGGTGGAGATTTAAGTAGGGGAAAAGTTAGTGTAGTACACCAAAAAATAAAGAAAAAACCTAGGGGGGTGACCGGTCAACACATGAGGGAGGGGGTTTCTTCATGGGTTGGGGCCAATAAGAGGGGGACACCTCATTGCTTATTTGCATAAAGACCCTTAACAATTGAGAACTTGCACAATAATTGGAATTTGGGATTGGATGAGGTAAAACACCATTTTTGGTGTTATGTAGTGGACTAAAACGATGTCTAATATTTAGTTTGAACTTTGAGAGTATGATTGTGGATTTGGATTGGAGTTGGGTCTAGTTTTGGGTGAGGTTGTGTCATTACATTAATTTAATTAAAACTAATACACAAGGTGTTCTTTAATTAATTAAAAATATATGGGATTAAAATTGGGTGGGAGACAAGTATCATGGACGTAGTAGTCTCAGAATAGAATATTGTCATAATTTGGGTTGGACAAAACGGGTCAAGATTGTGTCTCCAATTTCGATTAGAACGGACAAAGATGCAAAGTTAGATTTAATTAAATTTAAGAACAGACGTTTGTAACGAATATTATGCGACTAAAACAAAGCACAAGAGAGAGTAGTTATGAGTTACACAAGGGTCAGAATTGTAGGCTAATATGTCTAGGAAAAGTGTATAAAATTTGTTTGCAGGTAATAGCTAGTGTAGTGCTCTAAATATCGGAGCAACGGTAAGCTGCACTAAGTGATATAAATATTATACAATAAATATAAAATTCTGTTTTCTAATTCTAATTGGCTCCAAATTAACCCTAGTCTCTCTATCTAAGCACACATCAGAGTAATACGCAGCGGAGCTCTCGATAGGGTCCAAATGAAATACCACAAAGGCGATTGCCTCAAAGGCGATGAAATACTCTTGCTCTTTTTCTAGCCCACAAACTGTACAACAAGGCAAGATATACTTTTCTGGAACTCTGGTGTGCACAAGCAATGCTCCGGAACCAACAGTCAAGGTAGCACTGTCACGCCCCAATCTCCCGCAAGCTCAATAGTTCTCGCTGAACGTAAATCACCACGTTACAGCTCTCCCGCAGGATAATCGTTCTCATCGGGACGTGATGTCATACGAGCTTGGAGTTACGCTCGAACAAGACGATGTTGTCAAACACCAAAGTTATCATCAAAACGATCAAGTTGCAGCGGAAGTCAAGTATTGTGTACCAAGCACACATCAGAGTAATATGCAACGGAGCTCTCCATAGGGTCTAAATTAAATACCATATATATATGTGTGTATATATGTTCATATATAAGTGTATAGATATAGATACATATACACATATATCTACTTGGGTGTGTGTATATAAATATATGTGTGGATGTGTGCTTGTGTGTATGTGAATATGTGTTTAGTTGTGTGTGTGTGTGTGTGTGTATGTATGTATGTGTGTGTGTGTGTGTGTGTGTAGTATGTGAAGAGAGGGTGATCAAGGCAGCTACAGCAGCAAAATTCAGCAAGTACAATAGAAGCATGTTGCAGCAAAGCATCAAGGCAGTGGCAATAAGGCAGCAGCTTCAGCAGCTAGCCGCTGCAGTGCAGCAATGCACGAGCCGCAACAACAACTGCATGAGCTACAATAGCAACAACAAACACAGCACAGCAGCAACTGCAAGCTACAACAGCAGCAACTCCACGAGTGTAGCAGCTAGTAGCAACAACAACAACTTGAGCAACTGCAGTGGCTTCAGCATCCAGTTTCAGCAAACGCAGCAGGGACACCAAGGTATGGAGGTAAGTTAGTAAGGGGTTAGTTTAATTAATAGTTAGTAGATAGATTAGTTAGTTTAAGGTGTAGTTGGCTAGTTAGTCACTTATTATTAGTTATATATACGTAGTTAGAGATATGTATATAACACTATGATTATATATATATATCATAGTAGTGCGACAACTTAGTTGTACTACTGCAAGCCTGCGATAGGATATAGGATACTAGGATAAGAGAGGGATACTCAATCACAACTAGGAATTCCAATCTGACTTGAAATTGCTACTTTGTTTCATTCTAAATACTTTGAATATTGTTGTCCTTCCTTGATAATATCTTATCTTGTGTCGAATTGATCTTTTTTTTTCGTTTTGTCTTCATGATGCCGCCTAAGACCAGATCTCATTGATCGAAAGCAGTTTCTATGAGGTCTTCCACCTCTCAACCTTCCACTCAGACAGCAGGGGTTATACCTCCTACGACATCACTTCACGTAGGAGTCTCGCCTACCTTCGGGTGTTCTTCTCCACCTGTTCCGAGGACTACCCCAGTTGCTTCAGAGGGACTTCCACCATCTCCATTGTCAGGAGATATCGTGCCGATGGTTGCACTATTTAGAGAGATGATGGAAGTACAGAGGGCACAGATAAAAGCCCAGTACAGGCTATCAGATATGATTCGGCAGAGTATGGAAAATGCCCATCAGATAGCTATTGCAGCAATTCAGAGAGGGGCTCCTCCACAGCCACATGATGTTCAGCTTGAGCCAGACAATATTCAAAATTTTAAGAAACTAGAGCCTCAGTTTTTCAAGGGGATATAGGGTATAGTCTATGCTGATGATTGGCTCGAGGATATCGAACGTCTCACGAGGGTGTCCAGTCTTGCTGAGGATCTGAAGATTGAGGCGGTAGAACTTTAACTGTTCGACGTTGCACGCACTTGGTTCAGGAATGAGCCACTTCTTATTGATGTAGGGGAGTCTTATGAGGTGTTCAAGGACATCTTCAAGAAGAAGTTCTTTGCTCGGATAGATAGATTAGACTTAGGAAGGCAGTTTGAGAGCCTTACACAGGGGAGCTTGTCTGTGGAGGAATACGCTATAAAGTTTGGGAGGCTAAGCCAATTTGTGGAGTACTTATTGAGGGAGCCAGAAGTTTGGGCTATTCGTTTCCGCGAGGGACTGAATTGGGAAGTGAAGATCCTCATTCCGTCTTTCTATGAGACGTATTCTGAGATACTTGCAGAGGCACGCAAGGTCGAGCAGGAGTGGAACTTGAAGCCAAAAAGGGATCATGATATGTTTGGGGGTGCCAGTAGCTGTATGAGACCGGGGAAGAGGCCCCAGTTCCAGCAATAACAGTTTCTAGTACAGTTCGGAGCTTATCAGCAGCAATATCAGATGCAGGAACCAATTGTTGCTCCAGTACAAGCTCCAGTACAACAGATACCATAGCAGCCTCAAAGACAGGTGCGATAAGCTCCTCAATGTACCTATTGTAAGAAGACTAGGCACACTTGGAAGATGTGTCGGAAGAGACTTTGAGCATGCTTATATTATGGATCAACGGAGCATATGGTAAAGGATTATCTTTGGACCCTTCATCGTCTAGGCCAGAGTGCAGATCAAGGGCAAAGAGGTGGAGCTAGAACACTTGTAGCACTGCAGATTGCTCATCACCTGCAGATGGAGCTACCTCGGTAGGGCAGAGCATTTGTGATGACGGTCGAGGAGACCGATACTACAGGTGATGGGTTAGCAAGTTCTGTTCTTTCTTTCTGTTCCTTCCATCTATTTTGATTGATTGCTTCGTTAGTACCTTTTGGATGCTTGTGTTATATAGTTAGTATAGCCAATAGAATACCCTGACAGAGACAACAGTAATAAGACATGTGGAGACCATGACCATGACCATGCATGTTATTCTTTGTATAGGACTATTCTTGGTGTAATTTTAGATAAGAACTTCTTAGACTATAATTGCTGGGGGTTTGACCAAGAAGGAGTATGATCACCCTTAAATTTCGAGGATAAAATTATTTTAAGGGGGGTAGACTTATCACTACCATATTTTCTAAGAAAGTATATTTTGGTCATTACATAATTAATTAAATATTGTACATGTTGAATATTTATTTATTGTTAGATGTTAGTTTATTATTTTAGACTTGTGTTAGTAGAATTAAATAATTTAGACTAGATCCATGGACCAACATTTAATTCTAGTTAGAATTGAGCCCAATAATAAGCCCAATTATTATGAGGATGATTAATTAAGTTAAACCAATTAGACTAGAACCTTCCCGCCTTAATAGATTTTTTCATGAGAGCCCCCCAAGGGGTATTTTATACTATTTATAATAGCTTGAGGAAGGGGAAGGGGTCGGCCTATATAAGGGGGTAAAAACTTTTTCTCTCTTCATTGTTCATTTCAAATCTAGATCTAGAATTTTCTTCAACCAAAATTTTTCATTCCCATAGCAAATCTCTACCAAATTTCTTTTCAATTCCTCTCTAAATCATTATTGAAGGCTATTGAAGTAAGGATCTATAAGAAAGAAGCAAGGATCTATAAGAAGAAGCAAGGATCTACAAGTTGGAGGCTTATTTCACTCAATTTGGAGATTTTATAGGGAATCCATCTCTTAATAGGTACAATTCAGTTTTCTCTCTTTAATTAGACTATAAATCTATGATTTAATCATTAAGAACTACCCCATATGCTAAGGCTACCCATAGAAATTAGAATTAGATTCATAGGAGGCCTATGGAGATAGTTATATGATATTTTGTGTCAATTTTGGAAGAATTACGAGATTGACACATCTTGTGTTTATCAATTTGTCAATTAGACCAAATTAATATGTGATTGATTGTGTGTGGCTAGTATCGTGTCCACAATTACATACATGTAGGCCGTATCCCGATAATTTGGAGATACGAATTGATTTTGGGGTTTTCTTCCGACATGGGGGTTTGTGCATGTCATATTTTGACACGGACATGTAGATGTGTAATTAGTTCTTCGTATTGTTTATAATTATTATTTAGAATTGCTCGTATCCTTCGAGGTACGTTTGGTTGTGTGGTGGACTCGTATCGCAAGCGTATCATATATCTAGTATGATATGGGTGCGATGCACTCCACGTGTTTGTTTTATTTTATTTCTAGATTTAATTTGTCTTGTGTATAGCTATTAGAATATTAATTTAACATTGTATATGATATATATATATATATATATATATATATATATATATATATATATATATATATATATATATTATGTGTTCATTGTATGATGATTAGTGTGTATCTATAGTAGTATATATATATGTATATATAGATATATTTATATATGTGTTCATTGTATGATGATTAGTGTGTATCTATAGTAGTATATATATATATATATATATATATATATATATATATATATATGTGTGTGTGTGTGTGTGTGTGTGTGTGTGTGTGAGAGTTTGTCATTATATATATACATAGGAGTTGTATATATGTATGTGTGTGTGTTTATATATGTATATATTGATGTGTATTTATATAGATATGGATATGTATCTCAATTTCATACATGCATCTATATATGTATTGATATGTATACTTATGTATAGATAGGTGTTGTATCTCTAAGTGTTATGTTTATGTACGTATATATATATATTGATATGTGTTTATATGTTTATGTGTGTGAGTGAGAGTTATATATATATATATATATATATATATATATATATATATATATCTACTTGGGTGTGTGTATATAGATATATGTGTGGATGTGTGCTTGTGTGTATGTGCATATGTGTGTAGTTGTGTGTGTGTGCTGTTTGAAATAAACAAATTGAGAGGTTTGTATGAAACCTTTTTGCTTACAAACGATAAAAGAGAAAAGTACAATTAATCCTATATGAGGATATTAAGTACAATCAAAATGATTCTGGGGAATTATTGCTATAGAAGTCTGATCTGCGGTCGATCACTTTGTTCCTTGGACCACATGATGATGAAGAAGTGCTGTAGATAAAGCTTCAAGAGTTGCAAGTAGGATCGAATTCCTGTTGCCAAAATTTTCAACCAAAACTCTCTGTCTGTGCTCTCTTTTCTCTCTGATCTCTGATTTTGCCTTGAGCTCTGTACCAAAAAGGGCTTTGACGTGGCGTCTGATTTCGTCTTATCTTGAGAGTAAAAACTCATTTCTGCCCATGTAGAATAGGCAGCGTATTCTTTGAATGCGTAAAAATGACTTGTATCAAGAATATGTTACTACACGATAACCTGGGTCTCTGTGCAAAATTATCATCACAGCCGTCCTCTCGATCAACGTGCAGTACTTTTGTCAGAAGTCAGGTTCACGGATTTGTCTGACAAATTCATCCGAGGAATACGAAGAGTTCCTCGTACAACTTTATGCTGCATTAAAAACAAACCTTTTTAAACTTTACGCAGGAGGGTATAGCAACATTTTATGCCACACAGCCTTGAAGCACTGCTTTACGCAGATAGTTCTGAAGCTCTACTTTACGCCAAACTGCTTTGAAACTCTGTTTTACGCGGACAACTCTGAAGCCATAATTTACGCCACACAGCCTTGAAGCTCAATTTTACGCGGACAGTTCTGAAGCTCTACTTTACGCCAAACCGCTTTGAAACTCTGTTTTACGCGGACAGCTCTAAAGCCATATTTTATGCCACACAGCCTTGAAGCTCTGTTTTACGTGGACAGTTCTGAAGCTCTACTTTACGCCAAACCACTTTGAAACTCTGTTTTACGTGGACAGCTCTGAAGCCATATTTTATGCCACACAGCCTTGAAGCTCTATTTTACGCGGACAGTTCTGAAGCTCTACTTTATGCCAAACAGCTTTGAAACTCTGTTTTACGCGGACAGTTCCGAAGCTCTACTTTATGCCAAACACCTTTGAAACTCTGTTTTACGCGGACAGTTCTGAAGCTCTACTTTACGCCAAACAGCTTTGAAACTCTGTTGTACGCGGACAACTTTGAAGCTATATTTTACGCCACACAGCCTTGAAGCTTTGTTTTACGCAGACTTCATGTATGTTGTGGGTTTTGACTGTATAATATGCGTACAATTTCTCAGCGTATTTCATGCTTCTACAAGACCCCCTTCAAAGTTTTCAAATTCTTCGTAATTTGAAATACTTTGAATGAAGCATAAAATGGTAAACTTTGACCCATTCTTCAAGGCTAATTTTTCGGCTATATTTAAGAAGTTGTTGGGATTTGTATGTTCTCTTCTGCCTATATAAGGGCAAGCAAAATAAACTCGTTTTTCCATACTTCCTTCACCACAAAGATGGCTGTTGAGATTCATTGGGCTGAACTAAGAAAGAAGAAGATTATGTTCTTCCAACATATAAGGAGCCATAAAAAGAGACGTCTTCGAGCAAATATTTTCTGCAATGATGGACCATGGAAGGATATCATAGCTTCCTTTGCTCGATGTAATCATCAATTTTATATGGCAATTCGTCAAAGAGAGAGGAAGGGTTACATTAGACCACATAGCTTGCTAGCTGTATTTTCCCCTATTATGAAGCTGGATCCTGGGGTGCAGCTTGGCCGTGTCTTCCAGTATTGTGTTAGGTCTGAATCCCAATCACAATTCTAAGCATGGCCACCGATGACGTATGGGAGGTGGGCTTGAATAATTTAAACAGGCCCAGTTTTGTATCCTCCCTCCATTCACCATTTTCTTGGCACCCGGCGTGTAGGAGCTGACGAAGTACTGTAGAAGAAGAAATGAAGATATCCATCAGACGAGAACCTAGCGTAGTAGATTCCCGTCATATGTAATCATGATCTTTAATATTAATGAAAAATCCTTTGTAAAAAAATGGATTTCCATCATATGTAATCATGATCTTGAATATTAATGAAAAATCCTTTGTAAAAAATGGATTTCCATCATATGTAATCATGATTAACAAAATTGTCTTCTTTTACGCACTATTGATTTGCCATGTTGCTGTGAGAAAGTCTGGTAATACGCAGCTTCAACACGCTTTAGTAATTTTTATGCAGACTCTGATAAATATGCCTCCAGTCACGTTCCAACTTTTACGCATAAAGGAAGATGCGTAAAAATTCTTTAGCATTAAATTGTCTTAAAAATCCAATCGTCATGTTGTGTTTGACGAGGAGTCACATAGAATTATGAACCGTTATTTCTCATCTTCAAAAATGCGAAGAACGTTTGTTCAGAACATCATCTTCAAAAAAATGGCTTCTCGAAAGATTCTCGAGACAGGGCAAAAAATGTCCGCCGAATAGGCCATCCCTGAACTAGATATAAATGATTCTGGCTAAACTTCGAATGAACTATCAATGGCCAAAAAAGTCACCTCCAATGAAGACAGACATTTTCAGGGAACTCCTTGGCCCTTCGTTTGATGAAGTCCTTTCGACTGAGGAAGAAGAGCATTTTCTGCGTAAACTCTTGTAACTGGCTTTTTTGAGCGTAAAACTCAAATTATCAAGATATACGCATATTCTGCTAACTGATCTATCCCGCGTAATTTAAGATGCACGTAAAATCATAGATCCGTAGCATCTGAACGTAAAATCGTAGATCCGTAGCTTCTGAGCATAAAATCATAGATCTGTAGCTTCTGAGCGTAAAATCATAGATCCGTAGCATCTAAGCGTAAAATCGTAGATCCGTAGCTTTTGAGCGTAAAATCGTAGATCCGTAGCTTCTGAGCGTAAAATCATAGATCTATAACTTCTGAGCGTAAAATTATAGATCCGTAGCATCTGAGCGTAAAATCGTAGATCCGTAGCTTCTGAGCGTAAAACCATAGATCCTTGCTCTGCGCGTAAAATTATAGATCCATGACATTTGAGCGTAAAATCATAGATCTATAGCTTCTGAGCGAAAAATCATAGATCCGTAGCTTCTGAGCGTAAAATCATAGATCCGTAGCATCTGAGCATAAAATCCTAGATCCTTGCTCTTCGCATAAAATCATAGATCCGTAGCTTCTGAGCGTAAAATCATAGATCCGTAGCATCTGAGCATAAAATCATAGATCCTTTACGCAACATGACTATCTGTCTTCCTTTTCAAATGATCGGCTGACGTGGTCCCAAATCCTAACTGGCTTTGATAAAAAATTGAATTTGGTTAAGGATTCGGAGAGTCACTTGAACTCTATAATAGGCCTAGGTCATGAGAGAGAAAAGTCTCTTTCTGAAAAACCCTTTGTCTCTTTCTAAAAAATCTCAGATTCGCCATGGCACCAAAATAGACCACCGCTGCTAAAGGAAAGAAAGCCGCTTCATCATCTCGCTCCTTTGCTCAAGCATGAGCGACTCCTACTAGGCCTAGCGAGCTTCGTTCTGAACGAAGTACTCCGTCATCTAGCTGTGCACCGGGCATCACAGGTAAAAACTTTAAGAGAAAATAAAAACCTTCGCACACGTTATATGTGTATTCGCAAATACGCCCACATTTTAATGTGTCAGCGTAAAACTCCATATTTTACAATCTGGCGTAAAAACTCAGACTGTTAAAATTTGGCGTATACTACAAACCTTGTATTTTATGCACTGAAAGTAAATTCTAGCTTAAAACTCCATATTTTACTGTCTGGCATAAAAACTCAGACTTTTAGGTTTTGGCGTATACTGCAAACCTTGCGTTTTATGCACTGGAAGTAAATTCCAGCGTAAAACACCATATTTTGCAATCTGGCGTAAAACTCAGACTGTTAGGTTTTGGCGTATACTGCAAACCTTGCATTTTATGCACTGGAAATAAATTACAGCGTAAAACTCCATATTTTGCAATCTGGCGTAAAACTCAGACTGTTAGGTTTTGGCGTATACTGCAAAAATTATGGCACTTTACGTTTTATGCACTGAAAGTATATTCCAGCGTATAAACTCACTTATTCTCTTGCTTTTTTGCAGTGGACCTATAGATCTCCCCTCTGGCTGAAGTAATGGGCTCTGCTGCTGAAATATTAAATTCCAACTACTTGGAGGACTTGTCTCATGTGACTTTCCCCATCTCTGGAAACGAGTATCCTCAAGAAAGGGGAACTCTGATCTCGGCCCAAGGAGAAAGAATGTTGCTAAGTATAATCAGCGGGGAACTCTTGACATACATAGATGGAACCGAGTATAAGAAACCAGCTTACTTATTTGGGGATGTTATTGATAAGCAATCCCAAATGAAGCCCAAGAAGGAAGATTGGGTGTTTTCTGTTGAGGGTACTATTATGTATCTGCCGAAGATGTCCAGAGATTACCCCATTTCTGTATTCTTCCATACTACACATCCCAGAAGGATGGCATGGACTCTGACTCCTGATCTTCATGGCCAGCCTGAAAAGATATTTTATAAGAAATGATAAAACCAAGGATCCTTTGTAAGTAGTCCCTCAGGCCCTATTATGCCCTTCAGAGGCTTATTACCAGGCAGCGTCCCTAGTGAAGACTCTTTCTTGATCTAGCCATTTCAAATGGCAACTTTCTGCAATAAATTCATGGAGCAGGGAGGAGTATACCCCAAGGTTAACCCTCGCACCAGTGGATGGTTTAACCCCCACAATCTTCGATGGGCCGGATTAACTGCATGGACCCTAAAGCACTTTCAAGTGGAGCTAGAAAGTATTAACTTATTTGAGGCTGTGAGTGCTACAAGCGTTGGGCTGCCTATCAACACCAATTTGTTCTTAGCTTTGATGGAGCGATATAACTCGCTAACTGGGACTTTCGCCACTCCAATAGGTGAGTTGGGCCTAGCACTTCATGATATGGCAGATGTAGAAGCATGAAAAATATGCCGGATAACTATACGCGGCATATTAGTGCAGAGCGGCGTAAAGCAGAGGCCTGAAGAGCCATCAAGCGTGCAACAGAGCTCTTTTCACCAAGAACGCAGCGTGAAATATAAAAGATCGAAGGACCATCCGCGTAAAGCAGTACGTCCAAGCCGCTTCAGTGTAAAACAGGGTGCTTCATCGACTCATCCTCTTTCAGACGCGGCATTAAGGTGTACAAGAGACACTTCATATTCTCCGAGGTGAACCTGTCAGACCCTGCAACGAAGATCCTACAATGAACCTGACGTCTGGACTTCTGACAAAGGGATACGGCTCGACTACCTAAGCGACGGCTATAATAATGGCACAGCACTGCGACCCAGGCTGTCAAATACCGCCATCCCCTGCACGTAAACTGCTTTTACAAGCACGAAGGGATACGCTGCCTTGTTTATACCGGCAAAATACGAGCTGTTTACGTTCTGCAGTAGACAAAACCGCCTGCCACACCAAAAGCTGCACTCCATACAGGGTTCGAGGCACGTCTCTTCGTCTAATCCATAAAGCGGTAACAGTTTCTCAAGGCACGTCTCTGCGACTGATGCGCAGAAAGGGTTGCAGAGCGTCAAAGAACACGCCTCCACATTTAATGCACAGGATGGTGGCAAATCTCAGCATTTAATGCAAGAGATTTGATTATATCTTCAAAAGTCCTAATTCCGGCTAAGACGTCCCCATCAGCACTCTGGCACGGTACGCAGCGGCTTCTACGCCCACCCAGCTCCTGTGCTCTCTCGGTCTCTATGACCACTCGGCTTCTACGCCTGTTCGGCTTCTACGCCCACCCGACTCCTATGCTCTCTCGGTCTCTATGACCACTCGGCTTCTATGCCCATTCGGCTTCTACGTCCACCCGGCTCCTATGCTCTCTCGGTCTCTATGACCACTTAGCTTCTATGCCCATTCGTCTTCTACGCCTGTTCGACCTCTACGACCACTCGGCTTCTATGCCTGTTTGGCTTCTACGCCTGTTCGGCTTCTATGCCGGTTTGATAACTCTTTGGCTTCTATGCCATGGTGACAGACATTTGGCTTCTATGCCAACCTCTTCTACACAATGGATACCTACCTACGTGGCTTTTACGCCGTGATCTTCGTAGCGATTATACGCGTTGTGTCCCTTAGTTGGACCCGCGTCACACGCTCATTCAAAAGATCATCTATACGCAGGCATTGGTTACTTTAACCGTTGTGTAAAAGGGTGCTGTACTTTTCACTCCTCGGTTTCTATACCGACGGAGTGGTCACTGTCACTAAAACTCTATAAATAGAGACCTCTATCAATGGGGAACAAGGTGGACAAATTGGAGGGTCAAAGAAGTTAGGTCTGAAAATTGATCAAGAGATCCAGTACCAGATCCAACGGTGGAGAGAGAGAGAGAGAGAGAGAGAGAGAACCCGGAGCTCAGGCAGAGAGTAGGGATCGACGACTTTGGCATCGTGCATCCACCCTCTTTTGCAACCTTCGAAGCTGCTTCCTGTCTTCTACGGTACTTCTTCAACATCGTATGGTCCAAGGGCTAAAGTGATCGACTGCAGATCAGACACCTATAGCAATATTTACCCAGATTAAATAAATTGTACTCCCATATCCTCGTATAGGATCAAACTATACAAGTTTGTTTGTAAACAAAAGAAGACGGGTTCCGTGTAAACCCCATATTGAACACATTTTTTATTCTTTTGTTTAATACCATAAACAAGATGGCGACTTTGCTGGGGACATCTTTCTCTTCTGATGAGGAAGCAATTGCTCAACACGATGCGGTATCCGTAGGATCCGTGAAGAAGACACTGGTCGTCCAATTCGACCAGTCTGCCTACGAAGACATGCTTCAAACCGGGGGTAGCTCTCACTCTCTCTCCGTCCAAGACAACAGGAAGCTACGCAAGGTCTGGATGCCCAAGACATCCTCTACCATTCCTGTGGACTCTCCGATCTCTCCAACCTCTCCGACCAATGAGGTGGTAGCATTGCTCCCTCCGTGCCCTGCACGTAAAATCCAGTCTCCCGCTACGCATGGTATAGACAAAACTTCGGGCAAAGCCTCAGCGCTGACCCAGAAGTATCCACTACGCTCTACGCGTAGGAATCAGTCTCCCGCTACGCGCGGTATAGACAAAACTTCGGGCAAAGCCTCAGCGCTAACCCAGAAGTATCCACTGCGCTCTACGCACAGAAACCAGTCTCCCGCTACGCGCGGTATAGACCAAACTTCTGATGATGCCTCAGCGCCAAGTCAGAAATACAAATCACGCTCCATGCGCAAGACAACATCTGACCTCTACGGGGAACCAGATGAGCATCGTAATTTCCGCAGGGGGAAGCAAGCGGCGGGGTACTCAACTTCTCGGCCGTTACGCCAGCAAAGAAGCAATCTACCTACCCTCCGGATTACGTGGGAAGCCAACGGCCGACTGAGGACCTCTTCAGCTTTACTCCAGTCTGAGCGAATCTCCAAATTACTCCAGGCGAAGTCCCACGACGTAAAGCATGCTCAGGCTACGGGAAGGCACCCTCCCCGGGGATTATCCGCCACCCAGATGGCCAATCTGTTGTACACAGGTGGCGTAGGGAAAACCATGGTGCCCAATCTCCGCATGTCCACTGATGGGAACAGAAGGAACAAGCCTTCGTCTTCTTCCTCCACTCCTCCTGACTTGCGCGCATATCTAATCCAGAATCTTAAGGAAAAGGGACCTTCCAACTTGTCTATTATGCCCCCTAGCGAGCAATGTTGTAATAGACATAAAATTGTTATTGACTGCTGCTGTTCTAAAGCAAAACGGTCAGTTTTTGACCGATTGAGCTACTCTCAGTCTTTCCAGGAAGAAGAGCCCGCACATGCATCCGTGAACATGGCTTCACACATACCTAGAGGAGGGACGAGCTCAAGACGTCATCCCTCTGGGCCTCCGAGCTGAAGGAGATTCGAAGACCTCCTCAGGAACACTGAAGCTGGGGTGTTCCAAAACACCCATGCAAGGTCACAGCAACCAGCTTCGTACTCGTCTGATTCCGACGCTGGGGGTCGCCAATCTCCCAGATCAGATGCTGAGAGTATAGAGTCGACTTCTACAGCGACCTATACTTATCCTTCGAGGACGCCCAGGGAAATGGGAGTTTATGCCGTTGAAGATGAACGCGAGGAAGCTTCGCCGTCAGGAAATGCGGAACAACGCATCACTGTGCTGGAGACATCGCTGAAACAAATGCAATCCATGATGAAAAACATGCACCAGATGATGCTGACTCAGCACGCAGCTGCCATGGCTCAAACGTCGGCCCCGCCAACTCAGATACGTGTGGGGGTGGACTTACCACCATCCAACCCGAGCCAAGAGCCTACTCTAGATCAAGAGTCAGCAGTTCCTCCGCTTCCTCACTCGGTGAATATATTACCTCCCGTTGGAGTCACGATACAACCAACTCCGCACTACACCGTAGCCCCGCTTCCAACTGAAAATCCGATGCAGGCAATACGGGAGTTAAAAGCCCAGTTCGACGCCTTGAAGCACAAAGATCAGCTCAAGAAACTGGAAATCAACCAGCCTTACCCAGCTATCTGGGAAGAGGTCCCTTTCCCTCCGAAGTACAAACCTCAGACTATGGCTCTGTTCGAGGGAAAAACATCACCAAGTTAGTACATAAACTATTTCAGTATGATGACGGTGTTGTTACAAGGGAACGACGCCCTCCTCACTCGGGTGCTCAAAGGCTGCCTCTCAGGAGTAGCCTATCAGTGGTACCGTAGCCTGGCGGACAACTGTATTACTTCCTTCGAGGACTTCAAAGCTTTGTTCTTCACGCAATTCTACGAGGGTGGAATGGACATGTCTATGTCCTCTCTTATCGAAGTCAAGCAAAGGGAAAAGGAGGACGTTCGCACCTTCGTCGAACGTTTTCGTCAGGCCACCTTACAGATGCCTCCAGGAGTTCCAGACTCTGCGTTAGTAGACATTTGCAGAAAAAACCTCCTTCCCGTAGTCTCGGTGTTTACAGGACCATATCAATTCCATGAGTGGCCCTCGTTCATCATCTCGACAGTAGCCGCCGAAGACAACAGTCGCAAGGCGCGCGACAATGGCATCATGATCTTCGCCTCCGATAGAGGCAAAAGGTCATCTCCCAGCAGCGACCATCCTCGCAGCTCCAAGGGAAAAGAAGCTCTGACGGTCAATACGTCCAGGCAAAAGACCGCGATGACCATGCAGACGAAACCCGGGACTTCCAGGCCCGTCGAAGTCTACTCTTTTGACGACGACGATATCCCTAGTATATTCGAGTGTCTCGTCAAAAGCGGCAAGATCACCCTTCCAGAGCTAAGGCGGCCCCAAGAAGTCGGCAGTACTGACGACCCCAAATACTGCATCTTCCACAAATACGTACATCACCCCACAAAGGCGTGTTACATACTGAAAAGAAAGATCCGGGGATTAATCGATGCTAAGGCCATCACTCTGCACAACACCGAGAAGACGGTCACGGCCAACATGATTTCTCTGCGGTTTGGCGATCTGCCTCCCCAAGAAGTCATGGATGGTGTCACGCTCATTCCCCGGACCACGATGGACATCATCAATCTTCCTCCAGCTGGGGGTCGAAATCATGACCTGGTACCCCTAACCACCCGGCGGGGCAAGATTATGTGGGTTCATCCGGATTTGGTGTCAGAGCTCGAGGAGGAGACTAAAGCTACGTCTAAAAAAAGCTCTAAATGCAAACCATGCCATATGGTCGCAACTTCTTTGCCATCGGACGAAGATGAGGTATTTGCTGCAACCCGTTCAGGGAAGGCCTACCTCAACGACTACGGAGCGAGTCAGGAAGATGCACCAGCGGACGCTTCAACTGCCAAACCTTCAGGACCAGGCCCCGCCGTACCAGAGGCCAGCCCTTCAAAACCGACGCCGGCAGACAAAGGGAAACAAAGAGAAGTGCGCTTTGATAAACCTGTGAAAAACATTCCAAACAAAGGTTTTGAGAAGCCGTACAACTTCGACATCCTGGCCCAACTGGCTAATACACCAGCCAGGCTCTCCATCTTTGAGCTACTCAGGCTCTCCCAAGACACTCATCTAGCCCTAAGTGAAGCGTTGATGCAGGCGGAGGCATGCTTGACCCAGCTCAAGTCCCCCGATGAAGAACCAGTGGCGTGTCCTCAATGCCACAGTGTGATGGAGGTGGTCCCAAATATCACTTTCACCCAAGACGACATGCTGTTAAAATATAACAAGCATGACAGGCCCCTCTATTACACCGGGTACGTCGGCTCCATGGAGGTCGATCGGATTCACATAGATCCGGGATCGTCGATCAGCATCATCCCTCACAGTCTGCTCAGACCATTGAGGATTCCTACCAGCGAACTGGCTTACACCTCCACTACAATTGTGGGTTTCAACGCCGGAAGAAGTAAGCCGTTGGGAAAGATTCGCCTAAGGATCCAGATTGGCAACCTCAGATCGGTGGCCACATGTTACGTGATCGATTCAGAGGTATCCTACAATATTTTGCTGGGAAGACCGTAGATCCACGATCACAACATCGTTCCTTCAACTCTACATCAATGTCTTAAATATGTAGACCCCCAAGGAATGGTACAAACGGAGGTTGCCGACCTAAACCCCATTTAAAGGAGTAGAGTCCTACTATTTCGACGCCGTGTTGTACTCTCAAGACCACACGGATGAAGTATCGGGCGAGACGGAGAAGGAATCCCACCGGGAGCCAGGAGAACCCTCTGTCGCACTACCGCTGTTAATCAGAGTGAAAGGACGAACCACTCGTCCAATAGCCATAGAGCCTATGGCTATTCACCTGAACAAATCCATCTCAGGAAAAGGAAGCAATTCTCCAGTGGTCACTCTGAACCAGAAGCCTCCACCTTTGGTCATCAACCTTCGGCGCAACGGGCGGTCAATCGATGTAAACGCAACCAGGAACGGAGTTCCAGATGATAATAAACATCCTCTTTCCAGTACGTTAACGCCCAAATTCCAAAACAGGAATCTACTCCCCGTGACGAGGTAGAACCCATAGCACAAAAATTCTTGGAAGCTATAAACTCCTACCGTCCGTATGTCTGGGAAGTAGCGTCATCATCCAACGTCATCACAATATATGGACCACATGAGGATTCTATCTTCATTGTCCCGCCTACCTGCAGCAGTCAGCGCCCAATATTCTTCGGCCGCATGCGCGATCAACCGACTGACCAGGAAGATCCTTTGGATGACGATACTGGAAAGCTGCAAGTTCATCGATACAGCCCGCAAGCGCTGAAGATCATGCAAAACATGGGCTACGACTTAAAGCGGAAGCCAGGCCTCAACTACGGAAGAGGCAGACGAACGCCGCCGCGCGGCGACCCCCGCTATGGACAAACTCGTTTTGGGTTAGGGTATCAGAACGGCTCGTCGCCCCCCGACTCACCTGATGCTCTCGAACAAACACTATCAGTAAATATGGTAGTGACAGATCCCTCAGAAGCAGATGAACAGGATTCTGAGCCGTTTGAGAATGACTCTTGGGCTCAACAAATGGATACGCAGTGGGAATTCTGCTTCGAGCAAAGAGAACCTCCCACCAAGGATGAAGTTATCCAAATTGATGTTGGGGGCGAACTTTTGCCAAAACCGATATTCCTCAGCAATAATCTTTCCCCAGCCGAACGGGAAGAAGTTATCCAGCTGATAAAAGAATATATCGATGTCTTTGCGTAGAATTATGAGGACATGCCGGGCCTTGACCCAAAAGTGGCTACTCATAAGCTCAATATACTGACCGACTCAAAGCCTATGAAGCAACACCAACGCCGGTTCCGCCCGGACATGATGGACGCCATCGAAACTGAAGTCAAGAAGTTGATAGCCTACGGTTTCATCCGGGAGGAACAACATCCCGACTGGGTCGCCAACGTTATCCCAGTCATGAAGAAAAATAGGAAAATACGTATCTGTATCGATTACCGAGATCTGAATGCAGTCTGCCCCAAGGATGAGTTCCCTCTTTCCATCACGGACATTATGATCGACAACACCTACGGTTTTGAATGCATGTCTTTCATGGACGGATTCTCCGGATACAATCAGATCAAGATACATCCTGAAGACGAGAAGCACACTGCCTTCCGGACCCCGTTGGGAGTATATTGCTATACGGTCATGCCCTTCGGATTAAAGAACGCCGGAGCTACATACCAACGGGCTATGAGTAACATATTCTATGAGCATTTACGCAAAACAGTAGAATGTTATATGGACGACATAGCCGTCAAGAGTCACCTCAGAGATGATCACATTCGAGACTTGAGGACGGTATTCGAGTTAATGCGCCAATATCAACTCAAGATGAACCCTACGAAGTCCTTTCTGGGTGTATCCAGTGGCAAGTTCCTGGGATTTGTCATTACCGCCAAAGGCATCCAAGTGGACCCTGACAAAGTTCAGGCCATCGTAGAAATGTGACTGTCCCGCAATCTGAGGGAACTTCGGGGATTTCAAGGCCGTCTGGCCTATATCCGGAGATTCATATCCAACCTCTCAGAAAGATGTCAGCCCTTTTCGCATCTCATGAAGAAAGGTGTATCCTTCGTATGGGACGAAACCTGCCAGCAAGCATTCGGGGATATCAAACGCTACCTCACCAGTCCGCCAGTTCTGGTGCCTCCCATCATGGGAAGACCATTCTTGCTGTATGTTGGAGCGATGGATCATTCGCTAGGAGCTCTTCTCGCGCAGAAGAATGATGTGGGGCATGAACATGCTATCTACTACCTCAGCAGGATGATGGTCGGAGCCGAACACCGGTACAACCCGGTGGAGAAAGAATGTTTGGCTCTGATGTTCGCTATCCAAAAAATGCGGCACTATGTCACCGGCCAGACTATCCATATCATCTCTAGGATCAACCCTCTTCGAGTACTAATGAGCAAGCCAAGTGTTCTTAATTCCCGGCTTGCAACTTGGGCGATGCTGTTAACACCATATGACATGGTATACGTCCCGCAGAAGTCCATCAAAGGCCAAGCGCTGGCCGACTTCCTGGCTGCTCATCCGATCCCGGAGGCCTCCAAATTATACTAGGACATTCCCGACGAAGTTGCAGAATGTAATTTCGCAATGAAAAGTGACGTGTGGCAACTGTTCTTCGACGGCGCCTCCAGGACTGGTCCCCAGGGAAACGTAGTTTCAGGGGTAGGAATCATCCTAGTCACTCCTGATAAACTCGTCATCTACCGAGCATATTCTCTCAACGAACCATGCTCCAACAATGTGGCGGAGTACAATGCTCTGTTAATCGGGCTCCAAGTCGCTAAGGAGCTGGGGGTCGAGTCCCTGGAAGCTTTCGGTGATTCTCTGCTTATCGTCAATCAAGTCAGAGGAATATATGAAGTCCGAAATCCAGACCTCATCCCCTATCACCGAGCAACGGTCGAGATAGCCATGACATTCAAAGGGTTCTTCCTAGAGCATGTACCTAGATCTCAGAATCTAGAAGATGATGCCCTAGCCAATCTAGCTGCGGATTTAGCCACTCCTATAAGAAGGCAGGATTCGGTAATCCTTCTTAACAGAGATTTATTTTGCGTAAAGAACAACTTTCACATAGAACGCAGCTACGCCGTGAACACGAATCCCCCTAGAAGAGACTGGAGAAGTCTCTTCATAGATTTTGTCGCATACGGAATCTTGCCGAAGGACCCCAAAGAAGAAGTATCCGTCAAAAGACGATCATTACGCTTCTACTTCGATGCATCTTCGTAATGCCTATATCGCCGGACCTACGACGGACTGCTATTTAGATGTCTCTCTGACGACGAAGCACATCAGATCATCCGGGAAGCTCACGACGGCGTATGCGGAGCACACCAGCCCAGTCCTAAGGTACAGGATCGTATCAGGAGAATGGGCTATTACTAGCCCACTATAATCACAGACGCGATCAACTATGCAAGATAATGCAGGGCCTATCAGGTTCATGCAGACTTCATACACCAACCGTCTGAATATCTACATCCTACGATTGCATCCTGGCCTTTCAAAGCATGGGGTATGGATATTATTGGTCCTATTCACCCGTCTTCTTCCAGAGGTCACCGGTTCATACTGGCCATCACGGATTATTTCTCCAAATGGGCAGAGCCGATCCCTCTTGCTGAGTTAAAGGCGTCTGACGTAATCAGCTTCATCAAACATCATGTCATTTATCGCTTTGGGATTCCCCAAGGATAATCTATGATAATGGGCCTCAGTTCATCAGCCAAGCGTTTTATCGATTTTGTAATAAAAATCGAATACATAATATTGCCTCTACGGCATATTATCCAGCTGCTAATGGTTTGGCGGAAGCTTTCAACAAAACCATTATCAAACTCTTGAAGAAGTTCGTCTCTTCAAACAAAAGAGACTGGAATGAGAAGCTGGACGAATGTCTCTGGGCATACCGCACAATGGTACGGACACCGACAGGTTGTACCCTATTTTTACTGGTCTACGGGAGCGAAGTAGTTCTTTTCATTGAAATCCAGATCCCGTCGCTCAGGATAGCCGTGACTAATGAGCTGACTCGAGAAAAGAATGACCTGTTAAGACTTTAAGAGCTGGAAGGATTAGACGAGAAACGCCTCCAAGCTCAACAGCGTATCGCGCTCTACCAAGCAAGCATTTCCAGAGCTTTCAATCATAAAGTAAAGGAAAGAGTGTTTAAAGTCGGCGAGCTAGTTTTAGCCGTAAGAAGGTCGATGATTCTTACTCACAGGAGTAAAGGGAAATTCCAGCCCAAGTGGGAAGGTCCCTGTGTGATCGAGACAACGTTCTCGAACGGCGCTTACAGGTTAGCCCAACCTAATGGAGACCTGTTAATGAATCCTATTAACGGTAAATTCCTGAAGAGGTACTATGCTTAACCTCCTCCGCTCAAGTGGAATATAGCGAGAATCTCAATTCTGACAAAACTACTTCCACAACGAAGCTAGTTAGGTCATATTCTATCATGTCCGTATGACCTCTGAATAGGTATATCCTGCTAGAAGTTTATCGAGAGTTTATTACGTCCATACTACCTCTGATATCACGCTCACCCAAACCTGTCATTTACATTCTGAAATGATGGGTCCACAAAGTCAGAAAAGATTCGCTTTATTTATTCCCGAAAGGAGCAAAATTATATTGGGGAAGCGAAGAGAAGAAGGGGTACATTATTGTGGGGGAGCAGTCAGATCGTGAATCAGCTTCGCCAGTGCAGCCACTATCTCGTCCCTGGAAACCAAGGCATCAGCGCGGGCCTGTTCCAGCCGTGCCTCGGGATTGTTCGTGAAGGATAGTTCGGCCCTTGCCCGGAGAGAGCCAGCTCGGGCAGCTTCTGCATGCTCCAGGTCCCGTCGCGCGGTGCTGAGTCGACCAGTCGCTACGCCTAGACCTGCCAGCGACTGAGAATCCTACTCCTCTGCCAGAGCGAGTTTCTCCTTCAACCTGTGAACCCTCGCTGCGTTCCCTTCATGCTCGGATTGGCACTTCGTCTCAAGAGCGCCGGCCTCCTCCACGACAGCTTTTCTTTTATCCACCTCCAGCTTATGTGCTTCGATGGAATTATCTAATCTTTCCAGCTGTTTGGTAAGCCGCGCAGTCATGGAGTCATATCTGGCTTGGACTTCGGCTTTAAAACTGCCCTGAGTCAGCTGCAAGTATTCATTAATAGGTTGCTCCAACCCATTAACCATCGCCTCCAGGGCGTCAGCTACCCCGGAATCGCCGAACTCTCTGACAGCCCCAATCGAAAACTGGGAAGCCTTCTTCAGACGCTCAAAATCCAGATTCGTCGCCAACACCATTGATATCAGCGTGTTCAAATTGGTGTAGAAGGTGCTAGTATACAGCTCGGTCAGCACAACCAGATCTGGTTGGACGCCAGGAGTAGCCACGATATTGGCGAGTTCCCCTTCTAGAATGATTGTGGACGAGGTGGCCACAGCCGTCGCCTCGACAGGTGGTGCGACCAAAGAAGGCACGACAACGACGGTCGAAGTCATCGGCATACTCGCAAGAGACGAGGTCACGATGACGGGTTCGTCCTCCTCTTGAGGTGACGAAACTACTCCGGTCGAGCTGGCCCCCGAAGCTATTTCCCCCTCGAAGTCGAACGCCTCCGTATCATCGTCGGGAGACCGAGCAGAGCCGGAATGCGCTTCAACGCTATACTCCCCGTGGACGCCATCTCCTGAGAAGAGGACAAGAAAGTTGATATCAATATGATAGTAATCTTTCTAAGAGGAGACATAAAGATGACCTTTACCCATAGCCAACGGTATATATGCCGCGTCTGCAGCCGATGTAGCTATATCACGCCTTAATGATGCAATACGAACTGTCATACCTGGGGAAGGAGGTGGACCAACCGACATCGCCAGGAGCTCCACCAAGCCTTCACCGAGACACGGTCGAGGTTCGTCAGCTGGAACCTCGCTGGTCATGATCACGAACGCGGCAGGAGTTTCCTCCGTTGTTGGTCCAGGGGAAGATTCTCCTATTCGCCTCGGCCACGCAGGCGATTTCTTTGCACTACCGGAGGTAGTGGCAACGACGGCAGCCTCAAGCAGGAGTCCTCCAGCACCGCCAGCCGAAACTAAGGGTCCCTCTCCGAGAGGCGGGAAACCTCCAATCAAAGGGATATCCCCAACAGGAGGGGCAGCAGGTTCCTCTCTAAGAGCCTCAATGCCAGGAATCCGGAGAGGGCGATCCACCGTCTTCTTCTTCCTCTTGCGAGGGGAAGTCTGCTTCAAAACAGGAGCCCTTCGCTTCCCAGAGACCGCCAAAGTCCCCGCAGATGGAGGTACTTCGTACCTCGGCACCGACACCAGGGGCTCATCTGGAGTGACGGACTCCTCACCCTCGTCAGATAAAACTGAGGGGACTTCGATTCTTCCCCCAGGCTTGGAAGAAGGCACCCTGAAGCTTCCATGCGTGTCAAAATCGCGATGGAGGGTGTTGATCGCCACGTAGAACTGAGCGTACGAATGAAGGATCCGCAGCTCCGTGGAGAGGGTGGCTACCGGCACGATAAAGATTGCTCCCGTGCAGCCCATGATGAAGTATCGCCATCCCCTGGCTCCATCAATGAGTCCGCCCCTGGACCTGAAGCTGGTGATGGCATTGACCACGTGCAGCTGATCGTACCCAAACTGCCTGGCAAATCGACTTGGCAAGTAAGGCTCGAAGAAGCAATGATCCTCGCTTCTGTACAGCAAATGGGAGGGTCTGATGCAGACCAACTAATTGAAAGCTTCCGGAGAAAGATTGGTCTTTTCTCCGCCTAAATCCTCAAACCTAATCCCCGACTAATTGTGATATACAGAAGGGACAGTGTATAGGAGCTTCCAGCAATGACCGAGGCTCAGCGCCAGCCGACAGTCTATGACTGTGTTCACGTTCCAGAGGGAGTCCTTGTAGTTCAGCAAGAAAATACCCCCCGCGCTGCTACCAGGACCGGGAGACATCACCCGGGGGTTGTGGAGAATTAACCATCCCATCAAGTACAGGTATGGTAACTCTACCCGGGGAAAGCTATCACGTCGAGCTTCATCGACGAGCAGTCCGTCAGTCATGGCTCTCAGTCCAGCCTGTATACGGCACACCATGGCAGGGAGCAAGCCCAGCCTTGCCCCGAACACCAGACGGAAGGCGAGCCACAGGATGTTCCGGTGAATGCGGTCCGCAGACGCGATACCGGGCACCACTACTCGACGCAGCCATAGGGAGAGAAAGCCAGCCAGCTTGGCTTCCTCAGACAAAGGCCTACGACAGCGCCTCAAGTAACTATAGGCCTTAGTGCCTTTAGGGTACTTTCCTACCCCGTCATTGAGAAGCTGATCTGGAGCTTTAGCCTCCTCCATAAGATACTCGACGACCTGGGCGCTGAGCACGCCCAAGCAGTTCATGGGCTCATGCTTGTCCCCCAAAACCTTCACCGACTTGACGGCCCTGGCCCGGTGGAAGAAGAGGTAGGACATCCACTTAGAGGTATAAGCCAAGTCAGAAGGCTCATTATAAAAAGTAGTACACACGAAGTAGTGGCACATCAGCTCCTGATACACCTCCACAACCCGAGGGTCCGAGTCCTCCAACTCCCGGTTGGTGGGAACATACTCTTCATACGGAGTATCCTCCATCGGCAGTCTCGAGATCGCTGCCATTTCGTGAAGGGCCAACCCCAACTCCCCAGTGGAGTGGTGAAGGTCCCGGTGAGCGAAATATATCGCTCCATCAGCGCTAGAAATAGGTTAGGGTTGGGAGGCAACCCTACACTCGTCACGCTCACGACGGCATACAGTCTAATGACTTCCAACTCTCTCCGAAAATGCTTCAAGGCCCAGTCAACTAGGCAGGACCATCGGAGGTTTGTTAGGGTGATCCACCCATTGCACTGAGGATTCTCCTTAGGATATACCCCCCCTCGCACCATGAAGTCATTGCAAAAAGTCGGCAATTGGACCGGCAGGATCACTGAACTATCTTCACTCGGGACGCTGACCGGGTACAGTCCCCTGAACAACGTCACGACACCAGAAGGGCGGCTGACAAACGACCCCTGGTCAGCTCCTTTCAGGTGAAAGATCTTCCCCTGCTTCCCGTGAAGATCAGGAGTCAGCGTCCACGACATCCTCCTGCGATGTGTGGCATGGAAGAAAGCCGAGATGGGATAATCTTTCGGCATCGTGGGAAGATACAAGACCACGCTCTCAGCAAGAAAAACCCAGGGTTCTCTCTTGGGCTTCGTTTGGGACTACTTGTCTATCATGTCCCCAAAGAGAAAGGCCGGCTTGATGTATTGCTCCCCGTCTACGTACGTTAGGGGCTCTCCGTTGATCATGCTCAGCAGCATTCGCTCGCCCTGAGCCGATATCAAGATCCCCCTTCCTTCAGGGTACTGGGGTCCGGAGATAGGAAATATCATGTGCGACAGATCCTCCAGATAGTTCGAGTGCAGCATCCCGGAAGCAGAACCCATCACCTCAGCCAGTGGAGACTCCTGCAAGTTAACTGCAAGAGTGCAAAAAAAACACTTTATTACGAATCTTGCTACAAAAAGACCAAGAGATGACAGTCTGTGCTCTACGCCAAGACTGTACAAAATTTGGTCACTTTATGCCAGAAATCACATCCTGAAGCGTAATTGGCGGTATACGGTCCGTGCTTTACGCCAGACTGCTAAAATTCTAGTTATTATGTCGGAGGTCCCATCCAAAGCGTAAAATTAAAATTTTATAGTATACACCAAGTCTTCGGCAGCCAGAGCTTTTACGCCCATAACTGCGAAGATATGGATTTTTTACGCTGACACATTAGAAATGTGGGCATAAAAGATGAAAACGTCTCCGTGCGTCATCTTCCTCGAAGAAGCTATCAGCACAGAAGATGACCTAGCGCGGTCACGTTCAACGTGTGCGAAGGATTTTTCGTCGTTCTTTGTCATTCCTAATGGCTATACCTCTAAGGCCGGGTGCGCTACTCGTCGGCAGGATCCTTCGCTCAGAAGGAAGTTCACCTTGCCCGAACGAAGACTCTCTCGCTGGGACAGAAGAACGAGGGGAAGAGCCCTTAGTGGAGGGGGTTTGCTTCGGCGCCATTTCTAAAAACTCGGAGTGCTCGGAGAAAGAACGAGGGGAAAAAGCTTAAGCAATCAAATCTCTCTTTCGCAGAAGACGGATAAAAAGTTTTTTTTTTTCAAAAGCTTGGGATATATATAGAGTTCGGGTCGACTCCTCGAATCCTCAGATGGGCTCCTCGAAACCCCAACCAAATCCCACAAAATTAAATATTTGGTTATGATTGGGTACTACGTCAGCCCACTACTCTCGAAAGACGGACAGTGAGCAAATTCGAAGAGTTTTTCGTGCAAAAGCAGGTCAGCGGTTCCTATGCTAAGGAGCTTTCTATGCCCGACAGCAACAGATCTACGGTTTTACGCTCGCCAGCTATCAGTCTATGGTTTTATGCCCGGATGCCTTTGTGCTCGGTAGCTTTTACGCTCGAGAGGCTACTACAAACCTACGACTTTACGCTCAGCAGATACCAAATCGATGATCTCACGCTCGGTGGCATTTAGTTTACGCTTGGAGGCAACAGATCCGCAACCTTACGCTCGAAAGATTTCTTTCATTCACAGGCTACAAATCTACAGTTCTACGCTAAGGAGCTTTCTACGCCCGACGGCAACAGATCTACGGTTTTATGCTCGCCAGCTATCAGTCTATGGTTTTATGCCCGGATGCCTTTGTGCTCGGTAGCTTTTACGCTCGAGAGGCTACAAACCTACGACTTCATGCTTAGCAACTCTAAATCTACGATCTCACGCTCGGTGGTTTTCTACGCTCAATAGACTACGAACTCAGGATTTTTAGCTCATCTATATTACGGATCTCTGACTTTCTGTATATTCGAACAGCAGGGCGGTCGATTACAGGAGTTCACACAGAAGATACTCCTTCTTGACATCAACATATCCCAAGTACCCGAAGCATACAGAGTTCAAACATTGAGAAATTACTCTTCTCGGGTCAATTGGAGGTTCACCCAGACTCCAGTCTGAATATCTCGTCTGTCAAGATGGCAACTCAGTTTGACAGCCATTTTTCGACCCTGTTTCAAGGGATTTTTTGAGAAGTCATTCTTGAAAGACGAAGTCTGAACAAAAATTATGTTCATCAGAAGTAAAAACTCTACGCGGTTTCTCAGCCCTAGCAGCAGGACAGTTCTAAATGTTCAAAATGCTCAACAGCGTTCTATAGACTATTCGCTATGCGTAAAGGACAGGACCTAGCACTCTTTCTATACAGAGTCGGCGTAAAGAATCAGACGTGTCGAAGCTACACATATTCAGACTTTACAGCAATGTATGGCAAGATGATCATATGAAGAAGCAAGATAATTTTATTAAAGATTAAAGTCATGATTACATATGAGAGAAATCCAATCTATAAGGGTTTTCTTTTCATTTTCGTGATTACAACTGAGGGAAACTCCGTCGATAAAAGGATTCCCCCACCGTCGTCTGAAGGCCGCCCTCGGAATCTGTTCTGACAGGTTCTCGCATTGGTGGTCTTCCTCTTCTTCCAAGAAGATGATCAGTGGCGGGAGAACACAAAGTTGGGGCTCGCATAAATTATGCAGACCCCATGCTCCGTGCGCCATGGCAGATTGGGTTGAGGGGTTTTAAACCCAACTCAGTCCTGGAAGACGGCTGTTACAGCTTGTTTTCTCTCTCATCCCCGAGAATATAACAGGAGAATATGCCGCTTGCAAGCCGTGTGGTCTAATACGACCCTTCCCTTCTCCTGGAAGAACAGCCATATAAAGTTGCTGATTATCCCGAGCAAGGGAGGCTAAGATATCCTTCCATGATCCATCGTTGCAGTGGACACTTGCTCGAAGATGCCGTCTTTTCTGGCTCCTTACACGCTGGAAGAACATGATCTCCTTCTTTCTCAGATCGACCCGGCGAACTCCGGCGATCATCTCTGCGTGGTGATGGAAATGTGGGGAGAACAGGTTAACTCCTCCAGCCTTTTTATAGGCGAAAGAGGTCACATCGGTCCCCAATAAATTCGCCATAAAGACAGAATCAACCGTTTCAACGCTCCATTCAGAAACTTTTCGAGTCACGAGGTGCGGTTCATGCTTCATTCAAAGCGTTCCAAATTCCGAGGAATTTGAAAGCTTTGAAGGGGGTCTTGTAGAAGCATGAAAAATACGCCGGATAACTATACGCAGCATATTAGTGCAGAGCGGCGTAAAGCAGAGGCCTGAAGAGCCATCAAGCGTGCAACAGAGCTCTTTCCGCTAAGAACGCAGCGTGAAATGTAAAAGCTCGAAGGACCATCCACGTAAAGCAGTACGTCCAAGCCGCTTCAGCGTAAAACAGGGTACTTCATCGCCTCATCCTCTTTCAGAAGCGGCATTAAGGTGTACAAGAGACGCTTCGTATTTTCCGAGGTAAACCTGTCAGACCCTGCAACAAAGATCCTGCAATAAACCTGACGTCTGGACTTTTGACAAAGGGATACAGCTCGACTACCCAGGCGACGGCTATAATGATGGCACAGCACTGCGACCTAGGCTGCCAAATACCGCCATTCACTTCGCGTAAACTGCTTTTACAAGCACGAAGGGATACGCTGCCTTGTTTACACCGGCAAAACGTGAGCTGTTTACGTTCTGCAGTAGACAAAACCGCCTGCAACACCAAAAGCTGCAGTCCGTACAGGGTTCGAGGCACGTCTCTTCGTCTAATCTACAGAGCGGTGATAGTTTCTTAAGGCACGTCTCTGCGACTGATGTGCAGAAAGGGTTGCAGATCGTCAAAGAGCACGCCTCCACATTTAATGCACAGGATGGTGGCAAATCTCAGCATTTAATGCAAAAGATTTGATTATATCTTCAAAAGCCTTAATTCCGGCTAAGACGTCCCCATCAGCACTCTGGCACGGTACGCAGCGGCTTCTACGCCCACCCAGCTCCTGTGCTCTCTCAGTCTCTATGACCACTCGGCTTCTACGCCTGTTCGGCTTCTACGCCCACCCGATTCCTATGCTCTCTCGGTCTCTAGGATCACTCGGCTTCTATGCCCATTCGGCTTCTACGCCCACCCGGCTCCTATGCTCTCTCGGTCTCTATGACCACTCGGCTTCTATGCCCATTCGGCTTCTACGCCTGTTCGGCCTCTACGACCACTCGGCTTCTACACCTGTTCGGCTTCTATGCCTGTTTGACTTCTATGCCGGTTTGATAACTATTTGGCTTCTATGCCATGGTGAGAGACATTTGGCTTCTATGCTAACCTCTTCTACACAATGGATACCTACCTACGTGGCTTTTACGTCGTGATCTTCGTAGCGATTATACGCGTTGTGTCCCTTAGTTGGACCCGCGTCACACACTCATTCAAAAGACCATCTATACGTAGGCATTGGTTACTTTAACCGTTGTGTAAAAGGGTGATGTACTTTCCACTCCTCGGTTTCTATACCGACGGAGTGGTCACTGTCACTAAAACTCTATAAATAGAGACCTCTATCAATGGAGAACAAGGTCGACAAATTGGAGGGTCAAAGAAGTTAGGTCTGAAAACTGATCAAGAGATCCAGTACCAGATCCAACGGTGGAGAGAGAGAGAGAGAGAACCCGGAGCTCAGGCAGAGAGTAGGGATCGACGACTTTGGCATCGTGCATCCACCCTCTTTTACAACCTTCGAAGCTGCTTCCTATCTTCTACGGCACATCTTCAACATCGTGTGGTCCAAGGGCTAAAGTGATCGACTGCAGATCAGACACCTATAGCAATATTACCCAGATTAAATAAATTGTACTCCCATATCCTCGTATAGGATCAAATTGTACAAGTTTATTTATAAATAAAAGAAGGCAGATTTCGTGTAAACCCCATATTGAATATATTTTTTATTCTTTCGTTTAATACCACAAACAGCAGATATCTCAAAGCTGCCAATGGGAGACATTCCTTATGAAGAATACGTCCCCACCAACAGAGAGTTGAAGGATACCAACCCTCGGGTAGTGGCTGTATACCAAGAACAGATGAGCCACTATCTTGCATGCACCACTTTTTACAGAGAGCCTTCTGATTTAGCCCATATTAACAAATGGGTATCTTACCTTTTCTTCCATCAGGCTAGAAATGCCAAGCAGGACAAGGTTGTAGATAGCAAAGACAAACCTTTGAACCCTCTGAGCATTCTTAATGCCAACACAATCAATGATCTTATTGAAGATGCAGAGGCTCCAAATTGTGTTCTTAATGAAGAGATAGTAGGTTATCGTGCAGGAACCAAAGCCTACAGTTATATGAGGCATTGCCGAAAGCCTCTGTCAAAAGAAGCTCAACTGGCTGACTTTCTTTCTATTTCGCTACGCCGATGGGTGGTGCCTGGCATTGCATCGGCATATCGTATTCATCGCAATACCCTATGGCCCGCAGTGCATTTGGTATTTAGAGCAAGATTAGGCCTACTCTCTACCATGGTATGCAGGATACAAGCTGTCCTGAGGGCTATTACTGATGGGCTGCTGGCCGATACCACTCAACACGAAGGATATCCCATAGTGGAATTACCATTCTTATATCTGATGGTATGGTTAATCCTTCATAACACCAGAGTGATGTCTCCCGGATCTTTTAGTGGTTCGGGCAATAACTTCTTGTTGAATTACAAGAATTCTTCTTGGAATGTGACTAGCGTCATAGATTATCGACTAGCACTGAATTTTGCCCACAGTTGGAAATTCTTCTGCACCGTTCCCCCAGTACATATCAATCAGCAGGGGGCTAAACTCCATGATATAGGTCAGAGGAAGACTATTCTTTCTCTTGAAGCCTTTTACTGGTTGGTCTGTATTAGACCTTCCCACCTGCTGTATAGAAGTGAGGACCACTGCTACTTGGAACCTTATCTGCCTAGCCGTTTCGCCAGGCAATTTGGATATGATCAGTTGCATGTGGGAAATCCCATCACCAGCTTTAAATTCAAAGGTGGGCTTATTGATGGAGCTAGAGGATGGCGTTATTTCGTCATGGGTTGTACTGGAGCAACCTTTGCTGTTCCTGCGACCTCTCTCTCCATGGAATTGCGTATTCTTCATTCATACGCACAGTTTTATGTGTCCATCAATACCTTCCATCGTGATTTTAATGTATATGAAAGTTTCAGAATGCCCTCCCATAAGTCCACTGGAAGAGAGGAGATACCATATGTCTCATCTGATGAAGGTGATGAAACTACTAGTGTAGATGATTATTTGTTGATATTACCGAGAGGCGTAGTAGCTCCGCCAGCAGAACATCTCATTATTTCCAATAAACGAAAGGCTTCTACTCAAAAAGAGCCTTCCCCTCGTAAGAAGAAGTAGACTACAAAATGTCCTAAAATGACTTCCACCAAGGGGGCCTCTTCCAGGAGTGAACCTATTGTTTCCCCTGTTAGGGATGATTCTTTGATTAGGGATCCTTCGCCTTTTAAAGAAGGAGCCTCCACAGTTTTAGCTGAAAGTACTGGAGATTCTTTGCCAGTGACTGCTGCCGCGATTATATCTACTACCATTTCTGGTGATGCTTCTATATCACCTTGGAGGCCGAGCTCGCTAATAATCCATATACCTTTTACAAGACAAATAATGGGACTAGCCCCTGCTTTATCTGTAAGTATTTTAAGCGAGATTCCACCCGCACGAGTAGATCTGGGTGATGACTGGGATGACTATCCTCAAGCGTCAGTTGGTGGACCCTTCTCGCCAGGTATGATTGCTTGTTTAGCATCATTAAGAAATGATTTAGCTATACCGGCTGCAGACGCAATATACATACCATCGGCCATGGGTAAATGTTGTCTTTACGCTTTTCTCAGGAAAATTTAACATCAAATTGATATTAACTTTCTCTTATCTTATTTTCAGGCAAAAACATTTCTGGGGAGGGCGGAACTGAAATAACGTCTGATTTTGTTGTAGATCCAGCTAATGAAACGGCGGTGACCACTATCGAAGAAGTGTGCCTTGAAACCACAAAATTCTCAGATATGATCCCGCCAGCCGCAGTTCAAATAATATCACAGGTGGATGAACCCACCGCCTCGACTGTGCCTACTTCGTCGAGCATGCCAACAACTTCAACTGTTGTTGGTGTCTCTTCTTTTGTCGCACCATATGCTGAAGCAACGACTGTGGCAACATCCTCTGCAGTCATTCTAGAAAGGAGATTTATCGATATTGCGGCCACTCCCAGCGTCCATTCGAGCTTTGTTATGCTAGTTGAATAATACACTAGCATATTCTATAACACTTTGAAAGAATTAATATCCATGGTGCTAGAGAAGAATCTAGGCTTTGATGCTCTGAAGACGTCCTCCAAACTCACTATAGCACAGATCATAAATTACAATGACACTGAAAGAGCTAATACGCTAGAGTAAATGGTTAATGTTTTAGAACAACCCATTAACGAATATTTGCAACTATCCCGAGGCAGCATCAATGACTTGGTTCAGGCTGAGTATGACTTCCTAACTGCGAAATTTACTCAGAAGGCAAAAACTTTAAACAAATCCATCCAGGAACATCAACAAGAGATGGAGAAAGAGCAAGCAATATTGGTGGAGAGTATTCCTCAGCTAGCTCAGTGCCGTGCCAAAAGTGAGGGATAAGAAGTGAGGGTTCAAGAATTGGAAGTTGAACTTGCTCAAATAAGGGAGAGGCTACTCAAAGCATCACTAGTTCGTGATGTATTGGAGGGCCAAGTGAATACAGCTCAACAGAACTTGACACATGTGGGTGTCATCCACGAAAGTTTTGTTGATTCTTTGTCCGAACTATCTCTCTTGAGAAGTGACGAAGCAAGGCTGGAACTGGCTCGCACCAATATTTTAAACTCCAGGAATAAGAAGATGGCTGCTTTGGCGCATCAGATCCGCGATTTAACTGCTCCTCCCCAATGATGTACTTTTTTGCACCTTTTGTAATTTGTTATTCCTAGAGATAATAAAGATAAATTTCTGACTTTGTGGACCCATCACTTTAGAATATAAATGATAGGCTAAGATAAAAGTGATATCAGAGGTAATATGGACATGATATACTTTCAGTAACTGGTTTAGCTGAATATATCTATTCAGAGGTAATATGAACATGATAGAATATGATCCAACTAAATTTGTATACAAAACACTATCAGAGGTAATATAGACATGATAGGTTTTGAAGTTTCAAATTAGTTAAATATATCTATTCAGAGGTCATATGAACATGATAGGATATGATTCAGCTAATCTTTGTACGTAGTATCATTAGAATAAAATCTTTATCATACTCCATTAAGCAAGGAAGATCAAGCATAGTACTTCTTTAGGAATTTTCTGTTGATAGGAGCCATTATCAAATCTACATTAGGCCTGGCTAATCTGTATGCGTCATTTGAAAATGTTGTTTCAATCACATAAGGGCCTTCCCATTTGGGCTGGAATTTTCCCTTACTTTTGTGTGTAATGATCATTGGCCTCTTTATAGCTAAAACTAACTCTCCAAATTTGTCACTACCACATTCCGAAGACTGGGGTATTTTCGAATTTTTTTACAATATTTAATATTATGGTAGTTACAATTAAATAATTGTACAATAATATTTTATTTAAATAATTATGTGTGATGTGTAATTAAATATAGTATTAGATGCAGTGTTCATTTATTTTTAGCTAGCAGAATTGACCTAGAAGCCCAGTAGACGAACACCTGTCGGAATTATGGAATTTTTATATTTAATTATTTATTTAGAATTTGATTCTTGGAGTTTGTAATTGATTACCGTATTTTATTTAATATTTTTGTGCATTGCCTTTGCTTCGATATTTGGAGCGCTACCCTTACTTTTGTCTTCCAACAAATTTCACAATCTTGCCCTAGACATGACCGCCTTCCATTCTGCTATTTTTGTAACTCATAATTGTGCTCTCTGTGCATTATTTCTGGCCGCACAAAAATCGTCGCGGACGTTATTTAATAAATTCCTATTTTTGTATCGTTGTGCGTTCCAATTGAAATTGGAGGCAATCTTGACCTATTTTTCGTGCGGCCCAAATTAGGGTAATATCCTGTTCTGAGTCTTCTTCATTATTGGTATTGATGACCTGACCTGATTTTGGCCCCATGTACTCCTAATTAATTTTGGAACACAACTTGCATTTATTTCTAATTAATTTGAGGATACCATTTTATCTGATTCTGAAATTCCAATTTAATTCCAGTGCCCTGCTATTTTAGCCCACACCAAACTTACAGCGCCCCCTGACCCTACAAAACACCGGACCCCGAATTGCCCGCCAAATTTTCGTTATTTCATGCGTCTGTGCAAATACCCAAATTTAAGGGGCTAATTTGCACATTTGCATTTTTGGGTCAACACCTCATTTGTTTAAAACAATGAGGGAGCCTAATAATTATTTAATTAGCTCCTCACCTCATTCCTCCATGAATTATTTTCTACATGACCCATCTAGACCACTCATTCAAGGGGGTCAATCACAACCCTTCATCCCAAAACCTCTCTCCCTATATAATGACATGTTACATCATAAGCCCTAATCCCTAGAAAACCTAGGTAACCACACTCTCCTCAAGCCTCCATCTCCTCTCTCCTACGTATGTAAATTTTTTCTTCTTTTTTTCTTCTTCTCTTTTCTTTCTCCTTCTCTTTCCTTTATTCTTCTTCTTCTTCTTCTTTTATTTGTTTTGAATTTAAATTCAACTAAGAGGGGGAAAACCATTACTACACCATCACCTGTGCTCCCCTCCCCGACTTGCTCCGGCCACCCGGCCAACCCCGGCGGCCGCTGGCTGCATCCCGGCGGCCCACATCCCTCCGGCGGCCAACCATCAGCCGGCCCCGCTCTTCCCCATCCATCCATCCATCCATCCAAACCCGATTCCTGTTCACCGGCCGAGCCCAGCACTCCGGCGGCCGAGTTCTCCCTGCTGCTCCTCCCCTGTGTACATTCTCCGGCAGCCCGCTGATCTCGAGCCCCTGTCGGCAAACCGACTCCCCCTGCTGCTCAGCCCGGCCCGGCGGCGCTGTGGCTGCTCCTCCCTACAGCCGGCCATCAGTCCGGCGGCAACCCGAACTCCTCCATCTCCTCCTTCCATCTCCACCTATCCCCTCCACCATCTCCACCACCACCATCATCACCACCACGGGAATCCCTCCGGCGACCGAGTCCCTCATCCTCCCTGCTGTCCTTCTCCCCATCTTCGCCATTCATCACCACCACCACCATCAACTCCATTCACCACCACCTCCATCACCATTCATCAACCACCACCGGCGGCCGAGCTCTTCCCGCTGGACTGCCCCCTCCGACCCGCTGTGAACTCCGGTGTCCGGCGGCCCGCTGCCCATCTCCCCCGCTGCTCCTCCTCCTATCACCTCCATCCTTTCCCATCACCACCATTAATCCCATCAACTCCCCCCGGCTCCCGCTGCACCGGCCAAGCCCACCTCCGACGGGCTTCAATCTCCACCCTCCTCTGCTGTTCTGCACCCGACGATCGGACCCCGCTCCGACTGAACCTCGAGCACCCCGACCCCCGCTGTGCATCACTCCGGCGGCCATCCCGAGCCCCTGCAGTCCGGCGACTCTTCTCCTCGGCTCTGCGCTCACCGCTCCCCTCCGGTCCGGCGGCCGGCCGACCCCTTCAGTAAGCTCCCATTCTACCTCTCTCCCTCTTCTTTCCCTGGTTATATATATATATATGTATGTATATATTTATATACATACGTATATACGAATATGTATATAAACAGTATATTTAATTAATGCTTAATATTAATGTATATGTATTTGTATGTAATTAATGTGTAGACACCTACGTATATACGTATATGTATATAGTATTATTTAATTAATGTTTTAAATACGTGAACATGTATAGTATGCAAATAATTGGTAATGTATATTTTAATAAATGTACATGTATTTGTATATATTAGGTATGTGTATGATAATATATGTATATGTATAATTAATTCATATGCATATGTATAAAGCTAATTAATGTGTATAAATATTATTTTGGTATAATGTGTATACGTATATGTATATATTTAAATCAATTTATATATATATTTTGGTATATACTTAGTGTATATTTGTTATATATATATATTGGTATATATGTATACAACCGTTTTAGTATAAATATTTCTTGGTATATATATGTTAATGTATATATAATTTAATATATATGTATATGTATATATTTAATTAATGCATATAAGTTTATGTATTAAATTTAACTGGTATAAATGTATATATATTTTTATGTGTACAATTATTTTGATATATATATATATATGTATGTATATTTTTGTATAAACCTACATATATTTATTTGGTATGGTTTCATGTAGTATATGTGTAATAAAATACATATTTTGGTATAAATGTATAAATATATATATTCTTATAATGGGACTTATGTACATTTTTTCATAAACAAATAATATATACTTCCACTATGTTATACCTATTTTGTATACTTTGGAATAACTATATATATATATTAATTTATTTATTGATAATATGATTAATTGTTAAATATACTAGATGACCCTAGTTGACTAGTGCCCTGCCTGGCATGGCCCTGAGGCCAGTGTTTTGACTGTGTGTTAGCGTAGTATCTGATGCAAAAAAGTTATATTGTGTTGTGTTTATAGGACTGTTGGTTTACCCAGGGGATACTCTGGAACAGGACACCAATAATTACCAGCTAAGGACCCAAGGCAAGTACATTCTCTGATAATTTCCAATTTTTGATAATTTCTATAAATTCAATAATCTTGAAATGTTACAACTGAATCCTTGACACTGTGTTACACGGACTAGTATAGCTTGGATCTGCAGTCATGAGATGTTACCTTGATTATCGTATTGACATTGTACACGACATGTATATTAGACATCGTACATGATAGACTTGACTTGCTCGTGTATCGTGACGTGTCATGGTTGGATCCACAGTACTAGTTGGGGGCGGGGAAGTAGTTAGTAAGAAATGTGATCATAACCTCTTATTGCAGCGTAGAAATTGTAAGTGTTAATCATGCTCTTCACCCATGATTAGCCAGGCCCTATAGCTATCGTACATGTTCCCAAGCCGGTCACATTTCGAAACTACTATTTCAAACACTTAGAATAGATTACAGTTCCCTAATTTAAATCATATACTACATCACCCGTATATGATACTGTACCTTGTTCTTTCCATTTCTTTATGCACTGACTATATCACATTGCCTATTTTGCATGTCTCTTTACATTGCCTGTCTCTCTTTAATTGCCATTACATTTATTTCACTGTCTTCTCAGTAGCTAGCATGACATGTTTATTACTTTATAGTCCTCATCAATTAAATGGAACTGTTATTTGAGATTGTGCTTTGCTCCTTCCTGACTGGAAACATTTTTCCAGACTATGCCTTAGAGGACCGCTGTCCGACACTTTATGGACCATATGGTGAGTAGCTGCAGACTTGGTAGTAGTTGTGATTCCGGAAGGTCTAGCCGGAAATTTCCATTATTAGTTAGTTCTTTAAGTAGACTATTTGGTACCGGATTTGTCTCCGGCATTTTTATTGAGACTTGGATATTGTTGAGTTAGATTACATTCTGGATTTGTGTTGTATTTAATTTTAATTTTGGTTCGTTATCTTATCGTGCTGTAATCCTGTGATTGAGTATGTGCTCGTTTATTGTGTCATCCGTGCCTCCTTATGGAGATTGGATGCTGTGTGACATTAGCTAGATAGTATCAAGACCTTGACAGCGTTCTACCGCCGACACTGCGGCGTAGGCTGGACGTACCCACGCACTCGTGCCCCTAAACCGGGTGCGGGTCGTGACACGTTTTTAGTGATGGCCCATGCAGGTCAGACTTCGCGAGTTGTGCGATGTCGTAGTAGTGTGGCATCCTTGTTATACTACTGCGTGCCTACGATAGGATCTAGGACATATGATACTAGGACGAGAGCGAATACTCAATCACAATTCTTTGAGAGATTCCTGGGATGACCCTTGAGAATCTCATTATAAATTCTAATTTTAAATCCTTCGCCTTGTTTTCGCCTGTCCTCACTCATTGATATTGAATTTGATTATTGTTGATCAATTATTAAAATTAAAATCTTGGTACTATTGTTGAGTTTGATTCTTGTTGACCAGTTGTTAAATTTAACTCTTGGTGTCGTTGTTGAGTTTGATTTTATCGAGATGAAGTTTTACGGGCTAAAATTTACGGTATCATCTGATGACATATGTTGATGAGGACAGTGAGAAAGGTAAAACGTCTACTTTGGTTATGGAACCTAGAGTTTATCGCAGCCATATTAGCTGTCATGACGAGAACGTAGGAACCTGACTTGGATGTACATACTTTAGTTATAAAATTTAGAATTTCTCACAGCCATACCGGTTGGCGTGGCAAAGATTCTAGTTGACATGATTATAGAGTGGCATACCTTAGTTACGGAATCTGTCGTTTATCGCATCTATGCTTACTGGCGTGGCGAGGATTCCGAGTGTCATGATTTCTGATAGACGTGTATGATTATCAGGTTGTATCTTAAATTGGTTCTTAAAAGTATCATCTCAAGACTTATCTATTTATGTTATTCCAGGACTTTGTTCCACCGCTTCTTTTCTTTACTAGCAGTAAAGATACCTTCAGTCCTTGATCCAGTTTCTTTTTGAGCTTATTTTCTTTGAGGATTCCTTGTTAGTATGATAATTAGTGACTTGCAATTTTGGTTGTGTCTTGTATTAGTTTGACTAAGTGTGACTTGTGAGTTTGTAAGTGTTCTTAGTTGGACATGTGAGCAGTAGGCACTAATCTAGAGATACCCATAGCATAGTACCTTGTAGCAATAGTTCTACGATAGGTGTTATTATAATTAGTATTGGTATTATATAAAGAGGAGTAAGATGTCAGTGAGGGTTCTAAGAGTAAGTATCAGAATCAATATGCCAGCCCTGGATAGTCATTAAATTATGAAATTGGATGATCTATATAACTAATTAAGTATCAAGGAATTGTGTTCAATTTGATGATTGATACTGGGTGTATTTGAGTGCACCTTTAGTATTAGAGACTGTGAGTATTATATGTATACTTGTGGAATTAAATTTATAATTTGAAGAGTAGAAATGAATTTCAATTTTTAAAGTTTTGAGGATTAAAAATTCAATTCAATAAACATAGTCAAGGCTATGAAGATTTTTGGAGGTGATTAAAATTTTATTTCAATGTTGAATTTTTGAATTTTGAGAAGTTGAGATATTGTCATTAAAACTTTTTGAGGATTTAGATTCGATTCAATGAACCTAGACAAGCTGTAAGGATTTTTAAGTGATTAAGTTTCATTTTAGTATTTAAATAATTAACTTTGAGGAAGGTATGTGCATTATACTTTAAATTTTTCGAGTTAGTTTCAAGGACCTTGTTTGGAGGATAAAATCTTATAGTGAGAGAGATATATTAGTAAATAGCAGATGATGATGTAATCATGGATGTCTTGTGGACTAATGATTAGTTGATATGGATACTAGTGTACAAGAATAGGAATAAATTAGTAAATGTGCCAGAGTTAAGGGTATGTTAGAAATAGAAGATACTGCAAGTAATATGTTAGTAGGTTCTTTTTCTAATATTTTCCGTCTCTTGATTGATTGATTTCCCTAGTGTTGTAGTTCGTATTCATGATTTTTTTTGCTAGGAGATAGTTAGTAGTACACCCTGACAGAGAATGCATCGTAACAATAGTCCATCATATGTCCGGCGATACAAACTTTGTGAAAAAGCGTCAAAATAGAAACGTAGCAATCATCTTTTGATAGATGCTGCTTCTTTAGGATCCTTTGGTAAGATTCCATATGATACGAAGTCTATAAAGGGACTTCTCCAATCTCTCTTAGGAGGAACCAAGTTTATAGCATAGTTGCGTTCTATGTGAAAATTATTTTTCACACAAAACAAATCTCTGTTTAGAAGGATCACCGAATTTTGTCTTCTTATAGGAATAGCTAGATGTGCAGCTAGACTGGCCAGAGCATCCGCTTCCAAATTTTGAGATCGAGGAACATGTTTTAAGAAGAATCCTTTAAAAGACATTGCTATCTCGATCATTGTTCGGTGATAAGGAATGAGATCCGGATTGCGGACTACATATATTCCCCTGACCTGATTGACGATTGGCTAAGAATCACCAAAAGCCTCCAAGTATTCAACATATAATTCTTTAGCAACTTGAAGCCCAATTAATAGAGCATTATACTTTGCCACATTATTAGAGCATGGTTCACTAAGAGAATATGCTCGATAGATGACGAGTTTATCAGGATTTACCAGAATAATCCCTACTCCTGAAACCACATTTCCCTTGGGACCAGTTCTGGAAGCACCATCAAAGAATAGCTACCATGTATCACCTTTCATTGCCGAATTATATTCTGCAACTTCGTCGGGAATATCCTCATATAATTTGGAGGTTTCTGGAATTGGATGGGCAGCTAAGAAATCAGCCAAGGCATGACCTTTTATGGACTTCTGAGGGACGTACACCATATTATACGGTGTCAATAGCATTGCCCAAGTCGCGAGTCAGGAATTAAGAATACTTGGTTTATTCATTAATACCCGAAGTGGATTGATTCTGGAGATGATATGAATAGTTTGTCCCGTCACGTAATGTCGCATCTTCTGAATAGCAAACATTAGGGCCAAGCATTCTTTTCCACGGGGTTATACCTGTATTCTGCTCCGACCATCATCCTGCTTAGATAGTAGATAGCCTGTTCATGACCTTTATTGTTCTTCTGTGCAAGGAGAGCCCCTAAAGAATGATCCATTGCTCGAACATACAGCAAAAATGTTCTTCCTATGACAGGCGGCACCAGAACTGGAGGATTAGTAAGATAGAATTTGATGTTATTAAACGCTTGTTGACAGGCTTCGTTCTACACAAATGACACACCTTTCTTTATTAGATGAGAAAAAGGTTAACATCTTACAGAGAGGTTGGATATGAATCTTCTGATATAAGCTAGGCGACCATGAAATCCCCTAAGTTCTCTGAGATTATGGCGCGGTCGCATTTCTAGGATAGCTTTTACTTTATCAGGGTCAACTTGAATGCCTTTAGCAGTAATGACAAATCCCAGAAATTTGCCACTGGATACACCAAGAAAGGACTTTGTAGGGTTCATTTTGAGTTGATGTTGGCGCATCAAATCAAATATTGTCTTCAAGTCTTGGATGTAATTATCCTTGAGGCGGCTTTTGACAGCAATATAATCTACGTAACATTCCACCATTTTTTGTAAATGCTCATGGAATATTTTACTCATAGCTCGTTGATATGTAGCCCCAGCATTCTTTAATCCAAACGGCATGACTGTATAGCAGTATATTCCTAATGGTGTACAAAAAGCAGTATGCTTCTCATCTTCAGGATTCATCTTAATTTGATTATATCCTAAAAATCCGTCCATAAAAGACATGCGCTTAAAACAGCACGTATTATCGATCATGACATTTGTAATAGGAAAAGGGAACTCATCTTTAGGGCAGGCCGCATTTAGATCTCGAAAGTCGATGCAAACACGAACTTTTCCATTTTTCTTCATAATTGGGATAATATTAGCGACCCAATCAGGATGTTATTCTTCCCGGATGAATCCACAGGCTATTAATTTCTTGATTTCAACTTCAACGGCATCCATCATATCTAGGCAGAATCGGCGTTGGTGTTGCTTTACAGGCTTTGAATTAGACAATATGTTGAGTTTATGGGTAGCCACTTTTGGATCAAGACCTGGCATATCCTCATAATACCAAGCAAAGACATCGATATATTCTTTTATCAGCTGGATCATTTTTTCTCTTTCTTCTTCAGAAAGATTGTTACTGATAAATATCGACTTTGGTGAAAATTTATCCCTAACATTGACTTGGATAACCTTATCTTCAGTGGGTGGTTCTTTTTGTTCGAACCGGAGTTCCCATTGTTTATCTATTTGCTGTGCCCAAGGTTCATTTTTAAATGGTTCAGATCCTTGTTCTTCTGTTTCCAGAGAATCTGTCAATAGCATATTTACTGATAATCCTAGTTCGAATTCATCATCTGAATCGGAGGATGACAAATCATCTTAAGAGGAGAAAATGGTCTCATCACTTAACTCAAAGTTGTTTGGAGTTGCAAGAGATGTGGTATACCCTAGCCCGAAACAAGTTCGTTGACAGTAAGGATCACCATGCAACAGCATTCATTTGCCTTTTCCATAGTTGAGGCCTTGCTTCAACTTCAGATCATAACCCATGTTTTGCATAATCTTTAAAGCCTGTGGGCTATATCTGTTGATTTGTATTTTTCCAACATCAGACTCGTGAGAATCTTCTTGTACGATCAGTCTATTCCATATTCGACCGAAGACTATTGGATGCTGATCGTTGCGATTAGGTAGAACAATAAAGATAGAATCTTCATGTGGCCCATATGTCGTGACGACACTAGATGTTGACGCTACTTTCCACACATATGGATGATAGAAGTATATAGATTCCAAGAATTTTTGTGCTATGGGTTCTATATCTTTATGAGGAGAAGATTCCTGATTAGGAAATTGGGCGTCAGTATATTGGAAAAGAGAATCTTTATTATCATCAGAACGCATGTCCCCGATTACATTTACATCAACTGACTGCTTGTTGCGCCTAAGGTCAATAACCAAAGTTGGAGGTTTCTTGTTCAGATTGATCACTAGAGGATCATTTTCTCCTCCCGATTTTGTTTTGCCCAAGTGAATAGTCATAGGTTCCATGACTTTTGGACGGGTAGTCCGTCCTTTCACTTGGATTGACAAAGGTTGCTCAGCAGATGGTTCTCCTGGCTCCTGGTAGGATTCTACCTCCATCTTGCCTGATACCTCTTTCATGTAGTCTTGAGTGTACAATATGGCATCAGAATAGTAGGATTCAACTCCTTTGAATGGATTGAGATCGGCAAATTCTGTTTTTACTGTTCCTTGAACATCTACATATTTAAAACATTGATGTAGAGTTGAAGGAACAATATTGTGATCATGGATCCATGGTCTACCCAATAGAATGTTGTAAGACACCTCTGAATTAATGACATAGCATGTAGCCAATGATCTAAGGTCACGAATCTGGATTCTCAGATGAATCTTCCCCAACGGTCTGCTTTTCCTAGCATTAAAGCCCACAATTATAGTGGTAGTGTAAGCCAGTTCACTGGTAGGAATTCTCAATGGTCTTAGCAGACTATGAGGGATAGTACTGATTGACGATCCCGGATCTATGTGAATCCGGTCTACCTCAATGGAGCCGACGTATCATATATAATAAAGAGGCCTGTCATATTTGTTATGCTTCAACAATATGTCCTCTTGAGTGAAAGTGATGTTAGGGACTACTTCCATCATACTATGGCATTGAGGACATGCCACAGGCTCTTTATCAGGGGACTTGGACTGGGTCAAGCATACATCTGCATGAATTAATGCTTTACTCAAGGCTTGACGAGTGTCTTTGGATAGCCAAAGTATCTCAAAAATGGACAATCTGGCTGTAGTATTAGCCAACAGAGCCAAGATATCGAAGTTATATGGTTTCTCTAAACCTTTGTTTCGAATATTCTTCAGAGGTTTATCGAAATGAACTTCTTTTTGTTTACCTTTGTCCACAAAAGCTGATTTAGAAGGATCTGCCTCTGGTACTACAGGTTTAGGCTCTGGAGGTTTGGTAGCTGAAGTGTCTGCCGTTGCTTCTTCCTGATTCCCTCCATAGTCTTTGAGGTAGGCTCTTCCTGACCGGGTTCCGGTTGCTAAAGCCTCTTTCTCCGATGCCGGGGATATTCCAACCATATGGCATGGTTTACATCTTGGGTTTTTCTTAGACTTAGCTTTAGCAGCTTTAATCTCTTCCTCAATTTTTGATACTAGATCAGGGTGAACCCACATGATCTCCCCACGCTTGGTAGTTAGGGGCACTAAATCTTAATTTTTACTCCTGGTAGGAGGGAGATTAACAATATTCATCTTTGCCCGTGGAATAGGTACCACACCATCTGGAACTTCTTGAGGGGAAAATTTGCCAAATTGGAGTGAGATCATATTTGCAGTGACCGTCTTCTCGTTATTACGCAAAGTGATGGCTTTGGCATCGATCAACTCCTGGATTTTCCTTTTCAATACATAGCATACCTTTGTTGGGTGATGTATGTATCTGTGGAAATACAGTACTTAGGATTATCTGTACTACCGACTTCATTTGGACGCTTTATCTCTGGTAGAGTAAGTTCCCCACTTTTGACTAGACAATCAAATATGCTTGGAATATCATCGTCGTCAAAAGAATATTCTTCTTTAGGTCTGGAAGTTCCAGAATTTGTCTGCGTAGTTACCGAAGTATTTTCTCTGGACGTGTTGATTGCCAGGGCTTCCTTTCCTTTTAAACTACGAGTATGGTCATTGTTGGAGGATGAACGCTTCCCTCTATCAGAGGTAGAGATCATGATTCCGTTGTCACGAGCCTTCCGACTATTATCTTCCGCGGCTACTGCCGATATGATAAATGAGGGCCAATCATGGAACTAATATAGGCCCGTGAACACTGAGATAAGTAGGAGTAGGTTCTTTCTGCAAATGTCCACCAAGGCTGAATCTGGAACTCCAGGAGGCATCTGTAAAGTAGCCTGACAAAAGTATTAAATAAAAGTATGAACGTTTTCTTTTTCCTTCTGCTTTACTTCAACGAGTGATGACATAGACATGTCTATTCCTCCCTCGTAGAATCGAGCGAAGAATAGAGTCTTGAAATCTTCAAAAGAGGTAATGCAGTTGTCAGATAGAGTATGATACCATTGGTAAGCTACTCCAGACAGACAGCCCTTAAACACTCGAGTGAGAAGGGCATCATTTCCTTGCAACAATACCGTCATCATGCTGAAGTAGTTCATATACTGGCTTGGCGACGTCTTTCCCTCAAACAAATCCATAGCCTGTGGTTTATATTTTGGTAGAAAAGGGATCTCATCCCAGACAACCGGATATGGTTGGTTAATTTCTAACTTCTTGAGCTGATCTGTATGCTTCAAGGCATCAAATTGGACTTTTAATTCCCGAACTGCTTGTATCGGATCTTCAGTTGGGAAAGGGACAGCGGAAAGGTGAGAGATTGGATGTATTATAACTCCAACAGGAGGTAATACATTCTCCGGATTAAGAGGTTGATGAGAAGCTGATTCTTGGTTTTGAACAGGCTCTTGGCTTGCATTGGATGGTGGTATGTCTACCCCCACACGTAGTTGAGTCGGAGGAACAGGTGTTTGAGCTATTGCAGCTGTATGTTGAGTCACCATCATTTGGTGCATACTCTACATCATAGTATGCATCTCTTTAAGTAATGTTTCCAATGCAGTGATGCGTTGTTCAGTACTTCCTGATGGGGAAGCTTCTTCATGTTCGTCCTAAACAGCATAAACTCCCATTTCTCTTGATTCCACTGAGGGATTAGTATAGATCTATGTAGAGATTGAGTCTATACTTTTAGCATCAAATTCAGAAAACTGGCGACCCCCAGTGTCGGAATCTGAAGAATATGAAGCTGATTGTCGTGACCTCGAGCGGGTGCTTCAAAAAACACCTTCTTCAAAGGTCTCAATGAGTCTGTCAAATCTCCTTTGGCTAGGAGTTCTGGAGGAATGACGTCTCAAACTCGACTTTCCTCTAAGAATATGCGAAGCCATGTTTACTGACGCAAATGTTGGTTCTTTTTCTTGTAATGACAAAGAGTAGTTCAACCGATCGAAAACTGACCGTTTTGCTTTAGAACAGTTATAGTTAATTACAATCTTATGACTATTACAACAATGTTCTCTAGGGGGTGTAATAGACATATTAGGAGATCCCCTGTCTTTGCATTTCTGGATCACGAAATCACGCAAATCAGGGGTATTACCAGAAGAAGAAGAAGGCTTATTCTGCCTTTTTACATCAGTAGGAATATGGAGATTAGGAACCATAACCCTTTCTCTGCCATAGGAATACAACAGTTCACCCATGTGAGTAGCATATGATCCATCATCTGTTTGAGGAACGTATCTTCTCATGAAACGAGTCTTATTTACGCGGACAGACCTATCCGGGCATAATTTGGATTTTTGCATAGGTGCGCGTAAAACAGGGAAAGTCCTCAAGCGGCACTCAGCGTCACGCATAATCTGTAAAGTGGGAACTTTCTTCTCTTGTGGGCATAAAAGCTTAGAGGTTGAAGGATTCGCCACTCGTTTTCCTTTGATGTGATCAAAGGGTACATCTGCCTCATCATAGACGGAAGATGTAATTTTACGCGTAGGGCGTATTTGAAATTTCCGAATTGGCACTGAGGCCTTGTCAGAAATTTTGTCTACCACGTCACAGACGGGAGACGATGGTTTACGCGCAGGATGCGTCTGAGACTTCTGGATTGGCACTGGGGCATTGCCAGAAGTCTTGTCTACCATGTTACAAATGGGAGACAGAGTTTCACGCACAGGGCGTGTTTGAAACTTCTAGATTGGCACTGAGGCATTGCCAGAAGTCTTGTCTACCACGTTACAAATAGGAGACAAAGTTTTACGCACAGGGTGTGTTGGCTGTGTTGTCACAACCTTGTTGATCAGTGAGTGAGAGCTTGCAGAAAGGGTAGAGGATGTCTTAGGCATCCACACTTTACGCAGCTTCCTGTTGTTATGGACAGAGGAGGAATGAGAGCTACCCCCTGCATGAAGCATGTCTTCATAGGCAGATTGGTCGAACTGGACGACCAAAGTCTTCTTCGTCGATCCGATGGATACAGCATCATGTTGAGCAATTGTTTTCCTGTCAGAGGAGAAAGTCGTCCCCAGCAGAGTCGCCATATTTTTTAAAATAAACAAATTGAGAGGTTTGTACGAAACCTTTTTGCTTACAAATGATAAAAGAGAAAGATACAATTAATCCTATATGAGGATATTAAGTACAATAAAAATGATTCTGGGGAAGCATTACTATAGAAGTCTGATCTGCGGTCGATCACTTTATTCCTTGGACCATACGATGATGAAGAAGTGCTGTAGAAGAAGCTTCAAGAGTTGCAAGTAGGATCGAATTCCTGTTGCCAAAATTGTCAAACAAAATCCTCTGTTTGTGCTCTCTTTTCTCTCTGATCTCTGATTTTGCCTTGTGCCTTGTCCCCTCTACCCTGTGACCAGGGGTCTCTATTTATAGAGATCAATGAAATAACTGCCAAGTTGGCGTAAAAGCCAAGTAACTGTTTTGTTGGCGTAAAAAGCCAAACTGTGAAGAAGATTACATCTTTTACATTGCGGTTATGATAACTGCTACCCATGTTCCAATTGTCTTCTGAATATGCGTATGACACGTGTCCCTTTATGAGGTAACGCGTATAACTGCTTCTTGAAGATCAAGGTATGCAAGCCACGTAGGTAACTGTCCCTGCGTAAAGATGGTTGGCGTAAAAGCCAAATAACTGTCTTGTTGGCGTAAAAGCCAAATAACTGTCTTGTTGGCGTAAAAGACCAAACTTTGAAGAAGAAGACTTCTTTTACGCTGCGGTTATGATAACTGCTACCCACGTTCCCATAGTCTTCTGAATCTGCATATAAAACATATCCCTTTATGAGGTAACGCATATAACTACTTCTCGAAGATCATGGCAGGCAACCTACATAGGTAACTGCACCTTGCGTAAAGAGGGTTGGCGTAAAAGCCAAATAACTGTCTTGTTGGCGTAAAAAGCCAAACTCTGCGTAAAACTGGATGATTCATGAATAATAGATAACCAGCGTAAAATAGCCAATTATCCATCACGACTGAGGTCTAGAGCGTATTCTGGGCTAAATAGCCTTATCACGTACCTTTGAAAATATAGCTGAGTTGGCATATTTCGAGGAGATAGCATACAGCATACTCCTATAGTTGAAAGTAGCCTGGTTGGCGTAAAATACAAGGATGGTGATGTGAGCGTATTAGTCACAGCTTTAGCTCTCCCAGTCATGACAAAATCTAAAGAATAGAACAAAATCTCGTGCATTAAATGCAGAGATATGCCTCCATCTCGTGTATTAAATGCAGAGATATGTCTCGAGCTCTGTACCAGAAACAGATTTTGACGTGGCGTCTGATTTTATCTTATCTTGAGCGTAAAAACTCATTTTTGCCTATGTAGAATAGGCAGCGTATTCTTTGAATGCGTAAAAAATGACTTGTATCAAGAATATGTCACTAGATGATAACTTGTGTCTCTGTACAAAATCATCATCACAGCCGTCCTCTCGATCATCGTGCAGTACTTTTTTCAGAAGTCAGGTTCACTGATTTGTCTGACAAATTCATCCGAGGAATACGAAGAGTTCCTCGTACAACTTTACGCTGCATTAAAAACAAACGTATTTGTAAACTTTACGCAGGAGGGTATAGCAACCTTTTATGCCACACAGACTTGAAGCACTGGTTTACGCGGACAGTTCTGAAGCTCTACTTTACGCCAAACCGCTTTGAAACTCTTTTTTACGTGGACAGCTCTGAAGCCATATTTTATGCCACACAGCCTTGAAGCTCTATTTTACACGGACAGTTCTGAAGCTCTACTTTACGCCAAACCGCTTTGAAACTTTGTTTTACGCGGACAGCTCTGAATCTATATTTTACGCCACACAGCCTTGAAGCTCTGTTTTACCCGTAAAGTTCTGAAGCTCTACTTTATGCTAAACCGCTTTAAAACTCTGTTTTACGCGGACAGCTCTGAAGCCATATTTTATGCCACACAGCCTTGAAGCTCTGTTTTACGCGGACAGTTCTGAAGCTCTACTTTACGCCAAATAGCTTTAAAACTCTATTTTACGCGGACAGTTATGAAGCTCTACTTTACGCCAAACAGCTTTGAAACTCTGTTTTACGGGGACAGTTCTGAAGTACTACTTTATGCCAAACAACTTTGAAACTCTATTTTAAGCGGACAGCTCTGAAGCTATATTTTACGCCACACGGCCTTGAAGCTTTATTTTATGCAAACTTCATGTATGTTGGGGGTTTTGACTGTATAATACGCGTACAATTCCTCAGCGTATTTCATGCTTCTACATGTGTGAGTGCAGTGTATAAAGAGAGGGGGATTGAGTCATACCAGCTGGCCATTGCCACGTGTCTGGTCCCACGTTCTTTGGGACTGGGGCGTGACATGGTTTTAGTGGTGGCCCATGCAGGTCAGAGCATATCGTTTTGGTTATGTTACTGTACCGAATGAGCCTGCAACTTAGGATTAATGTTGAATAAGATCTTAATCTATAACTTATTTTAAAACTCCTCTTGTATTCGATTGTCGCCCTTGGACTTCATTATTGTATTTGTTCATTTACCGTCGATATCGTTATTATTGTTTCTTATCTTCCTTATTTTGGAAATATGGATGCTCGTGCACGGTGATTTCCTCCAGGAGCAGATCCTCGTCAAGACGAAGATGTTATATTTGATAGGATGTTTGAGTAGATGGTAGAGAAGGTTGATAAGTTCTTTCTTGTTACTAGAGCTAGTATAGACTGTTGACGTAAGAATTAGACATAGAAGTAGAGACATAAAACTAGACCCTACCCTTACTTAAGGTAGCCGTGATTTTGTAACTATTAGAAGCTAGAAAGGTTGTTTGATTCTAAGAATCTAGGATAATTTGGAGAAGACATAGCTAGATACTAGGGTTAGTTGTAGCCCCACGATAATGATACAAAGAAGTAGTTGTAGTCTTATGGTAGTGATAAAAGGAACAACTTTATGAACTTGATAAGACAGAATTTTAGACTCACATCTAGAAGAAGATTACCGGATACAAATAAAAATTTAAGGTATGAAATAGCACTTTAGGTAGCAAACCATAGTGGTGAACCCCTAGTTACCTTGTAACTTACAATATCCGACATAGAAATTTTCCCACCCTCTAGATAATGATAAGGACTAAGCTAAAACAGATAGGTAGATTGCTAGACATAGATTGCTAGACCCAACATTTGGATGAAGAGATAGCTTGAGTGTAAACTCCCTCGACCAAATTTAGGCCTACTTAACTTAGATAGAGAGACTAGGGTTAATTTGGAGCCAATTAGAATTAGAAAACAGTGTTTTATATTTATTGTATAATATTTATATCACTTAGTGCACATTACCGTTGCTCCAATATTTAGAGCACTACACTAGCTATTACCTGCAAACAAGTTTCATAAACTTTTCCTAGACATGTCAGCCTACCATTCCGACCCTTGTGTAACTCATAACTAATCTCTCTTGTGCTTCATTTTAGTCGCACAATATTCGGTACCAACGTCCGTTCTTAAATTCAATTAAATCTAACTTTGCATGTTTGTCCGTTCCAATCAAAATTGGAGACACAATCTCAACCCGTTTTGTCCAACCCAAATTATGACAATATTCTATTCTGAGATTACTACGTCCATGACACTTGTGTCCCACCCAACTTTAATCCCATATATTTCCAATTAATTAAAGAACACCTTGTGCATTAATTTTAATTAAATTAATGTAATGATCCAACCTCACCCAAAACTAGGCCCAACTCCAACCCAAACCCACACTCACACCCTTAAGGTTCATACTAAATACCACACACCATTTTAGCCCACTACATAACACCAAACATGGTGTTTTGCCTCAACCAATCCCAAATTCCAATTATTATGCAATTTCTCAATTGTTATCGGGATTTCATACAAATGAGCAATGAGGTGTCCCCCTCTTATTGGCCCCAACCCGTGAAGAAACCCCCTCCCTCATGTGTTGACCGGTCACCCCTAGGTTTTCCCTCTATTTTTTTGTGTACTACGCTAACTTTTCCTCCTACTTAAATCTCCACCCTCCATTCAAAACTAGCCCATCCCCACCCTTCATTTCCTTCATGTAGAAATCATCCTTATCCCTAAAAATATACCCAGCTGGCCCTAATCCCAAGAGAGCCCCCTCTCCCTCTCCTATATATACACCACAACTCTTCCTCCTATATAAACAACTTTCTCTCTCCAAAACCCAAAAATACTACACCAACATCATCAACCCGGCCTCTCCCTTCACCCGGTCACCCTCTTTCCCCGACCACCTACTGTGCAGCGCCACCACCACCTTCCTCCACCGCCTGACCACCTCACCGTCGTCCCTACCTCAATGTTGCCACCACTAGCAGCTGCCCCCACCAGCAGCCACCACAACACAGACCTCCCTCCATCGACTCCTCCTTCCCTAGCCGACCCGACTCCCCCTACCCCGACTTATCCAGTCACCCCCACGGCCACCACAGCCAACCACTACTGTCTCCACCACCATCCTCGCCGTCTCCATCACCATTACTACCACCTGAACCACTGCCACTACCACCACGACCGCCACCTCCGTCCATCATTACCATCACCATCATCAACACCTTCCCTTCCTCCCGACTTCCCTCCTCTCGACTCCACTCCACCATAGATACCATCACCTTAGCCACCTCCACCGTCGACGTCATCACCGTCGTCCCTATCTCCATCTCTACTGCCCCAGCACCACCAGCAACCATCACCCGCACCACCATCAACCATCACCAGCACCACCATCAACCGTCCCCAAACTCGACACCAACCCAACTCTACCGCTACTCTCCTCATCACCCCTCTGTGACCCGACCACCGCCGCCTCTTCACCACCACCCTTATCGGCGGCCCGCATGACCCGCCCCACTGCCAGCCGCCGCTTGCAGCTGCTGCATTGCCTGTTGTCGAAGCTGCTGCTACTACTACTACTTCACGCTGTAACGTCGGAGCTCTGCCCTCCCTCGCCGGCGACGACCACCCTCGTACGGCGGACCCCCCCGGACACGACATCGGTTAGGTATACCCATTCTTCATCGTATACGCGTATTATGTATATATATATATACTTATGTATATATGTATATATGCTTGTTTATACGTATATATATACAATGTATTTATCTAATGTATATATGTATTAAATGTATGTATATATGTATTATGTATATGTATAATTATGTATATATGTATTAAATGTATGTGTATATGTATTATATATATATATAATTATGTATATACGTTTGCTTATACGTATTTATGTATATATGTATATATGTATTAATGTATTATATATGTATATGCATATATGTATTCTGTATATGTATATTTATGTATATATGTATCTATGTATTTATATATTTAATATTTTAATGTATGTATAATATCTAATGTATTAAAGTATTTATATATGTATTAATGTATTTATACTTAATGTATAATGTAATTATATAAGAATAATGTTTAATGTATTATGTATTTTTTAGTATTAAATGCTATTATACGCATTTAAGTATTAATATTTATTATATGTATTTATGTTAATAATTTACCTTATAATTATTATGTCTGCTTAAATTAGGGAGCACTGTGTTGACCAAGGATTAGACACTGGTTTCGTGCACACGCGACCCGGCTAGTTGTCCAATTTTGACACCCATGACTAGTCAACCCTAGCCAACGTAATTAATTAGAACGTTTATTCGATCTAGTATCCGAGTAACTCGTGATGTTGCGTAAGTCGTACTTTTGTATGTAATTAGCATATGTAATATAGTGATTAATAATTATTGTTATTTGGTCGTAGGCATCCAAGACGGTTGTAGAAGCATGAAATATGCTGAGGAATTGTACGCGTATTATACAGTCAAACTCCCCAACATACATGAAGTCAACATAAAGCAGAGCCTCAGAGCAATATGGCATAAAATGTGGCTTCAGAACTGTACGCGTAAAACAGAACTTCAAGGCTGTATGGCGTAAAGAAGAGCTTCAGAGCTGCCCGCGTAAAGTAGTACTTCAAGACTGTTTTGGCGTAAAAGTTTGCTTTATCCTCCCGCATAAATCTTAAAATATATTTGTTTTTAATGCAGCATAAAGTTGTACGAGGAACTCTTCGTATTCCTCGGATGAATTTGTCAGACAGAACAGTGAACCTGACTCTTGACAAAAGTACTATACGATGATCGAGAGGACGGCTGTGATAATGATTTTGCACAGAGACCCAGGTTGTCGTTTAGTGACACAAGTCGTATTTTACGCTCAAGGACTCGAGTCTTCTGAATACGCTGCCGCCACGTCAAAAGCTGTTTCCTGTATAGAGCTCGAGGCATATCTCTGCATTTAATGCACAAGATTTTTGTTCTATCCTTCAGATTTTGTCATGATGGGGAAGAGCTAAAACTAGGGCTAATACGCTTATATCACTATCCTTGCATTTTATGCCAACCAGGCTATTTTCAACTATAGGAGTATGTCGTATGCCATCTCCTCAAAATACGCTAACTCGGCCATATTTGCCAAGGTATGTGATAAGGCTATTTAGCCCGGAATACGCTCAAAACCTCAGTCGTGATGGATATTTGGCTATTTTTACGTTGGTTATCTATTATTCATGCAGCCTCAAGTTTTACGCGCTATTTGGCTTGTACGCCAACAAGATATCTATTTGGCTTTTACGCCAACAAGACAATTATTTGGCTTTTATGCCAACCATCTTTACGCGAGTGGCAGTTACCTACGTGGCTTGCATGCCGTGATCTTCGAGAAGCAGTTATACGCATTACCTTATAATGGGACACGCGTCATACGCAGATTCAGGAGATCATTCAGATGTGGGTAGCAGTTATTATAACTGCCGCGTAAAGAGTGCAACTCTCTTCACAGTTTGGCTTCTACGCCGACTGGACAGTTACTGTGACTGAGCTCTATAAATAGAGACCTCCGGTCACAGGAGATGGAGGTCGAAGGGTCAAAAGATCGAGTGGTCAAAAGGATCAGAGATCAAGAGATCAGGCAGAGAGAGAGAGCATAGACAAAATGTAGTGATTGACGACTCTGGCAACGAGAATCCAATCCCTCCTGTAATAATTGAAGCTTCTTCTTCTTCTACAATACTTCTTCATCATCGTGTGGTCCAAGGAACAAAGTGATCGACCGCAGATCAGACTCCTATAGCAATTTTTCTCCAGAATTATTTTTATTGTACTTAACATCCTCGTATAGGATTAATTATACTCTTTTTTCTTGTTTGTAAACAAGGAAAGGGTTTCATATAAACCTAGTTTCATTCTTTCGTTTATCATCAAACACAAGATGGCGACTCTGCTGGGGACTACTTTCTCATCTGACGAGAAAGCCATTGCTCAACACGATGCTGCATCCGTCGGATCGACGAATAAGACTTTGGTCATCCAGTTCGACCAATCAGCTTATGAAGATATGCTTCGCGCAAGGGGTAGCTCTCACTCCTCCTCTGGCCAGAACAACAGAAAGCTGCGTAAAGTATGGATGTCTAAGATATCCTCTGCCCTTCCTGCAAGATCTCACTCTGTGATCAACAAAGTTGCGCCTATACTCCTTGTGCATAAAAACCCGTCTCCCGTCTGTGACGTGGCAGACAAAGCTTCTAGCAATGCCCCAGTGCCAATCCAGAAGTCTAGAACGCACTCTGCGCGTAAAACTTCGTCTCCCGTCTGTGACGTGGCAGACAAAGCTTCTGGAAATGTCCCAGTGCCAATCCAGAAGTCTAGAACGCGTCCTGCGCGTACAACTTTGTCTCCCGTCTGTGACATGGCAGACAAAATTTCTGACAAGGCCTTAGAGCCAACTAGGAAATTTCAAACGCGCCTTGCGCGTTAAAATACATCTCCCGTATATGGCAGATGGACCCTCGGATCACATCAAGGGAAAACGAGTGGCGGATCTCCCAATCGCTAGGCTTGTATGCCCACAAGAGAAGAAGTTGTCCACTCTACAGATTACGTGGAGTTTCCCTATTTTACGAGAACCTGTGCCAAAATCTAAATCATGCCAGGATAGGTCTGTTTGCATAAGGGAGGCTCGTTTCACGGGAAGATGCACTCCTCAATAGGATGATGGATCATATGCCACTCATATAGGTAGACTGCTGTATTCCTATGGCCGAAAAAGGGTTATGGTTCCTAATCTCCACAAGCCCACTGATGTAAAAAGGTAGAATAAGCCTTCTTCTTCTTCTTCTGCTAATCTCCCTGATTTGCGTGATTTCTTGATCCAGAAACACAAAGACAGGGGTCAAAACCAGGATTCAGTTCCCCTAACTACCAAGCATGGGGAGAGCATATGGGAAGTAGCGTCAACAACTAACGTCGTCATGATATATGAGCCACATGAAGAATCTGTCTTTATTGTTCCACCGACTCGCAATAATCAACATCAAATAATCTTCGGTCGTGTGCAGAATAGACCAATTTTACAAGAAGAATCTCACGAGTCTGATGTTGGGAGAAGGTTAATCCACAAATATAGCCCATAAACTTTAAAGATTATACAAAACATGGGTTATGATTTAAAGTTGAAGCAAGGCCTCAATTATGGAAAAGGCAAACGAATACCGTTGCATGGTGATCCTTACTGTCAACGAACTCGTTTTGGGTTAGGATTTACTGCATCTTTTGCAAAATCCAAACCTCTAGAGTCTGATCCTGTAATACCAGAGGCAGGTCCTTGTAAATCAACTTTTGTGGACGAAAGTAAACAAAAAGAAGAAGAAGAACCAGACAACGACATGTCTGGGGGTGGTCTCCCTTGACAAAACATAGCAGCATCCAAAGCTGGGGGTATAATTCCCTCTGAGTCCGAAGATGATGCAACTATAACCATCTTCCCTGAGGACCGTACGACTCAGGTATCAGGAGCCCGAAAGCCAAAGAGGACTTTCTCCTTCAATGCAGATGACCTCATTGAAATCTTCAATATATTGATGAAGGAAAACAAGCTTCGGCTACCCAACATCAGATACCCTGAGAGGGCCGGCAAGGTCGATGACCCAGAATATTATTGTCTCTTTCATCGATACATTCATCATCCCACGAAGGCATGCTATGTGCAGAAAAGGAAAATCCAGGAGTTGATTGACGCCAAAGTCATCACTTTGCGTTTATAACGAGAAGATGATGTCTCCCTAGATGAGCAACCTTCAGGACTATCCCCATTCAGAAAATCACTCCCCAGTGAATTTTTCGAACATGGGTTCACGTCCAAACTATTTTTCTCCCAGCTGAGTTTGCCATGTCCAAGTGACCTCTGAGCAAACCTTCCAGGTTGTTGCTATCGATCAGTTCACGTCCATATTACCTCTGAACTATGTCTCTCCACTTTCTCCAGCAGAGTAAATCTATCACCACAAAAATGGTCATTCCCATATTTCCTCTGCCCTATTTTTTTTATCCCCATTATATCATACCACGTTCTCATTACCTCTGAGTAAGATATTTTCAGAACTTTTCCATGTCTATATTACCTCTGAGTGAAGTTCTTCTCTTTGACTTCCTATTATCACGTTCGCATAACCCCCGATAGTGCTAGTCGTTTCAACTTATTATCTGTACTTAAAGTACGCCATGGGTAATAAGTCTACAACCCAGATGAACAAATCAATTCTTGGTTCTTCATTACCAGCAAGTGCCTATGAGCAATATTTTCTCGATCGTCGAAGATCGAGAATCATATTTTATCATGTTGAGATGACCTCTGAATAGATATGTTCAGCAATCTGGCATCCCCAGCGAGTGCCTATGTGCAATATTTTCTCCTTTGTCACAAATTCTTGCAAAGAGCCATCATCCGTATCCAAGAATCCTGTGTATGCAATGGATGATGGATCTATAAAATCCCCCCAGCGGAGCAATCCTTAGGTCTACTTGCATCAATCTCGTTAGACGCTAGCTATGTTCATATTACCTCTGAGCTATCGTCCCATCAATTTCCCCAGCGGAATAATCCTTTGGTCTATCTTCATGTTGGGATAGACCACACTCAATGAATCACTCCTCAATAAGTTTTTCAGACACTAGTTCGTGTTCATATTATCTCTGAACTATTGTCATAATATTTCTCTCGGGCTGAGTTTGTCATGTTCATATTACCTCTGAACAAACCTTCCGAGTTTTGGCTATCAATTTTTATGTCCATATTACCTCTAATATCGGTTGTCATCTTAATTTAGCACCCGTACTTCACTCTAAGTACGCCAGTGGAGTTAGGTCCATAAAAACTGCCACGTCCATATTACCTCTGGCAGGGCTTGTTTTAAACTTATTACTTGCAGAACGTGCACAATAAGTAATAGGTCCCCTAAAAACCCCCCTGTGGGATGCCTGCTATGAAAATAAATTGTTCATGTTCATATTACCTCTGAACTATCCTCATTTTCTCCAGCGGAGAAAAAGTCAGTTCATGTTCATATTACCTCTGAACTATATCTCTCCACTATCCCCACAGAGTCATATTTTACCGCGGCTATATTACCTCTGTCAAGACTTGTCTCAAACCTACTACTTGCACTCTCGTGCACAAAAAGTAATGGGTCTACAAGAAAATCTCCAGCAGGATGTCTTCGCCAGCCGCAAAACCTATCACCTAATTGGGCTTGTTTCGAACTTATTATTTGCACTCAATGTGTGCAACAAATAATAGGTCCACCAAAGATCCTCCAGCGGGATGTCCTCAACAAACATGGTATCGTACTACGTCCATATTACCTCTGGTACGATGTCCAAAGTTCGTACAAACAATCATAAAGAAATGGAGGGTCCTTATATGATTACAAATGGCACTTACAGATTAGCCAAACCTAATAAAAATTGGTAATGGCTGTTATCAAACGGCAAATTCCTAAAGAAGTACTATACTTGATCTCCTTTGCTTAATAGAGTGTGATAAAGATCTTATTCTGACGATACCACGCACAAAGGTTAGCTGGATTATATTCTATCAAATTTATATGACCTCTTAATGGATATGCTTAACTAATTTGTAAACCTATCATCTTCATATTACCTCTGATAGTGTTTGGTATACAAATTTAGTTGGATTATATTCTATCAGGTTCATATTACCTCTGAATAGATTTACATTCAGCAAAACCTTAACGAAAGTATGTCATGTTCATAATACCTCTGATATCACTTTCATCTTAGCCTATCATTTATATTCTAAAGTGATGGGTCCACAAAGTTAGAAAATATATCTTTATTATCTTTGAGATATTACAGGAGAAAGAAAAAAGTACATCATTGGGGAGGAGCAGTTAAATCCCTAATCTGTTGTGCCAAAGCAGCCATCCTCTCATTCCTGGAGTTTAAAATGTTTGTACAAGCCAGTTCCATCCTTGCTTCATCATCGCTCAAGAGGGAAAGAGGCGAATAGTAAATATATGCTGATTTTATGCTTCTTATTTAAAGTATTCTAGACTTAGCCAAGTCTGAAAACTTTGAAGGGGGTCTTGTAGAAGCATGAAATATGCTGGGGAATTATATGCGTATTATACAGTCAAACTCCCCAACATATATGAAGTCAGCGTAAAGCAGAGCCTCAGAGCAATGTGGCATAAAATATAGCTTCAGAACTGTACGCGTAAAACAGAACTTCAAGGCTGTATCGCATAAATAAGAGCTTCAGAGCTGCCCGCGTAAAGTAGTGCTTCAAGACTGTTTTGGCGTAAAAGGTTGCTTTATCCTCCCGCATAAAGCTTAAAATATATTTATTTTTAATGCAGCATAAAGTTGTACGAGAAACTCTTCGTATTCCTCAGATAAATTTGTCAGATAGAATAGTAATCCTGACTCCTGACAAAAGTAATGCACGATGATCGAGAGGACAGCTGTGATAATAATTTTGCACAGAGACCCAGGTTTTTATTTAGTAACACAAGTCGTATTTTACACTCAAGGACTCGAGTATTCTGAACACGCTGACGCCACGTCAAAAGTTGTTTCTTGCACAGAGCTCGAGGCATATCTCTGCATTTAATGCACGAGATTTTTGTTCTATCCTTCAGATTTTGTCATGACGAAAAAAAGCTAAAACTAGGGCTAATACACTTACATCACCATCCTTGCATTTTACGCCAACCAGGCTATTTTCAACTATAGGAGTACACCGTATGCCATCTCCTCGAAATACGCCAACTCGTCTATATTTGCCAAGGTATGTGATAAGGCTATTTAGCCCGGAATACGCTCAAAACCTCAGTCGTGATGGATAATTGGCTATTTTTACGCTGGTTATCTATTATTCATACAGCCTTAAGTTTTACGCGCTATTTGGCTTTTACGCCAACAAGACATCTATTTGGCTTTTACGCCAACAAGACAGTTATTTGGCTTTTATGCCAACCATCTTTACGCGAGGGGCAGTTACCTACATGGCTTGCATGCCGTGATCTTTGAGAAGAAGTTATATGCATTACCTCAAAATGGGACACGCGTCATACGTAGATTCAGGAGATCATTCAGACGTAGGTAGCAGTTATTATAACCTCCGCGTAAAGAGTGCAACTCTCTTCACAGTTTGGCTTCTATGCCGACTGGACAGTTACTGTGACTGAGCTCTATAAATAGATACCTCCGGTCATAGGAGATGGAGGTCGAAGGGTCGAAAGATCGAGAGGTCAAAAGGATCAGAGATTAAGAGATCAGAGAGAGAGAGAGAGCACAAACAAAGATTAGTGATTGACGACTCTGGCAACGAGAATCCAATCCCTCCTGCAATAATTGAAGCTTCTTCTTCTTCTACAGCACTTCTTTATCATCTTGTGGTCCAAGGGACAAAGTGATCGACCACAGATCAGACTCCTATAGCAATTTTTCCCTAGAATTATTTTTATTATACTTAACATCCTCGTATAGGATTAATTGTACTCTTTTTCTTGTTTGTAAACAAAGAAAGGGTTTTGTATAAACCTAGTTTCATTCTTTCGTTTATCATCAAACACAACGGTGCTACCTTGGTTGTTGGTTCCGGAGCATTGCTTGTGCACACCAGAGTTCCATGCAAGTATATCTTGCCTTATTGTACTGTTTAAATTCAGATATTATCTAGTTGCATGTTTTAATGTTTTAATATTATATAACTGTGTGCGTCCGAGAAAGACTCGGGTGTAGTCAACGAAGGCATTGACATTAGGACTTGTGTCTGACCTAGTATCTAGTGGACCCACCTAAAGTTGAAGAGTTATCAATATGACTCCCCAGGCCTTGACACGTATCATTACAAGTCACAGAGTGAGTTTATGTAGGGACGCGCACTTCATGACTGACTGGCCATCATTATGAGAAGCACGTGTGACGGCATTTAGCTTAGTTGTTTATTTCTATAAAGACTTGCATTATAGTATGAGATGTCCACATTGTGTTCGCGACTTGTACATTAGCATTGGGCGGGAAAGACAATTAGTAGGCATATAGGACAAATATTTGGCTGTTGATCCTCAGTGTTATTCGGTTATGGGCCATGTGTTACCCGGTTATGGTCTCAGGTTACCCGGTTATGGGCATATATGCTTGTCGATACATCCGACAGAGGTTACTAGCTGCGCGCTATCATGATCGGTGATATAGTCAGCATATACTCCTAGCATCTAGTTTACAGCTAATGCCAGGTACTTAGCCTCTGGCTCGACGCTACATTTTATACCTTTCACCTACCCATACGTACCAAGGTTGTCTTCAAATGCATTTCACTTAGCTGGTTAGACCACCCTCGAGTTTACATAATATTTACTTTATGGCATGCATTTTTGTGTCTTGTTACGTCCCTTTGAGGACCTGCTTCCCTTCCAGATCCGGACGAGCACTTGTACCTGACCATCTACGGAGCAGGAGTAGAGATAGGATTCCTGATTGAGGACTTCGAGGCATTTCCAGAGGAGTTCCCGTTATTTGAGTACGTAGCAGTTTAGACTAGAGCATTTTTATCTAGTTAGTTGATACTCTAGTCTAGTTATCTTACTTCTTTCTTTACTTTTATTCCATTACTGTATTTCAGTGGATTTGTCCCTATCAGACTATTTCAGATGTATTATGGATATTCAGACTCTTGTATTTCATTTGCCAGTATTTGTTTTAGTCATTATGATATTGTATTCTGTGGATAAAATAAGACATTACCTATTGTATGTCAGCATATTAGACTTGTTAGTATTTTAGGACAGCATAGCACGCTTCGATAGGATCCATTAAATTGGATTATCCTTCGGAGTCATGTCAGCTGGCCAATGCCACGTGGTCTGGTCCCGTATATTTTAGGACTGGGGCTTGACATGGTTTTAGTGGGCTATATCGCTGCCAGGAGTATATGCTGACTACATCACCGATCATGATAACGCGTAGCTAGTAACCTCTGTCGGATATATCGACAAGCATATATGACTATAACCGGGTAACCTGAGCCTATAACCGGGTAACACATGGCCCATAACCTGATAACACTGAGGCTCACGGCCCCATAGTTTATACTGAAACTATGACATCCAAATATTTGTCCCATATGCCTACTAATTGTCTTTCCCGCCCAATGCCAATGTACAAGTTACGAACACGACATGGACATCTCGTACTATAATGCAATTCTATATAGAAATAAACAACTAAGCTAAATGCCGTCACACGTGCTGCTCATACTGATGGCCAGTCAGTCATGAAGCGCGCATCCCTACATGAACTCATTCTGTGACGTGTAATGATACGTGTCAAGGCCTGGGGAGTCATATTAATAACTGCTCAACTTTAGGTGGGTCCAATAGACACTAGGTCAGACACAAGTCCTAACGTCAACGCCTTCGTTGACTGCACCCGAGTCTTTCTTGGACGCGCACAGTTATATAATATAAAAACATTAAAATATGCAACTAGATAATATTTGAATTTAAACAGTACAACAGGGCAAGATATACTTGTCTGGAACTCTGGTGTGCATAAGCAATACTCCGGAACCAACAGCCAAGGTAGCACTGTCATGCCCCAATCTTCCGCAAGCTCAATAGTTCCCGCTGAACGTGAATCACCAAGTTGTAGCTCTCCCGCAGGACAATCGTTCTCATCGAGACGTGATGCCGTACTAGCCTGGAGTTGCGCTCGTACAAGACGATGTTGTCAAACACCAAAGTTATCATCGAAACGACCAAATTGAAGCGAAAGTCAAGTATTGTGTACCAAGCACACATCAGAGTAATACGCAGCGGAGCTCTCGATAGGGTCCAAATGAAATACCATAAAGGTACTTACAGTTCCTCTCGATAGGGTCCAATATATATATACACACTAATCATCATACAATGAACACTTAATATATATACATATTTTAAATACAATAATATATATATACACACTAATCATCATACAATGAACACATAATATATATATACATATTTCATATACAATGATAAATTAATATTCTAATAGCTATACACAAGGCAAATTGAATCTAGAAATAAAAGAAAATAAATATGTGGAGTGTATCGCACCCGTATCACACTAGATCTATGATACGCTTGCGATACGAGTCTATCACACAACCAAACGTACCCCGAAGGACATGAGCAAGTCTAAAATAAAAATTATAAATAATACGAAGAACTAATTACACATTTACGTGTCCGTGTCAAAATATGACATGTATAAACCCCCGTATCGAAAAAAACTCCCAAATTAATCAGTATCACCAAATTATCGGGATACGCCCTACACGTATCCAATTGTGGATACGACACTAGCCACACACAATCAATCACATGTCAATTTGGTCTAATTGACCAATTGACAAAGACAAGATGTGTCAATATCAGAATTCTCCTAAAATTGACACAAAATATCACATAACTTTCTCCATAGGCCTCCTATGAACATAATTCCAATTCCTATGGTTATCCTTAGCATGGAATAGTTTTTAATGATTAAATTACAGATTTAGAGTCTAATTAAAGAGAAAAAACTGAATTATACCTATTAGGAGATGGATTCCCAATAAAATTTCTAAATTAAGTGAAATGAGCCTCCAACTTGTAGATCCTTGCTCCTCCTTGCAGATCCTTGCTTCTTCCTTATAGATCCTTGCTTCAATGGCCTCCAATATTGATTTGGAAATGAATTAGGAAGAAATTTGGTAGGGATTTGGTGTGGGAATGAAAAAATTTGGTTGGGAAAATTCTAGATCTAGATTTGAAATGAATAATGAAGAGAGAGAGAGAGTTTTTACCCCCTTATATAGGTCGATCCCTTCCCCTTCCTCAAGCTATTATGAATAGTCTAAAAGACCCCTTGGGGCCTCTCATAAAGAAATTTATTAAGGAGGGAATGTTCTAGTTTATTAAGGAGGGAATGATTGGGCTTATTATTGGGCTCAATTCAAACTAGAATTAAATGTTGATCCATGGATCTAATCTAAACTAGTTAGGTCCACTAACACAAGTCTAAAATAATAAACTAATATCTAACAATAAAATAATAATACAATAAATAAATATTCAACATGTATAATATTTAATTAATTATAAAATAACCAAAATACCCTTTCCTAGAAAATATGGTAGTGATAGAAACCCTCTCCAAGCACTGCAGACCCTTCACACACTCTGGGCACTTACTCCTACACTCTGGTACACTAACCTGCTGCTATTATCCTACACTAACTCTCCTTACCTGATACTTATTTCACCCTAATATACTTTCCTTCATCATTTACCCCCATATCTAAAACAACAACAACATCAATATCAATAACAACAATTATTAATCCTCTTGATCCTATTTTTCCTCCTTCCCACTGCCAACTAAATACTGAACATCACACTACTCTGACCACACATACTAAACTCAGTCACCCTCATCACTATAAGCTTTTTACACATGACACCCTCACTCACAACACTAAGGTAATACACTATCACTAGCATATATGTGCACTCATACTCACATACACTCATCTCAGTCAGTTACTCTATGAATGAACCTAAGTTCCCCCCATCTTACTACTTATGCTCCAACTCTAAACTGTAACCCCTACACGGGTACCACTTCTCCATGCATTAATCTTTACACTATCACCATCACTGTCACACTTGTGCACCTAAATTAATTTTATACTCTAATACCACACTCTCTCTCTCTCTCACACACACACAGGCACTTCACATACATATATATAGATAGGTAAATTGACAAATAGATAAATAGACAGATAAGTATCTAGATAAATAGGCACACACACCTACAGGTCAGGAAAATACCCCAAATGGAGCTCCAACAGTCCAAATCCTCCCCATTGATACCAACTGATACTTTCTTAGTTCACACCTAAGACTGATTCAGACAAGTGAACCCACTGCACATATTACCAACACTAAGATACAACACTACACACGAAACACCTCTCTAATAACACACCCAACTCTCCACATAGTGTACATAACACACAAATACATAACACTACATACATATATATATATATATATATATATATATATATATATATATATATATATATATATATATATATTAGGATGCACACTATTGGGATGCACACTCCATATTAGGATGCACACTATTGGTAGTTAAACCATCAATCACCTTGAGTGTATAAAATAGGATACGCATGATACGTATCCAAACCAAGTACCATGTCCCCCAATACATTACAAATACCTATTAAACATATCAATTAGATAATAATATAACTAATGTAACTACTTACACTAGGAATTGAAGAGTAATTACACGAATCACCCAAAATGAGCTTCGTATCACAAGATACTATGATATGCTCTACTCGTGTCCAATTATGGACATGTACCTAGTTTCACAATCTCGATCTAAGTCTAATTAGATCTAATTGATCTCATGACACACAGACTTGATGTGTCAATCTCAAAATTTCTCCTAAATGGACATAAATTACCATATAGATTCCATAATACAAGTCATATGAACCTAGTTCTTGCTCCTATGGGTAACCCTAATCCAACGGATGATTCCTAATGGTTAAGTGCATGAATTAGAGTCTAAATTAAGTGATGGATTCAGAATTTACCTATTGGGAGATGGATTCTCAATAAAATGCTTAATGGACACAATCTCCTTATCAATTCCTCTTCCTTCAAGTGCTTCTTGCAATACAAGCTCCAATGCTTCTTAGATAATAAAATTGAGAGTGAATGAGTGTGAATTGGGTTTAATTTGGTGGAAAGATGAGTCAATTTAGGGAAGAACATAATTGGGGATCTAGAATTGAAATAAGAGTGAAGTGGAGAGAGAAACTCTACTCCATAATAGTGGTCGGCCCCTTACTCTCCCTCCAAGCAACACTAAATATCCCATCTACCCCCGCTATTAGTCACGAGGAATTTAATTATGAATTGCTATACTAGGAAGCTTCTAATTCTTTATAAACTAATCTAATATCCTAAATTAATTAAGAGAATGAATATAATAGGCCTAACCCAATATTGGGCTCAATGTGTCATGACAAACTAATGGGTCCACTAATAAAAAGTCTAAATAAACATAGGCTAACCTACTAACAAATAATCAAATAGCTCAACACAATAATTAATTAGTAGCATATAATATAAATATTAATTACAAAATAATAATATGATAAATGACAAAATACCCTTATCTAGAAATGTGGTAATGATAAGTCTACCCTCCTTAGAAAAATTATCCTCGAAATTTAAGGAAAGAACTAGCACTGCAATAAGCAATCACAGCAAGCAAGACTAAATGATTACTTGCGGCTCAAAGAGATAAGGGTATCGCTCGCGTATCTCAACTTTCCTCTCCCAAGTAGACTCTCCCGGGGAGTGATGCCTCCACGCGACGCCTACCAAGAAAATTCTCTGGTTTTGTAGCACCTTCTTCCTGTGATCCAAAATCTCCACTGGCTGCTCTGGGTAGCTGAGAGTTGGACTCACCTCGATCTCCGAGTGATCCAATATGTGACTAGGGTCTGCCACGTACTGTCTCAACTGTTACACATGGAACACATCATACACTCCCTCCAGTACATGTGGTAAATCTTGTTTGTAGGCCACTTCACCGACCCCCACAATAACACCAAAGGATCTGATGTATTTTAGACTAAGCTTTCCACCTCCATCTAAGCGAATCGTGTCCCGTGTTGGAGAAATCTACAAGAAAACCAGATCGCCAACCTAGAACAAAATATAGTCTTAACACTCAATCTAAAATAACTAATCATAAGAAATACAAACAAAATCTAGACCACAAACTCCAAAGGTTTCCAGTGGCTATCGGCCCAATGTTGTTGTCTTTCTTGGGCCACCCGAAGTTGATCTCTGATGAGCTTCACCTTCTCAGCTTTATCGGTCACGCCCCGATTTCACCCAATCGATAATCGTCCCCCGGACGTGATGCCGTGCACGCCTAGGGCGTGCATGCACAAGGCCTAGGCATAATGATGATCTTTAGAACATATGCAACAGAGTACGCAAATAAGATAACACACATTGAGGCAAAGAAAAGTTTCTTTTTTATTGATAATGAACATCTGATTACAGACTCTTGACCCAAAACGAGAAGGATGCCACACGGGCTTACAACTTGGATACATAATGAGATAGCCGTTCCCATACATCATATCCTTTTAATAAAACTTCAAAAGACATTGTAGACACCTGCTGGCGAAGCTATCGCCTTGCCACTGAGTCATATATAAGGGTTGCGCTGGCCCCAAGTGCTTGGTACAAGCTTCAAGGTCACAAACAGAATGCGTCAGATCCTGGACTGGTTGGAGAAGGAAGAAGCTTCAGCTCCTCGCCGCGTCGCTCGGGCTCGGGGAACCTGCTGCTATGAGGATCAGTACTATGAAAAGTACTGGTGAGGGCGAGCTAACCCAACTAACCAAATCCAATTTTGTTCATCTAAAACATGCAATATTATTGTGGTCTTTCTATCTTACCTTAGTTTAATTTACATGCAAGCATTGAATATATTCGATTTACGGAACAAACGTGCTACCGTTAGGTAACTTTTACCTTCCCGTCTGAACTACCTGCATAACACTTACCATATTCTTCCCTGCCACGAAGACACCATTAGTTGAGCAAGCAATGCAGAAATATATGTACATTAGGTCATGGCATATCATTGCCACCATGGACAATAGCTACAGTAAGCGGTGACCTTTGCAGCTCGGGTAGCAAGCCCCGCTACAAGGCCTCCCCCGCCTTACCTGTGCTAGTCTTTGCTAGCGCAGCTATCCGAATTCCTTCTGGAACGAATCGGCCCCAGTGCCCCAGGCGCCATTCGCAGGAACTAAACCTTGTACACAAGTTGTCCGACCGAACTAGCATTTACACTAAATTAATAGATGAAGCATTCAAATCACAAGAATGTATAAATCTACTTTAGCATAGTGCATTGGCATAGTCTTCTTGTCCAAGTGATTGCATTTCAATATAGTTTGCACAATACATCCATACAGTTATATAGAATAGGTTCTAGCTACAATTAAAACATGAATATATAAATGCATAGCGGACAAGCACGCATCAATGAGATCATTTGAGCATTCTAAGTGACAAGCATTTTAATTGTTTCAAGTCTAACTCCTCTTCCTTTTGACTCAGATTTTATTCTTATCATGATATCGTTGGAGCGGGAAGCATAATGAGTCAATTATTATTTAGAGTGGAGACTTGGCAGAAGGGTGCTAATCAAAATAAAGCCACTCACAAGTTGGAGAACTAGGAGAGAAGGGAGAACTTTAAGACTCCGCGCATGCGTCGTCTACCCGCTCACCTGCATGCACCAACAGATGATCAATATCTCCTGCTTCGGTCTACGAGGTTCGATATGAAATTGCGAGATCCTAAGAACGAAAACAATGAAATTCATTGAAACCGTTCAAGAAAACGCAAGTCATAAAATCAACAAGAAAGCAACCAAGCGGTACAAAAACGGGCAAGAAAACCACCGCAACGAAAAGGCCCCTCTCGACTCTGCCGTAGAGTCCTTTCTCGAGGCACGATCCGTTGAATATGGGACCTAATTTTGAAGAAACCAATCCATAACGAGGAAATGATTTTGATTCAATCTGTCCCGTTCGGATGGTCGTAAGTATTTTTTGGCCGCGTACCCCGAATAGAGGGAACGGGGCATTACATCATAACCATCCAAAATAAAGTTTCATCCCGAAACTTAGGTATAGAACCTACCCTAAGGAATAATGAAGGAAACCTTTCCCTCATATCAGATTCGAGTTCCCACGTCGATTCTTTGACCGCGTGGTTCCGCCATAGAACGCGCACTAAAATTACTGCCCGATTTCGTAACAGCTTCTCCTTACGTTCCAAGATCTGTACGGGTTCTTCGGCGTATGACAAGTCCGCCTGTAGATCTAACTGACCAAAGTCTACCACGTGGTTTGGGTCGTGCACATACTTTCTTAGCTGAGACACGTGAAAAATATCGTGCATATCTGATAGTACTGACGGCAAGGCTATTTGGTAAGCAACTGAAGTCACTCGTTTGAGAATTTCAAACGGGCCAACAAATCTCGGACTTAACTTCCCTTTTATCCCGAATCTCGTCACACCACGCATGGGCGAGACTTTTAGGAACACATGGTCCCCTTCTTGGAATTCAAGAGGGCGACGACGAACATCGGCATAGCTCTTTTACCGACTTTGTGCTACTTTTAACCGTTCTCGAATCAGTCGAACCTTCTGCACTGTTTGTTCAACCAGTTCCGGCCCAAGGATTTGCCTCTCCCTAACTTTATCCCAGCAGATCGATGACCTACACTTCCGCCCATACATCGCCTCATACGGAGCCATCTGGATGCTAGACTGATAACTATTGTTGTAAGCAATTTCGGCTAGCGGCAGGTTGACGTCCCAACTTGACTTGGAATCGATTACGCAGAGGCGCAGCATATCTTCTAGTACCTGATTCACCCGTTCTGTCTGGCCATCTGTTTGAAGATGGTAGACTGAGCTGAATTTCAATTTTGTCCCCATCGACGACTGAAGGCTTGTCCATAAACGTGAGATGAACCGTCCGTCCCAATTTGATACTATGGAAACTGGCACTCCGTTCAGCCAGACTATCTCTTCCAGGTAGGTCTGGGCAAGGCAATCGGCGCCCCAAGTACTTTTAATAGCAATAAAGTGTGCAGACTTGGTTAACCGGTCGACGATGACCCAGATTGCATCGTTCTCCCGTTGCGTCCTAGGCAGACCAACAATAAAGTCCATGCTGATGTGCTCCAACTTCCATTCCGGGATAGCAAGATTCTGCATTTCTCCGCCCGGCCTCTGATGCTCTGCTTTCACCCTATAACAGGTTCTGTATTGCGACACGAAGAGCGCCACATCTTTCTTCATGCCGTGCCACCAGAAGATAGTACGAAGGTTCTTATACATTTTTGTGCTCCCGAGATGGATCGCATAGGCTGCATAATATGCTTCCGTGAGGATTTCCTTTCTGATTTTTGAATCGTTGGGGACGCATAGCCTTCCCTTCACTCGCAACACCCCATTCTCATCTACTGCAATGTCTTTTGCCTTCCCCGTTTGAACCTGCTCTCGCATTTTTTGGAGGAATGGGTCGCCCTTTGAGTAGATGTGACTCTCTCTATCAGATTGGGTACAAATCGCATCTGAGCAACCTGCGTGCCACGATAATGAATTCTGAGTTCGATGACCATTTTTTCTAACTCCTTTTGTAACCTGCGATCGACGGACAGAGATCCCGCAAAGACCCGACTCAACGCATCCGCTACCACATTCCCCTTGCCAGGCGTGTAGTCTATCGTCAAGTCGTAATCTTTTATCAATTCTAGCCAGCGCCGCTGTCGTAGGTCCAGATCTGCTTAGGTGAATAAGTACTTTAAACTCTTGTGGTCGGTATAGATGCGGCAAGGCACTCCATAAAGGTAGTGTCGCCACAACTTCAACCCGAACACAATAGCTGCCAGTTCCAGATCGTGCGTGGGATAATTCTTTTCATGCTTTTTCAGCTGTCTGGATGCATAGGCTATCACTCTGTCTTGCTGCATAAGTACACACCCTAAGCCCTGCCCTAAAGGGTCACTGAAGATTTGGAATCCTGAAGTATTGTCCGGTAGTGCAAGTAACGGGGCAAAAGTGAGGCACTGCTTTAACTCAATAAACGATGCTTCGTATTCGGCGGACCACTCAAACGTGACTCCCATCTGTGTGAGGCGAGTCAGAGGTGAGGCAAGCTTGGAAAAATCCTTTACGAACCGTCTGTAGTAGCCCGCTAACCCGAGAAAGCTTCGAATTTTACTAACGGACGCAGGTCGTTTCCACTCGACAATGGCCTCCTCCTTCTTCGGATCGACTGAAATGCCTCCCGCAGAAATGATGTGCCCTAAAAAAGATACACTGCTCAGCCAAAATTCGTACTTACTTAGTTTTGCATACAACTTGTTGTCTCGAAGGGTTTGTAGCACGGTCCGCAAGTGCTCTGCATGCTCCGCCCCATTCTTCGAATACAGCAAGATATCATCAATGAAACTACTACAAATCAATCAAGGTACGGCCGAAACACTTGGTTCATCAAACCCATAAAGGCGGCAGGGGCATTGGTTAAACCGAACGGCATTACCAAAAACTCATAGTGGCCGTAACGAGTGCGAAAGGCTGACTTCGGCACGTCGTCCAGCTTAATTTTGAGCTGATGGTAACCAAAACGGAGATCGATTTTCGAGAACACTGTGGCAGCCTGTAACTGATCAAAAAGATCGTCTATCCTGGGGAGGGGATATTTGTTTCGGACAGTTGCTTTGTTTAATTCTCGATAGTCGATGCATAGTCGCATCTAGCCATCCTTCTTCTTAACGAACAGCACCGGAGCACCCCATGGTGACACACTAGGCCTGATATACCCACGATCAAGTAGTTCCTGCAGCTGAATTTTCAACTCTTTTAGTTCTGTCAGTGCCATTCGATACGGAGGTTTGGAAATGGGTTGGGTTCCTGGAAATGTATCGATAGTGAACTCTGTCTCTCGATCGGGTGGCATATCGGGCAACTCGTCGGGGAACACATCAGGAAAATCCACCACAACAGGAATGGACTCAACGTTTGTACAATCTTGTCGAGTGTCTCGAACAGAAGCCAAGTACCCTACGCAGCCAGAGTGAATCATCCGTCGAGCAGACATTGCTGATATCACCATACAGGCATATGACGCTTTCGACTGTGGACTGCACGAATAGCAAAATTCGGTCTCGCCAGGAAGACGAAACACGACTTTCTTCTTCGCACAATCGATAGTAGCTGAGCAAGCGCCAAGCCAATCCATTCCCAGAATGATGTCGTAGTCCCCTATGTCTAGAACTATCGCATCAAGTGACAATTTCCTCACTCCGATGTAAATGAAGCCATCTCGACAAATTGAATCGGCAGGCAAGCTCGTGTCTGACGGAGTACTGACGCTAAGCCTTAGGCCTAACGGGGTTTGAATGAATCTATGTTCCCTAGCAAAGTTTGTTGACACAAAACTGTGGGTAGCACCTGAATCAAATAACACTCGTGCAGCACGTTATTGAATAGTAACATACCTGACACTATGGTTTTCGAGGCAAGCACCTTGTCCCTCGTCAATGCATAGACCCGGCCCCCAGTGTTCGGACGACGCTCTTGTTGCTGCGCAGCCCGATTCACTTGGGGTCCCTGAACTAAATTTTGCTATTCTTCACGGCGCTGAGGGACTCGGTTGGGGCGATCAAGATAGTCACGAGCATAATGGCCCAGCCGACCACAGTTGAAGCATCCCTGATTTTGACATTCACTAGCCTGGTGCCCTGTATGGTTGCATTTTGCACAGCGCTGCCCTTGGTTTCTCTCCTGATTATTGCCCTGGTTGCCGCCATGATTTGGACGCTTGTTAGCGTTGTTTCCTCCTGTATTACCTTGGCGCTTGTGATGAGAATGTTGGACAGCGCCCGCGGTAGTGGAAGGATATTGTGGCTCCAAGACAAGGGCATGGTTAAGTACTTTCCTCATCGTCTCTTATTGCAGAGCGACTATGTGCGCATGAATGGAAGGTCGTAGGCCACCTTCAAATTGCCTGGCTCGGCTTGCTGCATTGGGCAGGTAAGAACTAGCAAACTTTGCCAACCGGTTGAATTCTGCGGCATACTGCTTCACCGTCATCGTTACTTGTTGCAGTTGCACGAAATCGTTCTCTTTCTGACGACGAATGGGTGGGGGGATAAATTCTTCTTTGAACGCGCCATGGAAGGTGGACCAAGGGATCGTCTCGCCATCATCATCAGTAGAGAGCGATCTTTGGTGTACATCCCACCAATCGTGCACGTTCATCCAAAGTTGGAGTTGGGCGCAGGCGACTCGTTTGTTGTCAGGTACAACCAAAAGATTAAAGTGGTCTTCCAACTCGGCTAACCAATCAAATGCCACGACCGGATCCTCCGTCCCTCGGAAGGATGTGTTACAGACCTTCTTGAAGTCAGCAAAGTCGAAGGCAGTCCCATCCTTATTCTTTGTATTTTGGGGCACTATGACTTCGTCTGATGCTGGCTCCACCGGTTCCCCTATTGTTGTTGCGAATTGGTTTGAAGCCAAGGTCTAAACTATTTGCTGCAGAGCGTCCACCTGCTTCTGCTGGATCTCAAATCGAGCCTCTAGATTTTTCTCGAACTTGTCCTGTCGGGCCTCGTCCCTCCTTTGTTGCGCTTCCAGCATTTGCATCATTCGTTCGACCGGATCAACAGAGGGCGCAGGTCATTGGCTCTCGGAACTAGCCGAAGTGCCTGAAGTACTTGCATCAACTTGGCCTGTTGCTTGGATTAGAGCCATTCCTGCTAAAACAAGTAACTTATATTAGTCTCATAGAGTATTACAAACTTACTGTATGGAACGCATCTCATTTTGTACCAATTGATTTTAAGAGTTTACTCGGACGGGACAGGGTCATCCTAGGAAAACTTTCCGACTCGAGATCAAAGGATCTGAAGCTTTGTTCTGATACCACTATGTCACGCCCCAATTTTGCCCAATTGATAATCATCCCCCAGGCGTGATGCCGTGCACGTGTAGGGCGCGCGTGCACAGGGCCTAGGCATAATGATGATCTTTAGAACATATGCAACAGAGTACACAAATAAGATAACGCACATTGAGGCAAAGAAAAGTTTTCTTTTTATTGATAATGAACATCTGATTATAGACTCTTGACCCAAAATTAGAAGGATGTCACATGGACTTATAACTTGGATACAAAATGAGATAGCCGTTCCCATACATCATATCCTTTTACTAAAACTTCAAAAGACATTATAGACACCTGTTGGCGAAGCTATCGCCTTGCCACGGAGCCGCATATAAGGGTTGCGCTGGCCCTAAGTGCTTGGTACAAGCTTCAAAGGTCACGAACAGAATGTGTCAGATCCTAGACTGGTTGGAGAAGGAAGAAGCTTCAGCTCCTCGTCGCGTCGATCGGGCTCAGGGAACTTGCTGCAATGAGGGTCAGAACTATGAAAAGTACTGGTGAGGGCGAGCTAACCCAACTAACCAAATCCAATTTTTTTTATATGAAATATGCAAAATTATTGTGGTCTTTCTATCTTGCCTTAGTTCAATTTACATGCAAGCATTGAATATATTCGATTTACGGAACAAACGTGCTACCGTTAGGTAACTTTTACCTTTCCGTCTGAACTACCTGCATAACACTTACCATATTCTTCCCTGCCACGAAGGCAACATTAGTTGAGCAAGCAATACAGAAATATATGTACATTGGGTCATGGCATATCATTGCCACCGTGGACAATAGCTACATTAAGCGGTGACCCTTGTAGCTCCGGTAGCAAGCCCCGCTACACGGCCTCCCCTGCCTTACCCGTGCTAGTCTTTGCTAGCGCAGCTATCCGAGTTCCTTCCGGAAGGAATCGGCCCCAGTGCCCCGGGCACCGTTCGCAGGAACTAAATCTTGTGCACAAGTTGTCTGACCGAACTAGCATTTACACTAAATTAATAGATAAAGCATTCAAATCACAAGAATGTATACATCTACTTTAGCATAGTGCATTGGCATAGTCTTTCTGTCCAAGTGATTGTATTTCAATATAGTTTGCATAATACATCCATACAGTTATATAGAATAAGTTCTAGCTACAACTGAAACATGAATATATAAATGCATAGTGGACAAGCACGCAGCAATGAGATCGTTTGAGCATTCTAAGTAACAAGCATTTCAAGTGTTTCAAGTCTAACTCCTCTTCCTTTTGACTCAGATTTTATTCTTGTCATGATATCGTTGGAGCGGAATGCATAATTAGTCAATTATTATTTAGAGTGGAGACTTGGCAGAAGGGTGCTAATCGAAATAAAGCCACTCACAAGTTGGAGAACTAGGAGAGAAGGGAGAACATTAAGACTCCGTGCGTGCGTCGTCTACCCGCTCACCTGCACGCCCCAACAGATGATCAATATCTCCTGCTTCTGTCTCCGAGGTTCGATATGAAATTGCGAGATCCTAAGAACAAAAATAATGAAATCCATCGAAACCGTTCAAGAAAACGTAAGTCATAAAACCAACAAAAAAGCAACCAAGCGGCACAAAAACGGGCAAGGAAACCAGCGCAACGGAAAGGCCCCTCTCGACTCAGCCGCCGAGTCCTTCCTCGAGGCACGATTCGTTGAATATGGGACCTGATTCCGAAGAAACCAATCCATAACGGGGAAAGGATCTTGATTCAATCTGTCCCGTTCGGACGATCGTAAGTATTTCTTGGCCGCGCTCTCTGAATAGGGGAAACGGGGCATTACAGTATCTACTATCATCTCCGGTCCCAACAAGGTTCTTTCACCAACATTATCTCAAGATAGAGGAGTACGACATCTCCGTCCATATAAAGCCTCGAATGGTGATATCTCGATACTGGCCTGATAACTGTTGTTGTAGGCAAACTCTACTAGGTGAAGATGATCCTCCCAAGAGCCTTTGAAATCTAAAACACAAGTACAAAGCATATTCTCGAGAGTCTGAATAGTCCTCTCCGACTGTCCGTCTGTCTGGGGGTGATATACGGTACTAAACTTGAGCTGGGTGCCCAAGCTAGCCTGCAAACTCCTCCAGAAGTAGGATGTGAAGCAATTATCCTGATCTGAGATGATACTCACCAAAACTCCATACAATTTGATAATCAGTTGCATATACATCTCTTCTAGATTCTCCATAGATGTGCCTACTTTAAATGGCAAGAAGTGAGCCGATTTGGTCAACCTGTCTATGATGACCCAAATCGCGTCTTTTTTTCCTGGAGAACGCGGAAGCCCTGAAACAAAATCCATAGTAACATGCTCTCACTTCCTCTCTGGAATGGGTATAGGATGAAGTAAACCACCTGGCCTCTACCTCTATGCCTTTACCTGCTGGCACACTAAACATATGGATACGAAGTGTGCTACCTCCCGCTTTATGCCATACGACATATGCTCTCTTAGATCTCTATACATCTTATTAGCACCTTGATGTATAGAGTACTATGATCGATGCACTTCCTAAAGAACCTTCTCGTGCAACATCCCACTTGGCACACACAACCTGATACTGTGCCATAGTGATCCATCCTCAGCAATAGTAAAGTCCTCGGATAATCCCATCCAAACCCATGCTTTGATGCTCCTTAGAGACTCATCGTCATACTGCGTAGCTCTAATCATGTCCATCAGTTCTAACTATATTTGCAGTCCCCATATCTGTATCTCGACACCTGGTACCAGTACCTTAATACCCAAACTCCCAAGATTGACCAATAAATATCTGTCTGTAGTCAAGCACATAGCCACTGGATACCTTTTTAAGGCATCAGCCACTACGTTAGCCTTCCTTGGATGGTATTGCAATGATATGTCGAAGTCCTTTATCAACTCCAACCACCACCACTGTCTCATGTTTAGTTCTTTCTCGATAAACACGTACTTCAAGCTCTTGTGGTCTGTGAAGATCTCTACACACTCTCCATATAAATAGTATTTTCTGTCACGACTCGCACCCAAATATTCGGACACAAGTATGTGGTTACGCCCAGCCTACGCCGCAGCATCGATGGTAGAATAATGTCTGGGTTATTTCTAACTATCTAACATCTCAACAATATAATATGGTACCTGTCAATCATCTCAACTCCAAACGGAGGAGCAATATGGTATCTCACAAGTATAACTAATCTCAATCACAAAACAAACTAAGAAAGAATAATGCACGAATGGAATAGTGAAAGAAAGGATACAAGAAATAATCCACAATCTGAAATAATATACAAGTTGTGAATCTCCTCAATATAATAGTCTAATGCAATCCAACACAAAAACTAGACCTACTCGGGCTCTGCAACTAAGTCCTCCTGGTCTATAGGAGTATTCTCTAAAGGTATGCCGTCCTGTGGCCCATAGAATGTGCGACACTGCTCTATAATCCAGTCATCTAGAAAAATATATCCACGTAATGTTCGAGAATATAAACTGCAATCTAAACTACATAGAAAGAAAACATAATCGAGCATATAAAACAGTTAATAGAAATAAAATATAAGATCACTAAACATATGAATGATGAACAATAGATATACAGGTAATATACGAGAATATAGATCAATAATAATGAATATCTACAATATGATGAAGTAAACTACAATCTAAACTAATGTGCCTCAGAATACAAGTTCATTATGTGATCGGGTTGGGTGAACATGATCAGGTAAGACGATTACAAGTGAGGTATGTAACCAGAATGTATACGATGTAATAATGGGGCTTTGATCACATAATCAACTCCTACTCTCCCACCCCAAACTAATACCGATGGATCCAATTATGACACGCTACGAACACAAATATAACCAGTAAACACAAGCAGTGGGTATACACGAATATTATAACCACCGAACACGAGTGGTACGTATATAAGAATAAGCACACTGAATACGAGCAGTGTGTGAACACGAAATATAATCAATACCCAATATACACGATGAGATACATGTACACGAGTACCCGCTGAACACGGTAGGGGATAACATCTCCTGACGGAATCCATGTAGTACAAGTCTGTGAAATCACTATATCAAGATCAAGTATACATTTCTAGAATATGCATATATACAATATTATAAATAAAAAACTATCAGAGAAATGTACTCGCCTGAAGTCCTGAGTAAGGTGTGTCTCTCGATGCCCAAGCATGTGTCACACAGACCTATATATGGTATATTGCATCAATACAAGGTTCAAAAATAAAAATAAGTTAATTTGATGCAATTCTAAGTCAATAAACCATTTCTAGGTTAAACCAATTAAAGCTAGGTTACAAGAGTCTAATACTAAGTCACTAAGTCAATACACTATGAAACTAAACTATACAACCTAATCTAAGATACTATAAGACACTCAAAAAGTCGTATCCTAAGATAAACAAGTTTACTCATATGAAAATAGTGTTTTAGATATATATATATACAAGTCATAATCATAATACTATATCAAAACAATAAAAATACGATACCTTGGCTTTGCACCAATGCGTATCACACCTATCTCGATACCCAAACTCAATACCTTGGGTATCAGTCCAATACCTTGGTATACCAAGGTAACCCAAAATCTCTTAACATATAGCTAATAAAAAAGTATAAATACCTCAAATACTAACTATAACCATATACTAACTATTAACTAATAAATAACTAACTAATCAAATATAACAATTAGTATACATATCTAACTTAATCAATACTTCAACAAAACTACTCTTAACTACTAAACAAAACCTTCAACTAACTGCTTGCTAACTACCCAAACAAAATACCAAATACCTGTGCACTCTCCTTTAGAATACCTTTGCTGCATACCTTGTTGTTCAGTCCTCTACCCGAGTTGCTTTGTTGCTGCACTCTGTCTTCAGTGAGTTCCTTTACTTGTTAAGCACTGTATTTTACTGCTGCAGATACTTCAGTTACCCGATATTGCTGATACTGTGCAGTTGGCTGTGGATTACCCGAGTACTCATCATTTAGTGCAGCCCGAGCCTTACCTTTCATTGGGCTGCACACCTCTGAGTTGTTGCTGCCACTGAGTGCACAACAGTTCTCCTCTTCCACGAGTTGCTGGATTGAACTGAAGATTGCACATCTCTATTGGTACCCTTTGCTATGCTCACTTCTCAGTGAGCTGCTGATACTTTCTGCTGTGCTCACTTCTTAGTGAGCTGCTGATACTTTTTGCTGTGCTTACTACACAGTGAGCCATCTCGAGTAATCACTGCTCCTCTGCACAGTCTCTATTCAATTTCCAATGATTGAAACTCTCACCCTCACCTACACACAAACACAAACACATAAACTCATATACATACACTACTATATATATATATATATATATATATATATATATATATATATATATATATATATATATACACACACAAATACATATATCAATAGATAGATATATATTTATATATACACTCTCACACATAAATACAAATACACACATAATATATATATATATATATACACACACACACATATTGACACACACATACACACTAAATCATATATACCATTATATATATATATATATATATATATATATATATATATATATATATATATATATATATATATATATATATATATATATATACTCTAGTATATACACACATATATATACTAACTCATATATATATATATATATATATATAGAAATATATATATATATGATACGCTTGTGATACGGCTCCACCACACAACCAAACGTATTCTAGAGGACACGAGCAAGTCTAATACACTAATTATGAGCAATATGTATAGTAATTAGATTAACTACGTGTCTGTGTCGTAATGTGATAAGCACAAGGTCCCGTATTGGAGGAAAATCTGCAAAATTAATCCGTTTTGTCAAATTAACGAGATACGGCCTATACGTATCTAATTGTGGACACGACACTAGTCACAAATAAGCAATCATATGTCAATTTGATCTATTAGATCATATGATAAACACTACATGTGTCAATCTCGAAATTTTTCCAAAATTGATACCAAAATAAAATGTACATAACATCCACCATAGGTTCCCGATGAACCTAAAACCAATTTCTATTGGTATCCTATAAATGTGGGTTGGTTTCTCATGGTTAAATCTCAGATCTAGAGTCTATTAAAACGAAAAAACTAAAATGTACCTATTGGGAGGTGGATTCCGAATAAAAAGTCCCCAAATACAAAGTAGCTCCTCTCCTTATAGATCTTGGCCTCCTCCTCCTTGCTTCCTTCTTGTTGATCCTTGATGTAGAAGCCTCAATAAAGAATTAGAGAAGTAATTTATGAAGAATTTTTGGAGAATTGATGAGGTATTGAAGGAAATTAGAATAGGGAAGAATGTAGATCTAAAGGAATTGGGAATTATGAAGTAAAATTATTTTCTCTCTCCTTCTCTACTATGGCCGACCATATACACCTCTCCAAGCAATATAAAATATCTCATTTACCCCTTGGGGCCTCTCATGAAGAAATTAATTAGGGAGAAAAGGTTCTAGTCTAATGGTTTCACTAATTAATACAACCTCATAATCCATGGGCCTAATTTATGGGCTCAATCTAAACTTATCTAAAAGTTAGGTTCATACAACTAATAAAATAGGTTAGTTCCACTATACAAGTCTAAAATAAATCTACAACTAACAATAATAAATAATACAACAAATAATAATCATGCTTGTTCAATATTAAATATAATATATCCTAAAATTAAATACCCATGTCAATTACTAAACTACCATTGAATGAAAATGTGAGGGTGACAACCCTATCCACCTTAGAAAAATTTTATCCTCGAAATTAAGGAAGAAACTAACTACCAAAACAAATAATACAATACAATGCAAGAAAGAATAATAACTCACGTCTCAAACAAATATGGATATCGCTCGCGCATCTCGGCCTCTCGCTCCCAGGTACTCTCTCCTGGCGAGTGATGCCTCCGTACGACGTGCACCATAAAAATTGTTTGGTTCCTCAACACCTTCTCTCTCTGATCCAGAATCTCCACTGGCTGCTCTACATAGCTAAGAGTAGGGCCCACCTCTATCTTCTAGTGATCCAACACATGACTGGGATCTTCCATGTACCGTCTCAGTTGTGATACGTAAAATATGTTGTTCACTCCCTCCAATGCAGGTGGTAAGTCTAGTTTGTATGTAACTGCACCGACCCTCTCAAGAATACTGAAAGGTCTGATGAATCACGGACTAAGCTTACCACCTCCACCGAAATAAATCGTGCCACGTGTCGGAGAAATCCTCAAGAAAACCAGACCACCAACATAGCATGAAACACAACCTTAGCACTCTAACAAAGAAACAATCAAACACAAGAAAATCAAACTAAAGCTATACCTCGAACGCAAAGGTCTCCGGTGGCTATCGGCCCAATGCTGCTGCCTGTCCTGTGCCACTTCAAGTTTGTCCCTGATAAGCTTTACCTTCTCAGCTGCATCCACTACTATCTCTGGTCCCAATAAAGCTCTCTCACTAACATCATCCCATGATAACGGAGTACGACATCTCCGTCCATACAATGCCTCAAATGGTGACTCTTAATGCTGACTTGGTAGCTATTATTGTATAAAAACTCTACCAAGTGAAGGTGATCCTCCCAAGAACCTCCAAGATCCAAAACACAGGTACATAGCATATCCCCGAGTGTCTGAATAGTCCTCTCCGACTGTCCGTCAGTCTGAGGGTGATAACCGGTACTGAACTTGAGCTGAGTGCCCAAGCTAGCCTGCAAACTCCTCCAGAAATGGGACGTGAAGAAACTATCCCGATCTGAGACTATGCTTACTGGAACATCGTATAATCTGACTATCTGGCGCACATACATCTCCGCGAGCTTTTTCGTAGATGTACCCACTTTGAATGGCAGAAAGTAGACTGATTTGGTCAACCTATCCACGATGACCAAAATCGTATCTTTACCTCATAGAGAATGTGAAAGTTCTGATACAAAATCCATAGTCACATGTTCCCATTTCTACTCCGAAATAGGTAAAGGATGAAGCAATCCACCTAGCCTATGTCTCTCCGCCTTTACCTGCTGGCAAACTAAGCATCTGGATACAAAGCTAGCTTCCTCCCGCTTCATACTATACCACCATACATGCACCCTCATATCTCTATACATTTTGTTGGCACCTGGATGCATAGAGTACTGAGAACGATGCGCCTCCTGCAGAATCTCCTCGTGCAATGCTCCTCTCGGTACACATAACCTAGTACCATGTCGAATTAATCCATCATCTGCGATGATGAAGTCCTCTGCCAACCCAATTTGGACCTGTGCTCTGATGCTCCTCAGAGACTCATCCTCATACTATCCGACTCTGACCCGGTTCATCAGCTCTGACTGTACCTGAAGTCCCCACATCTGTGCTTTGACTCTAGAAATTAGTACCTCAATGCCCAAACTGTCAAGATCTGCCAATAAATGTCTTTCTTTCATCAAGCACATAGCCACGGGATACCAGCTTAAAGCATCCGCGACTACGTTGGCCTTTTCTGGATGGTACTGCAAAGAAATGTTGAAGTCTTTCATCAGCTCCAACCATCGCCGCTGTCTCATGTTGAGCTCTTTTTGGGTAAACACATACTTCAAGCTCTTATAGTCTGTGAAGATCTCCACTCTCTCTCCATACAAGTAATATTTCAACAATTTGAGAGCAAAGATAACTGCTGCCAACTCTAATTCATAGATAGGGTAGTTCTTCTCATGCGGGCGTAATTGCCTAGAAGTATACGCAATCACCTTTCTGTTCTACTATAACACACAACCCAAACCCGTTCCTGATGCATTATTGTAAATGGAAAATCCTTCTGCTCCTGATGACAATGTCAAGTTGGGAGCTGTTGTCACTACCACATTCTGAAAACAGGGGTATTTTCGAATTTTTACAATATTTAATATTATGTTATTTACAATTAATTAATTGCATGATAGTGTATTTGATTTAAATAATTTTGTACGATGTATAATTAAATATATAATTATATGCAGTGTTAATTATTTTAGCTAGCAGACTAGACCTAGAAGCCCAGTAGACGAACCCCTGTCCGAATTATAGAATTCTGGATTTTATTATTTTATTTAGAATTGATATTTGGAGATTATAATTAATTACTGTATTTTATTTAATATTTTTGCGCATTGCCTTTGCTTCGATATTTGGAGCACTATCCAGACTTTTGTCTTCCAACAAATTTCACAATCTTGCTCTAGACATGCCCGCCTTCAATTCTGCTATTTTTGCAACTCATAATTGTGCTCTCTGTGCATTATTTCTGGCCGCACAAAAGTCGTCGCGGACGTTATTTTAATAAACTTCTATTTTCATCGTTGTGCGTTCCAATCGAAAATTGGAGGCCATCTTGACCTATTTTTCATGCGGCCCAAATTAGGGTAATATTCTGTTCTGAGTCTTCTTCATTATTGGTATTGATGACTTGACCTAATTTTGGCCCCAAGTACTCCTAATTAATTGTTGAACACAACTTGCATTTTATTTCTATTTAAATTGAGGATACCATTTTATCTGATTTTCAAATCCCAATTTAATTCCAGTGCCCTGCAAATTGAGCCCGTACCAGTCTTACAGTGCCCCCTGACCCTACAAAACATCGGACCCCGAATCGCCCGCCCAATTTTCGTCATTTTATGTGTTTGTGCAATTTCCCAAATTTAAGGGGGCTAAATTGCAAATTGGCATTTTGTGGCCTCACCCAATTATTTTAACCAATGAGAAATCCTTAATATTTTAATTAAACCTCAACCCTCATCCTTACATGAATTAATTCCCTTCATGTTCAATCCTAGCCACCCATTCCAGGGATGAAATCACAACCCTCCATCACACCCTCTCTCTCCCTATTTAATATCATGTCTACCTCAAACCCTAATCCCTAGGCAACCTAGAAAACACCACCCTCACAAGCCTCCTCCATCCTCAACGTAGGAAACCCAAAACTCCTTCTTTCTTTTCTTCCTTTCTTCTCTCATTTCTTTTCTTCTTCTCCTTCTTCCTCTTTATAGTTTTCTCTTTTTTATTTGAAGATTTGAATCTTCATAGGGGGGGACACTGTGCAAATTCCATCTTACTACTGCTGCTCTTCCCCTGTCCTTCCACGCGGCCAACCCGGCGGCCAGCCCCGAGACCGACCGGCCTAGCCCGAGCCCGGCGGCTGCTCTCCATCCCCCATCAGCCCTCGGCTCCTCCTCCTATCCCTCCATCAACTCCCCGGCTGATCACCACATTCCTCCGACCATCAGTTCAGCCGGCCTGCTCCCATCACCACCACCATCAACCATTCCTCCCCCGGCCGGCGCTCTCCCTGCTGCTGCCGCACTTACTGTGCGTTCCTCCGGCGGCCCCTCCGATCTGCTCCGGCGGCGCTGCCTCAACACCCCGGCGGCCCCGCATCTCCCCACTGCGCCAAGCCGAGCCCTCCGGCTGCTTCCCTTCCATCAACTTCCGGCCGCTGCTCACCAGTCCGGCGGCTCCCTCCATCTCCCAAATCCGACTGCCTGTGCACCGACCCATTAGCTCCGGCACTCCCCCATTCGACCGAGCCCGATCACCACCTCCGGCTGCTCCATTCATCAACACCATCATCCACCATTATCCCCTCCGGCGGCCGCTGTTCTGCTCCGGTCGGCCAACTTCCCCGCCTCTTCTCTCCTCCCTCCGCCGATCAGTCCCCCGACTCCCTGTGTTCATCCCTCCGGCCGGCGGCTCCCCCACTGTAAGTTTTCCCTTCCTCTCCTCTCTCTCTTTTTATATATATATATATATCTTTATATATATATATATATGTATATATATATATATATATATACGTATGGGTATATATATATAATAGGTATATGTATGTGTAGGTATGAAGTATTATTTTTATTAAATGTTAAATAGTACATATAATATTGGTATACGTATAAATATATTTTGTATATACTTAATATATCTAAATGTAAAATGGAAATACATGTATAAATATATATTTTGTAAATGTATGTATTTAAAATAAATATGTATAGTAATTATTTTATTTAATTGTATGAGTATAGTATGCCTTCAAATAAATTGTATAATTAAGGATGTATTAATGTATATATAAATATGTATAGTATATATTTTAATGTATGTATATATATATGTATATACATGTTTAGATATATTTGATGTGTATAAATATACATGTATGTATATATCTAATTAATATGTATGTTAATATATCTAATGTATATATATATTTAATGTGGATAAATGTACATGTATATATATACAATGTATGCAAGTATGTATTTGCGTAGGAATAAATGTGTAATTAGTGTATGTATTTAATTTAATTGTATATATATAATTAATGTAAAGTATTTATGTATTTAATTAATGTGAAATTAGCATATGTATATTATTTATTTAATATATACTTTGTACATACAATTAAAATATTTTCCATATATATATATTCTAAAAATGCACTTTTGCACATATATGATATGTACACATTTTGACATGTGTTAATATAGAAATGAACGTATTTTTGGTAAAAATACAACTATAGCAGTGTATTTATATTGGTATATATATTTTAGAGATATACATATATTAGGTTAAATTCTTTTGTGTGTATACAAGTATTATTTATTAAGTTTATACATATATGCAAGTATCACTTATTTTAAAAGTATATATATTGTAGGTATTTAACCAAGGTGTATGTATTAAATTTAACTGGTATAAATGTATATATATTATGTGTATAATTATTTTGATATACATTGATATATATATTTTGTGTAAAACCTTAGCATATTTAATATGTAATTAATTTGATGTATATATTATAAGTACATATGTTAATTAAGATGTGTATAATTATGTATCTATCTACTAGGTGACCCTAGTTGACTAGTGCCCTGCCTGGCATAGCCCTGAGGCCAGTATATTTCTTCTGTGTGTTAGGATAGCTTCTGATACAAGTGTTGTAATTGTGATGTGTTTATAGGACTGTTGGTTTACCCAGGGGATACTCTGGAACAGGACATCCATAAATACCAGCTAAGGACCCAAGGCAAGTACATTCTCTGATAATTTCCAATTCTTGATAATTTCTATAATTTCAACAATCATGAAATGTTACATCTGAATCTTTGACACTGTGCTACACGGACTAGTATAGCTTGGATCTGCAGTCATGAGATGTTACCTTGATTATCGTATTGACATTGTACACGACATGTATATTTAGACATCGTACATGATAGACTTGACTTGCTCGTGTATCGTGACGTGTCATGGTTGGATCCACAGTACTAGTTGGGGGCGGGGAAGTAGTTAGTAAGAAATGTGATCATAACCTCTTATTGTAGTATAGAAATTGTAAGTGTTAATCATGCTCTTCACCCATGATTAGCCAGGCCAGTAGCTATCGTACATGTTCCCAAGCCGATCACATTTTGAAACTACTATTTCAAACACGTAGAATAGATTACAGCTCCCTATTTTATCATATACTAAATCACCCGTATATGATACTGTTTCTTGTTCTTTTTATTTCCATACATGCACCGACTGTAACATATTGCCTGTCTCTCTATATTACCTATCTCTCTTAAATTGCCATTTCAATTATTTCACTGTCTTCTCAGTAGCTAGCATGACATGTTTTATTGTATTATAGACATTATCAATTAATAGAACTGTTATTTGAGATTGTGCTTTGCTCCTTTCTGACTGGAAACATTTTTCCAGACTATGCCTTAGAGGACCGCTGTCCGACACTTTGTGGACCTTATGGTGAGTAGCTGCAGACTTGATAGTAGTTGTGATTCCAGGAGGTCTAGTCAGAAGTGCTATTTTTAGTTAGTGCTTTAATTAGACTATTTGGTACCGGATTTGTCTCCGGCATTGTTGATGATTCTTGGATATTGTTAAGTTAAGTTATTTTCTTGTGGACTTGTGTTGTGTATAATTTTAATTTCTGTTTCGAAATCTTATCGTGCTGTAATCCTGTGATTGAGTATATGTTCATCTTATTTGTGTCATCCGTGCCTCCTAATGGAGATTGGATGCTTGTGTGACATTAGTTAGATAGTATCAAGACCTTGACAGCGTTCTACCGCCGATGCTGCGGCATAGGCTGGACGTACCCACGCACTCGTGCCCCTAAACCGGGTGCGGGTCGTGACACGTTTTTAGTGGTGGCCCATGCAGGTCGAGACTTCGCAATTAGAGCGATGTCGTAGTAGTGTGACATCCTTGTTATACTACTGCGTGCCTGCTATAGAATCTAGGACATAGGATACTAGGACGAGAACAAATACTCAATCACAATTTCTTGAGAGATTCCTGGGATGACCCCTGAGAATCTTGTTAAAACTTCCAATTTAAATCATTCCCTTGTTCTGTCCATTCTCACTTGTTGATATTGATTTGATTATTGTTGATTAGGTGTTAAATTAGGATTTTGATTTCATAGTAGGGTTGATTTCATATTAAGAGGAAGTTATAGACTAATTTATGGTATTATTTGATGATGCCCGTCAATAAGGACAGTGAAAGTGATTAACATTAGAGCTATTGGACTACAGAAGGTGGATTTAAAATTTTGAGGACTGAAAATGAATTTCAAATTTTTGAATTCTGAGAAGATTGAGATTGTTATAAAAATTTTATTTTGAAGATTTCAATGAATTGCAAAATTTTGAAATTTGAGAAGTTGAAATATGGTTATTAAAATTTTATTTTTGAGGAATTCAGATTCAATTTGTTGAACCTAGACAAGCTGTAAGGATTTTTGGAGTTGATAAAATTTTCATTTCAGTATTTAAATAATTAACCTTGAGGAAAGTGTATGCAATTTACCTTAAAATTTTATTCGAGGAGTTATTTTAAGGAAAATTTATTTGGGGATAAGATTTTATAGTGGGAGAGATATATTAGTATACAATAGATGAGATGCATATGTAAGGATCTGTTGGCTTGAGTATAATTGAGATCTCACTGCAAACTGACTTGGGTTTTCATCTAGGGTTGTATTAGAGAGTGCAGTACTTGGAATAGTGTGTTGCAATTGTTATGCACTTGAGTGATAAGAATAACTAGTATCAGCGATTGCAGTAGGTAAGGAAGCTAGCAGTGAGTGTGTTTGTGATAGAACTGTGATACCTAGGGGATAGAGGTATCAGACCTTGGATGCATCTTTGACCTGTGCAATCACAACTAGGATTGTTATTCCCAATCTTTATCTTGAATGTTGCTTCCTTAGAACTGTACTGTCCTTCCTTGATGATATCGTATTTTTGCCTAAATTGATTCTTTGGGATCTGTTTTCAGGATGTCGCCGCAGACAAGGTCTATGAGAGCGGAAACATCAGCTTTAGAGGGGTCTGCCACCTCTCTACCTGATGGACAGACAGCCGTAGTTCCTCCTACATCTCCGATGCACGTAGGTGATCCTCCTCCTCCACCTGTTAAGAAGATTGCTGCAGCTGTGACGGACAACCTTCCTCCTCCACCGACTCCGATTCCCGGAGGTTTGCCCATTGACGGAACACAGATGTTTACCTTGATTCAAGGCATGGTAGATGCCCAGAGAGTGACGGCAGATGCTCAGCGAGTTCAAGCTGAGGCTCAGAGGGTGCAAGCAGAAGCGCACCAGGCACAAACCGAGCTGATGAAAGAAAACATGGAGAATGCTCATCAAGTGACTCTCCAAGCTTTGGAGAGAGTAGCACAATACCAGCAGTTTCCTGGCCAGCAGCAGAGATCAGGCACTATAGTGGATTTCAAAAGAATGATGCCTCGAGAGTTCAAAGGCACCGAAGGAATACTCTACGCTGACGACTGGCTAGAGGATATAGAGAGAAGCCTGCGATTGACCCAGATTCCGGAGAACTTGCAGATAGAAGCCGCTGGCAGTCAGATGTTCGATATCGCACTCACGTGGTATCGCACTGAGCCGAGAATTACTGCACAAGGACTTACTTGGGAGACCTTCAAGGAACTCTTCAAGGAGAAGTTCTTTCCCGACGTGGCATTGGGAACCTTGGAAAGTCAGTTTCATGACTTAGTTCAAGGAAACATGTCGGTCGACGAGTACGCTGCAGAATTCTGTAGATTGAGCCGTTTTGCATCGTCTATGATTCGAGACCCAGGAGATCGAGCCCGGAAATTTAGAAAGGGACTGACGAGAGAGATTAAGTCACGAACTTCTGGTCGTCGTACCGCTACCTTTGAGGCTATCTTGATGGATGCTCATATCGCAGAAGAGGATCTGGATCTCAGGCCTAAGAGGAGTCACGATACTTTTGGAGATACGAATGGTAGCGCAGGACCGGCCAAGCATCCCCGTATTCAGCACCAACAGCAGTACCAAGTACCATTTCATAGTCAGCAACAACCATGGACATTTCAGCGTCCACCGCAGTACCTAGCACCAGTTCCTATCCAACAACATCCAGGGGCGTATCAGTATCAACAATAGTACCAGACGCCAATTCGTATTCAGCAGGATCAACAGCAGCCTCCAAGAGTGACACAGCAGACTTGTCATTTCTGTAAGAAGCCAGGTCACCTTTGGGAGAGCTGTAGAACGAGGCTAGGACTTTGTTTGCACTGCGGCGCTGCAGGACATCGAGTAAGGGACTGTCTTCTAGTCTCTTGTCTTCCCGGCCAACGCGCAGCTTCAGATTATAGAGATCCAGTTAGGCTACCTGTGGAACCGTATATTGCTCAGCACCCGCTAAGGGAACCACCCCAGCAGGACGGGCATTTGCGATGACGGTCGAGGAGACCGATACTGCAGGTAATGTGTTAGCAGTTTCTGTTCTTTCCTTTATTCTGTTCCTACCTATTTGATTGATTGATTGCTTAGTACAATAGTTGTATGCATGATTTTTCTTGTTATAGTTAGTAGTACACCCTGATACATAGACTGCAACACCATAACAAATGAGACCATAACCATGTATGTTCCCCCTAGATTGTATATGGTATGATTATAGGTAGAATTTTCTTAGACCGTGATTATTGGTGTTGACTGTAGTAAAGATTCATGAAGAGGTTATTACTTGACAAGAGGAACAAGATGATTAAAATTTGAGGATAATTATTGATTTAAATAAATGGTTAAGAAATTAACATTTCATAATTGGTGGTAAATTAATTCCAGGAAAGATTATAACATGTTTAAGTTGGTTATTAATTTGGAAATTTTGGGAGATTTATCAATGTATTTATTTAATTGCAAGTTATGAATTTTAGAACTTTATATGTGACATTTGGAGAACCCTTAAATATCATATTGTTGAGTTCTTGAGGAGTGGATATTAAATTCCGGGTATTGAATTATTAACTCAAAACTTTCAAGGAAATTTTAATAAAAAAGGGACTTTGATTCTATGTCGAGGATTTTTACAGAATTTTTGAAAATTGTGGAAAGACCTTGTGAATTGTTAACTGAGTTCGTGATTGAAGAATTTAAACTTTGAGGAAATAATAATGATGTGTATGATAAATGCTACTTTGAGGATTTTGAATTTCGGGGACAAAATTCTTTTAAGGTGGGTAGACTTGTCACTACCACATTCTGAAAACAGGGGTATTTTCGAATTTTTACAATATTTAATATTATGTTATTTACAATTAATTAATTGCATGATAGTGTATTTGATTTAAATAATTTTGTGCGATGTATAATTAAATATATAATTATATGCAGTGTTAATTATTTTAGCTAGCAGACTAGACCTAGAAGCCCAGTAGACGAACCCCTGTCCGAATTATAGAATTCTGGATTTTATTATTTTATTTAGAATTGATATTTGGAGATTGTAATTAATTACTGTATTTTATTTAATATTTTTGCGCATTGCCTTTGCTTCGATATTTGGAGCACTATCCAGACTTTTGTCTTCCAACAAATTTCACAATCTTGCTCTAGACATGCCCGCCTTCAATTCTGCTATTTTTGCAACTCATAATTGTGCTCTCTGTGCATTATTTCTGGCCGCACAAAAGTCGTCGCGGACGTTATTTTAATAAACTTCTATTTTCATCGTTGTGCGTTCCAATCGAAAATTGGAGGCCATCTTGACCTATTTTTCATGCGGCCCAAATTAGGGTAATATTCTGTTCTGAGTCTTCTTCATTATTGGTATTGATGACTTGACCTGATTTTGGCCCCAAGTACTCCTAATTAATTGTTGAACACAACTTGCATTTTATTTCTATTTAAATTGAGGATACCATTTTATCTGATTTTCAAATCCCAATTTAATTCCAGTGCCCTGCAAATTGAGCCCGTACCAGTCTTACAGTGCCCCCTGACCCTACAAAACATCGGACCCCGAATCGCCCGCCCAATTTTCGTCATTTTATGTGTTTGTGCAATTTCCCAAATTTAAGGGGGCTAAATTGCAAATTGGCATTTTGTGGCCTCACCCAATTATTTTAACCAATGAGAAATCCTTAATATTTTAATTAAACCTCAACCCTCATCCTTACATGAATTAATTCCCTTCATGTTCAATCCTAGCCACCCATTCCAGGGATGAAATCACAACCCTCCATCACACCCTCTCTCTCCCTATTTAATATCATGTCTACCTCAAACCCTAATCCCTAGGCAACCTAGAAAACACCACCCTCACAAGCCTCCTCCATCCTCAACGTAGGAAACCCAAAATTCCTTCTTTCTTTTCTTCCTTTCTTCTCTCATTTCTTTTCTTCTTCTCCTTCTTCCTCTTTATAGTTTTCTCTTTTTCATTTGAAGATTTGAATCTTCATAGGGGGGGACACTGTGCAAATTCCATCTTACTACTGCTGCTCTTCCCCTGTCCTTCCACGCGGCCAACCCGGCGGCCAGCCCCGAGACCGGCCGGCCTAGCCCAAGCCCGGCGGCTACTCTCCATCCCCCATCAGCCCTCGGCTCCTCCTCCTATCCCTCCATCAACTCCCCGGCTGATCCCCACATTCCTCCGGCCATCAGTTCAGCCGGCCTGCTCCCATCACCACCACCATCAACCATTCCTCCCCCGGCCGGCGCTCTCCCTGCTGCTGCCGCACTTACTGTGCGTTCCTCCGGCGGCCCCTCCGATCTGCTCCGGCGGCGCTACCTCAACACCCCGGCGGCCCCGCATCTCCCCACTGCGCCAAGCCGAGCCCTCCGGCTGCTTCCCTTCCATCAACTTCCGGCCGCTGCTCACCAGTCCGGCGGCTCCCTCCATCTCCCAAATCCGACTGCCTATGCACCGACCCATTAGCTCCGGCACTCCCCCATTCGACCGAGCCCGATCACCACCTCCGGCTGCTCCATTCATCAACACCATCATCCACCATTATCCCCTCCGGCGGCCGCTGTTCTGCTCCGGTCGGCCAACTTCCCCGCCTCTTCTCTCCTCCCTCCGCCGATCAGTCCCCCGACTCCCTGTGTTCATCCCTCCGGCCGGCGGCTCCCCCACTGTAAGTTTTCCCTTCCTCTCCTCTCTCTCTTTTTATATATATATATATATATATATATCTTTATATATATATATATATATGTATATATATATATATACGTATGGGTATATATATATAATAGGTATATGTATGTGTAGGTATAAAGTATTATTTTTATTAAATGTTAAATAGTATTATAATATTGGTATACGTATAAATATATTTCGTATATACTTAATATATCTAAATGTAAAATGGAAATACATGTATAAATATATATTTTGTAAATGTATGTATTTAAAATAAATATGTATAGTAATTATTTTATTTAATTGTATGAGTATAGTATGCCTTCAAATAAATTGTATAATTAAGGATGTATTAATGTATATATAAATATGTATAGTATATATTTTAATGTATGTATATATATATGTATATACATGTTTAGATATATTTGATGTGTATAAATATACATGTATGTATATATCTAATTAATATGTATGTTAATATATCTAATGTATATATATATTTAATGTGGATAAATGTACATGTATATATATACAATGTATGCAAGTATGTATTTGCGTAGGTATAAATGTGTAATTAGTGCATGTATTTAATTTAATTGTATATATATAATTAATGTAAAGTATTTATGTATTTAATTAATGTGAAATTAGCATATGTATATTATTTATTTAATATATACTTTGTACATACAATTAAAATATTTTCCATATATATATATTCTAAAAATGCACTTTTGCACATATATGATATGTACACATTTTGACATGTGTTAATATAGAAATGAACGTATTTTTGGTAAAAATACAACTATAGCAGTGTATTTATATTGGTATATATATTTTAGAGATATACATATATTAGGTTAAATTCTTTTGTGTGTATACAAGTATTATTTATTAAGTTTATACATATATGCAAGTATCACTTATTTTAAAAGTATATATATTGTAGGTATTTAACCAAGGTGTATGTATTAAATTTAACTGGTATAAATGTATATATATTATGTGTATAATTATTTTGATATACATTGATATATATATTTTGTGTAAAACCTTAGCATATTTTAATATGTAATTAATTTGATGTATATATTATAAGTACATATGTTAATTAAGATGTGTATAATTATGTATCTGTCTACTAGGTGACCCTAGTTGACTAGTGCCCTGCCTGGCATAGCCCTGAGGCCAGTATATTTCTTCTGTGTGTTAGGATAGCTTCTGATACAAGTGTTGTAATTGTGATGTGTTTATAGGACTGTTGGTTTACCCAGGGGATACTCTGGAACAGGACATCCATAAATACCAGCTAAGGACCCAAGGCAAGTACATTCTCTGATAATTTCCAATTCTTGATAATTTCTATAAATTCAACAATCATGAAATGTTACATCTGAATCTTTGACACTGTGCTACACGGACTAGTATAGCTTGGATCTGCAGTCATGAGATGTTACCTTGATTATCTTATTGACATTGTACACGACATGTATATTTAGACATCGTACATGATAGACTTGACTTGCTCGTGTATCGTGACGTGTCATGGTTGGATCCACAGTACTAGTTGGGGGCGGGGAAGTAGTTAGTAAGAAATGTGATCATAACCTCTTATTGTAGTATAGAAATTGTAAGTGTTAATCATGCTCTTCACCCATGATTAGCCAGGCCAGTAGCTATCGTACATGTTCCCAAGCCGATCACATTTTGAAACTACTATTTCAAACACGTAGAATAGATTACAGCTCCCTATTTTATCATATACTACATCACCCGTATATGATACTGTTTCTTGTTCTTTTTATTTCCATACATGCACCGACTGTAACATATTGCCTGTCTCTCTATATTACCTGTCTCTCTTAAATTGCCATTTCAATTATTTCACTGTCTTCTCAGTAGCTAGCATGACATGTTTTATTGTATTATAGACATTATCAATTAATGGAACTGTTATTTGAGATTGTGCTTTGCTCCTTCCTGACTGGAAACATTTTTCCAGACTATGCCTTAGAGGACCGCTGTCCGACACTTTGTGGACCTTATGGTGAGTAGCTGCAGACTTGATAGTAGTTGTGATTCCAGGAGGTCTAGTCAGAAGTGCTATTTTTAGTTAGTGCTTTAATTAGACTATTTGGTACCGGATTTGTCTCCGGCATTGTTGATGATTCTTGGATATTGTTAAGTTAAGTTATTTTCTTGTGGACTTGTGTTGTGTTTAATTTTAATTTCTGTTTCAAAATCTTATCGTGCTGTAATCCTGTGATTGAGTATATGTTCATCTTATTTGTGTCATCCGTGCCTCCTAATGGAGATTGGATGCTTGCGTGACATTAGTTAGATAGTATCAAGACCTTGACCGCGTTCTACCGCCGATGCTGCGGCATAGGCTGGACGTACCCACGCACTCGTGCCCCTAAACCGGGTGCGGGTCGTGACATCTGTAGTCTATCTTCTCTTCATCTCTTCAAATGCTAACTGATAATCCTCAGTCCAGACGAACTCCACGTCCTTCTGGGTTAGTCTAGTCATCGGCTCTACAAGTTTGAATAAGTCCTGAATAAACCTCCGGTAGTAGCCTGTCAATCCAAGGAAACTCTTGATCTCTGTTACTGAACTCGGGGTAGACCACGATTCATTTGCTAAAATCTTCTTCGGGTCCACCGAGATTCTATCTCCTGTAATAACATGCCCGAGGAATTCAACCTTATCAAGGAAGAATTCATACTTTGATAACTTGTCATACAGCTTCTCCTTCCTGAGGGTCTCCAGAATTATCCTCAAGTGCTGCTCATCCTCCTCTAGGGTCTTCGAATATCATCAACAAAGACTACAACAAACTGGTCCAGGTACTAATGAAACACCTTATTCATCAGGTTCATGAACACTGCCGGGACATTGGTCAACCCAAACAACATCACCAAGAACTCGAACTACCCATAACGAGTCCTGAAAGATGTCTTCGGGATGTCTTTCCTCTTCACTTTCACCTGGTGGTACCCTGACCTCAAGTCTATCTTTGAGAATACCTTCGCTCCGATCAACTGGTCAAACAAGTCATCTATCCGTGGCAACGGGTATTTGTTCTTGATAGTGAGGTTGTTAAGTGCCCTATAGTCGATACACATTTATACCGATCTATCCTTCTTTGGTACAAAAAGTACTGGAGCACCCCATGGTGATGAACTGGAATGGATAAAGCTTTTTTCTTGTAACTCATCCACCTACTTTTTCAACTCTGCCAGTTCGCTGTTGTTGACTCTATAGACGTGCTGAGATATTCGCTCTGCGCCTAGCACCAAATCTATAGAGAATTCTATATCTCTTTTCGATGGCAACCCCGAAAACTCCTCGGGAAAGATATCCAAGAACTCTACAATCAACGGATGTGGCGGCTCCTGCTCTTCTACCAAAGCTCCACAAATCACCTTCACTCTTCTCTGCTCCTCGGACAAACTCGAACTCCGACTCTCCTGGTGTCTAAAATAAAACTCTGCCTCTACGACAATCGATACTAGCGTAATGTCTACTCAACCAATCTATCCCGAGTACTATATCGTAACTCAGAAGTGGTATTACAAATAAATATACGCTTAGCTCACAGCCTCCCAAATAAACTCTCTAGTTCTTGCAAACATCACTGACCAGGATAATGCCACCACGATCATGATATTGCAAGTCCTCGCCAACAGTCCAGACTTAAGATGATGCCTCAAAGCAAAAGATACAAATACAAAGCTATAAGAAGAACCATAATCAAACAAAACATGAGCTGGAAAAGAATCGAGATAAACTGAACCTGAGATGACATTGCCAACCAGCTCCTCGTCCTCGACAGTCAAGGAAAAAGCTCTCCTCTGTCGCTGCACACCTCTCTCCTACTGGTGCTGAGAAAACTGCTGCTAATGTGGTGGTAGAGGTGCTCTCTGCTGGCCCGCTGGTGGTCTAGCGTGTACCTTCTGTGCTTATTCTCTACCCTGAAATAGACGAGTTGGTACTTTAGGACAAGCCATCAACTGATGATCTCCTGATCTACAGAATAAGCATTGTCCTAGTCTCATCCAGTATGCATCCCATTCGTGTCCTTCCTTCTTACAGAAAGTGCAAGAAACTGCTGCCCTCTGGATCTGATACATCTGTTGAGCCGGCGCTCTAGCTGGCCCGTGATACTATTGCCTCTGGTGCTGGTAAGGCCTCTGGTGCTGCTGCTGGAAATGAGGCCTCTTCGCTGGACCCATATTGGTGTTGGATCCTCCTGTGTCCCTTGGCCTCTTAGAGCTAAGCTCTAAGTCATCCTCCGCTCTCTGCGCCTGTCTGAGTATCTCCTCGAAGGTGGTGGTAGAATCTCCATTCGTGATAGATTTGACCTCCAAATTCAGGCCCTTCTTGAACTTCCTGGCTCTGCTTCTAGGATTTTGACCCTCCACGAAGCGACCTAAATGGTAATACTCCGCCGCATACTCGTCCACTCACATACCTCCCTGGATGAGGTACTGGAATTGACTCTCCAAAGATGTAAGAGCCACGTCTGGGAAAAACTTTTCTTTGAAAAGCTCTTTGAAGGCTTCCCAAGTGAGTCCTGGTACTGCAATCCTGGGGTCTGTCTGGAACCATGTCAATGCAATGTCGAACATCACATACCCCGTTGCCTCTATCTGTAGCATCTCTGGAATCTGGGCCAGCCGCAGGTTCCGCTCGATGTCCTCGATCCACTTATTAGCATAAAGAATCCCCTTGGTGCCTCTGAAGTCCTTCGGGCCCATCCTCTTGAAGTCTATGATGGTACCCGGCCTCGGCTACTGAGGAATAAACTGTGGTGGTGTCGTCTGTGGCTGGACTGTAGTAGCTTTATTAACTTCTACAAGTACGATCTGGTGAGCATTCTCTACGCTTTGTCGCAGGACCTCTGAATCTCGCTGCTGTGCCTCCATAATCTACTGGAAGAGCGCGAACACCTTTGTCTGATCGACTACTGGTGCTGGAGGTGGAAGATCCTCGAAAACTGTCTACCCTATCCTCGGTACTGGAGGTGGAGCACCTCCGAAAGCTGTTGCCGATATACCCACCTAGACCGGTGAAGCTGACCTCCTGAATGTAGGTGCCAGACCATTGTCTGAGGGTATTGCCCTCAAGGGTGATGAAGTGACTGATCTTGGTGTCGTGACACCTGATCGCTGTGAACACGTCTTCGGCGCCATCCTGAAGATAGATTGAAATAAGGAATCAATATTGAATACGATACGATATCATCAAAAAAGGACAAAACTTTATCCAAAGTAAAGCAAATATTCAATAGATAAGATTGCAAAACAGATTTTAGAATATTTTCTAGTTGTGATTGAGTAAACTCTCAGCCTAAATCTTGTTTCCTAAAGCAGGCTCGTAGCAGTACTCTAGACGAGCACAACTACGAATGAATCTAGACCTAAGAAATTCTAGACCTGCATGAGCCACCACTAAAAATATTTCACCATCCGTACCCGAATATTCTGCCACGAGTACGTGGTTACGTCCAACCTACGCCGCAGCAACGACAGTAGAACGTTGTCTAGGTCATTTCTAACTATCTAATATCTCAATAATATAATATGGTACCTTTCAGTCATCCTAACTCCAAATGGATGAGCAATATAGTATCTCACAAGTATAACTAATCTCAATCATAAAGTAAACTAAGAAAGAATAATGCACGAATGGAATAGCGAAGAAAATAATACAAGATACAATCCATAATCTGAAATAGTATACAAGTTGTGAATCTCCGTAATATAATAGTCTAATACAATCCAACACAAAAACTAGACCTCCTCGGACTTTGCAACTAAGTCCACCTAGTCTATAGGAGTATCCTCTAAAGGTACGCCGTCATGCGGCCCGTAGAATATAGAACACTGCTCTATAAGCCAGTCATCTAAAAAATATATTCAGTCAGGATTTGAGCGAAGTACATACCTCTGAAAGCAGTTCCAATAACATAATCGAGCATATAAAACAGATAATAAAAATGAAATACAAGATCACTAAACATATGAATGATGAATAATAGATATACAAGTAATGTATGAGAATATAGATCAACAATAATGAATATCTGCAATATAATGAAGTAAACTGCAATCTAAACTAATGTGCCTCAGAATACAAGTTTATTATGTGACCGGGTTGGGTGAACATTATCAGGTAAGACGATAACAAGTGAGGTATATAACCAGAATGTACACGATGTAACAATGGAGCTTTGATCACATAATCAACTCCTACTTTCCCATCCCCAACTAATACCGATGGATCCAATCACGACACGCTACGAACACAAAATATAATCACAAAACACGAAAAGTGGGTGTACATGAATATCATAACCATCGAACACGAGCGGTGGGTGTACATGAATATCATAACCACAGAACACGAGCGGTGGTTATACACGAATAAACACACTGAACACGAGCAGTGTGTGAATACAAAATATAATCAATAACCAATATACACGATGAGATACATATACACGAGTACCCGCTGAATATGGTAGGGGATAACATCTCCTGACGGGATCTATGCAGTACAAGTCCGTGAAATCACTGTGTCAGGATCAAGTATACAATTCTAGAACATACATATATAGAATATTATTAATTAAAAACTATCAGAGAAATATACTCGCCTGAAGTCCTGAGCAAGATGTGTCTCTCGATGCCCAAGATGGTGTCACACAGACCTATATATGGTATGTTGCATTAATACAAGGTTAAAAAATAAAAATAAGTTAAGCTGATGCAATTCTAAGTCAATAAACCATTTCTAGGTTAAACCGATTTAAACTAGGTTGCTAGAGTCTAATACTAAGTCACTAAGTCAATACGCTATGAAACTAAACTATACAAGCTAATCTAAGATACTACAAGACACTCAAAACGCCGTATCCTAAGATACGCAAGTTTAATCATATGAAAATAGTATTTTAGATATATATATATATATATATATATATATATATATATATATATATATATATATATATATATATATATATATATACAAGTCATAATCATAATACTATATCAAAACAATGAAAATATGATGCCATGGCCTTGCACCATGCGTATCACACCTATCTCGATATCGAAACTCAATACCTTGGGTATTGGCCCAATACCTTGGTATTACCTTGGTTTCCCAAGGTAACCCAAAACCTCTTAACATATAGCTAATACAAAAGTATAAATACCACAAATACTAACTATAACCATATACTAACTATTAACTAATAAATAACTAACTAATTAAATATAACAATTAGTATACATGTCTAAATTAATAAATACTTTAACTAAACTACTCTTAACTACTAAACAAAACCTTCAACTAACTGCTTGCTAACTACCCAAACCAAATACTTGATACCTATGCACGCTCCTTGGTAATACCTTTGCTGTATACCTTGCTATTCAGTCCTCTACCTGAGTTACTGTGTTGCTGCACTCTGTCTTCAGTGAGTTCCTTTACTTGTTGAGCACTGTGCTAAACTGCTGCAGATACTTTAGTTACCCGATATTGCTGATACTATACAGTTTGATGTACAGTACCCGACTGCACATCCTTCAGTACAGCCCAAGCCTCACCTCTCACTATGCTGCACACCTCTGAGTTGTTGCTGCCATTGAGTGCACAACAGTTCTCCTCTTCCATGAGCTGCTGGATTAAACTGAAGATTGCACATCTCTGTTGGTACCCTTTGCTGTGCTCACTTCTCAGAGAGCTGCTGATACTCTCTATTATGCTAACTTCTCAGTGAGCTGTTGATACTCTCTGCTGTGCTCACTGCATAGTGAGCTATCTCGAGTACTCACTGCTCGTCTGCACAGTCTCTATTCAATTTCCAATGAATGAAACTCTTACCCTCACCCACACACAAACACAAACACATAAACTCATATACATACACTGCTATATATATATATATATATATATATATATATATATATATATATACACACAAACACATATATCAATAGATAGATATATTTATATATACACTCTCACACATAAATACAAACACACACACACACACACACACACACACACACACACACACACACACAAATATATATATATATATATATATATATATATATATATATACTCTAGTATATACGCACATATAGACACACACATATAAAATAACTCATATATACCATTATATACATATATATATTACATAAATAGCATAAATATATATATATATAAATATACATGCACATATAAGAATGAGAGCAAAACACCAAACACGTGGAGTGTACCGCACCCGTATCACACTAATTCTATGATACGCTTGCGATACGGCTCCACCACATAACCAAAAGTATCCCGGAGGATGTTAGCAAGTCTAATACACTAATTATGAGCAATACGTATAGTAATTAGATTAACTACTTGTCTGTGTCATAATGTGATATGCACAAGACCCCGTGTCGGAGAAACCCCCCAAAATTAACCTGTTTTTTCAAATTGACGAGATACAGCCTATAGGTACCCAATTATGGATACGACACTAGTCACAAACAAGTAATAATTTGTCAATTTGTTTTATTATACCATATGACAAATACTACATGTGTCAATCTCAGAATTCTCCCAAAATTGACATCAAAATGCACATAACTTCCACTATAGGGCTCCGATGAACCTAAAACCAATTTCTATGGGTAGCCTATACATGTGGGTTAGTTTTCCATGGTTAAATATTAGATCTAGAGTCTATTATAAGGGAAAAAACTAAAACGTACATGAATTTCCAATAAAAAGTTCCCAAATACAAAGTAGCTCCTCTCGTTGTAGATCTTGGCCTCCTCCTCCTTGCTCCTTGCTTCCTTCTTGTAGATCCTTAATGTAGAAGCCTCAATAAAGAATTAGTGAAATAATTGGTGAAGAATTAGTGAAGAATTGATGAGCGAATGAAGAAAATTGGAAGAGGAAAGAATGTAGATCTAAAGGAATTAGGAATTATGAAGTAAAATAATTTTTTGTCTCCTTCTCTGCTATGGCCAGCTATATATACCTCTCCAAGCAATGTGAAATATCTCATTTACCCCTTGGGCCCCTCATGAATAAATTAATTAGGGAGAAAAGGTTCTAGTCTAATAGTTTCACTAATTAATACAACCTCCTAATCCATGGGCCTAATTCATAGGCTTAATCTAAACTCATCTAAAAGTTAGGTTCATGCAACTAATAAAATAGGTTAGGTCTACTACACAAATCTAAAATAAATCTATAACTGACAATAATTAATAATACAACAAATAATAATCATGCATGCTCAATATTAAATACAATACAACCTAAAATTAAATACCCATGTCAATTACTACACTACCCTTTAATGAAAATATGCGGGTGATATTTTCACAGCTTCAAAGCAAAGATAACCATTGCCAACTCCAAATCGTGGGTAGGATAATTCTTCACATAAGGACCTAATTGCCTGGAAGCATAAAAAATTACCTTCTCATTTGTTGCAAGCACAACCCAAACCCTTTCCTGAAGCATTATTATAGATAGTGAATCCACCCAATCCTGATGGCAACGTCAACATCGGAGCCATCGTCAACCTCCTCTTCAGCTCTTCGAAAGTGGTCTGACTCTCCTTTGTCCAAACAAACTCCATATTCTTCCGGGTCAGCCTAGTCATCGACTCTACAATTTTGGAGAAGTCCTGTACAAACCTTTGGTAATAATCTGCTATCTCCAGAAAACTCTTTATCTCTGCCACTGAACTAGGAGTTTTCCATGACTCCACTGCTAAAATATTCTTCGGGTCCACTGAGATCCCGTCACCTATAATCACATGACCAAGGAATTCAACATTGTCAAGGAAGAACTCATACTTTGAAAGCTTTCCATAAAGCTTCTCCATCCATGAGTTTCCAGAACTATCCTGAGATGCTCCTCATGCTCCTCCGGGGCCTTCAAATTTACCAAAATATCATCAATAAATACCACCATAAACTTATTAAGATACTAGTGGAATACCTTGTTCATCAGATTCATGAATACCGCCGGGGCATTGGTGTAACCACCCCTTCCTGGAGAGGGATATTTTTGTCATTTCCTATTTTTAGTAATATTATTAATAATGATATTTCATAATTATTATATTGAGTGATATTTTATTTTATAATATTTAGTATTGTTACATATGCTTGTGTATGTGATATAGTTGTATGGTTAGATATTGACCTTTAGTTAGACTAGTTGTTAGTAAACCATTGGATTCAACTAGACTTGTCATGACACAATTAGTGCACTCAATTAGTTAGTCTTAGTTGACCCATTTAATATTTCGAGAATGGTTAGTAAACCCTTCCTTTAGTTATTAGAACCTATCTTTAATTAAACCCTTTCCTTTATTAAAACTGCATGACTAATTGTGAGGGCTTCTTGGACATTTTATATTACATTAGGGTTAGGAATAGTGGCTGGTCATATTCCTTTATAAACCCCTCTTTTGATTCATTTGGAAGCCTCCATCAAACCCTAATTAGCCTCCTCTCATTTTTCTTTCTATTTAAGAAAAAGTCCCAACCTCTTCCATTTCCAACTTGATTTCCAACCTTTTCTTTTGTCATCTCAAGGAGGCTAGAGCTTGGATTAGCAACGAGGAAGCATTGGAAGGAGAGAAGATTGAAGAAGGTGTCCATTCTTGAGAATTGTGTCCATTAGTGCCTTTGTATTGGGAATCCATCTCTCAATCGATAAAATTTGAGATTAACCCTTATATTTGTATCTGAATAGTGTAATTAGTCATTTAGAATCCACCCTTGCATTAAGGCTACCCATGGGGAGAAGCTTGAGCTTCATTGGACCCATTTGGAGACTTTTACATAGGGTTTTGTATCAATTTTTGGGAAAATCCTAGATTGGTACACCAAGTATTTGTTATTAGGATAGATAGGTCTAATTAGACTTGTTAGAGTATTATGAGACTAAATACATGTCCATAATTGGATAAAAGTAGGCCATATCACAAGGTTTTATGATATGAGATAATTTGGGAGTTTTTTTGATATGGGTGACACACACATGTCATATTGTGCCATGACACTTGAAATGACTTACTAACACTTAGATTAGATACTATTCCTTATTTATAACTTATAGGTAGGCTTTGGGTTAATTTTGGATAGGTTTGCGGTGCGTATCATAAGCATATTCTAACATATCGATCGGGAGCACCCTAAGTATTTTTGAGAATGCCAATTGGCCATTTTTGACTTAATATTCAGTTGCACTTGGATATACTTGTGTATATTTATTCTAGTTAGTTATATATATGATTATAAGAGTATATATATATATATATATATATATATATATATATATATATATATATAGGTTGGGAGTGTGTGTGTGTGTGTTTTGTATGTGTATAGGCATATAGGAGGAGAGTCGAGCAATAAGCAGTAATAAGCAGCAATAATCAGTAATAAGCAGCAATAAGCAGCAACAAGCAACAGCAGCGGCTGCATAAGCAGTAGCAATCAACAACAGCAGCTGCATAAGCAGCAACAATCAGCAATAAGCAACAGCAATCAACAACAACAACTGCATAAGCAGCAGCAATTAGCAATAAGCAGCAGCAGCAATAGCAATCAGTAGCAGCAGTTACATTAGCAGCAACAATCAGCAGCAACAGTTGCAAGAAGTAGCAACAGGCAGTAGCATCAGCTTGCAGTAGCAAGCAAGCATCCACCGTAACTGCTTTAGGCAGCTAGCAATATATGAGATTCGGGTATTTGAGTTGGGGTGTATCATGATCCGCACCCAGAATTTAGGCATGAGCCGTGGCTACGTCCAGCCTACGCCGCAGCGTCGATGGTAGAACGCTGTCTAGGTCTCAATACTACTAAACATAACTCACAAAGATAATATGTCAATGATCTTAACTCCATAAGGAGGATAATAAATAATACATTGATTCATCAATTTATAATGTACTCAATTACAACAACTATAGAAAGTAAATGGCATGATAAGATATGAGAGATAAGGAAGTACAGACATGAGTCTAGCACACAATCAAATACAATAATAATCTAGAGTCTAGCTATCCCATCATAAATAGTCTCAGCAAAATATAATCCAAGTCTCAAGTTTAGAATAAATAAATACAGAGATAACTACACCAAGAAGCTGTCTAGGCGACTACAAGTGGTGTCTCCTCTAAGGAGAGTGACTCCTCTAGAATCTCCGGTATGTAGTCTCCCTCCACTCTTGGGCCATAGTGAGTAGGACAAAAACTTTCAAGATCCTCTGAAAATATTATCCAATCAGGATTAGAGCGAAGCACAAACACTCAACAGCAGTTTTATTTATATTGACAAAAATTATAAGGCAGTGTAAGGAAATACATGATGAAGAAATACTAAAAAATAAAGAATACTGGAGAGATATGTAATTATTAATAGTTCTAACTAGCAATGACAGATATATGAGAATGCTAGAAATGAGTGAACTGGAATAAAGAACAGAAATTCTAACTAAGTGTTATAAAATATCAGTTTGCTATGTGATCGGCTTGGGACTAGATCAGGCTTGTTATATATGATTGGCTATGATACATGTAAGGTCAAGCTAACTATTTGGTTAGCTATGATGCGAGCAATAGTCAGGCTAATCATATATAACAGGCTATGAGGGATGTAAATGGTCAGGCTACACCCTACGTTACATGTGGGGTAAGCTATGATGCATGTAAAGTGGGGTATGATCACATAATCTTGCTAATATTTTCCCGTCCACAGTTAGTACGATGGATTCCAATCATGACTCCTCGTGACAGGTATCTATGATACTAGTCCATGTATCCATAGTATCAGAATCAAGCATACACTACAACTAGAATTATAGTAATAACCAACATATTAAAAACTGTCAGAGAATGTACTCGCCTGTGGTCCTGAGGAATGAATATCAAACCGTGACTGAACTGGAGTCCAAGTGACCTATATATGATGTATCAATGTCAAAGAGTGTTTAGGAGTCATAAATAAGTCTTAAATAGTTTTAAACCATGTTTCTAAATCAAAACTAGGTCAAGCTAGTCAAACTAAGTCAAATTGGTCAAACTAAGTCTATTATAGCTAAACAAGGTTGTCTCTAAGCTTCTAGATCAATACTAAGGTCTATCAACCCATACAGTCTTATACTAGTTGATATTAGTCTATATTATCTAATACTATTAATACTAGCTAATATTTACTATACTAGATACTATTAATATATAATTAACTTATATGTTATGGTACTAAGTTAACACTTAGATATACAATTCTTACCTTAACTAATATACTAATTCATTACCCTAGACTTGTACTAGTACCCTACATCTATACCCGAGTTTCTCACTTCTTATATATATATATATATATATATATATATATATATATATATATATATATATATATATATATATATATATATATATATATATATATATACTTCTCAGGTATCTAAATCGAGAAACCAATCAATCCACACAAAAATAGTGCACTGGTGTTTGCACAGACCTAACCCTACATAGTTATCTTCCCTTCAGTACTGGTGCAACTTGCACACATCAACAAGTATTCGGATATACATGGAAACAGTGCTAAAGTCTGAGACAAGTCCTACTGCTATTGTGCAGGTAACTTATCTTGCACAGATCCTAATTTGCCTGAAGAAGACTCACAATAAACACCATTACACTAAATCGCACTCACTCACAGGCCACTTATAAACCAACTGCATTATACTCATCCAGGTGGCTTACAACTCACTGATACTAACTTATGGATACTTACCTAAAAGATACCCCATCCAACCTATACCTTATAATTTACTCTATTGCTGCTACTGCTCTACTTTTCCTTTCACATAACTTTACATCCCTCACCACTGATACTCACCTGATACTTTATATTGCCTATACTAGCTCTCCTAACTTACACCAACATACACATAGAGGACCCCCCCCCCCCACAAACTCCTTAGAACACATTCTACATTAGTCACAAGCACTCTACCAATACTTGATTCATCATCATCATAAGTCATCAATCTGATACCCTCACTACACTCTTTCTTCATATATAGATGTCTTGATACCCCTTCCCCTAACTTTCCATACCCGAGCTCCCAACCTTTGGTGCAGATCACCTAAATCCCTAACCAATGCACTAAGTGCATTGCAAGGCACTATCTCTGTTGTAGTTGCATGCACATGTTGAATGCACTACACCAACCTTCCAGGCATCCAAAATCCAACTAAACCTTAAGCCTGCACATATGCTGTGCAGTCTCTAGACCTCCAACCTGCTATGCCAGAGCCTCATTTGCTGTTACCCAGCTATAGGCAACAATTATTGCTGACATGCAATGCAGTTCCCACCCCCACTCGACACAGGCACCCACATACATACCCCTAGACACATGCACAATACTCATTCCTACATGAGTCGCAATCCAAACCACCAATATAATACTTTCTGAACCTGCAGTCCCTACTCACCATACTTAACCTATGCTCTCATCTCAAGTGTTCACTAAACACCCTGTTATGCACAGAGTTCACTTGGATACACCTTGCAGTCACAATACACTCCTATTCTAACATCAAGTTCACCCTCAAACACTAGTACACTATCCTCTCTACACACAAACATACCTCACAACACATCAACACACTCATGGCACAAAATATACTAACACACTCTCTAACAACAATTCTAACTCCACACAAGCAATAACACAAACACCTAGTGGTCCAAATTTGTAGTTTTCCCCAAATTAGCACAAAACTTAATGTAACTTTCATAATAGGTCTCCAAAGAACCTAGTTCTTCTTCCTATGGGTAGTTCTTAGCCATGGGTAGGTTTCTAAGGGTTTATTTTACTATTAAAAACTGAAATGATAATAGGGACAAGAGTTTTACCTATTAGGAGATGGATTCCCAATGTAACTTCTTCTTCTCCAAGTCTCCTTGAACTCTAAGCTTCTAGGCCTCTTTTGATGAGGGAAAAAATGAGGGGTTTGTGGTTTAAAAATTTTAAAATTTGTGGAGGGAAGGAAAGGATTTTTGGCAAGCTGTTTCTAGAGTTTCTTCATGAGTTATGAATTGCTTTGAGGGAGGCTCCCTCTATACTTAAAGGACCGACCATATTCTAGGGTTAGGGTGGCTATGCATAATATCCTCAATGCCCCTATGTTTAGTCATGAAGAGTCATTTAATCAATGAGGTTTTAATCTTAAGTAAGGGACCTAACTAGATTCTAATTAATAGAATAGGGATTAGTCTAGTGGGTTTAATGTCTAGTCTAATACAAGGTCCATGGTCATATCATGTCTAGTCCACTAACTCATGCCATTAATAAATATAATATAATATATATTACATATTATGAAACTATCAATATAATATATATAAATATTATAAATGACAATAATATCCCTACTCTAGAAATATGGTAGTGACAAGTCTACCCTCCAAAAAAAATTTTGTCCTCAAAATTGAACTAAACTAGCACACGAACACAATCAGAACAAAATAACTATATCTCAAGACTCGAAGAGATATGGGTACTGCTCGCACAATTCATCCTCACTCTCCCAGGTTGACTCGCTTGGAGAGTGATGTCTCCATGCAACACGAACCAAAGAAATTGTCTGGTTTCGTAATACCTTCTCCATACGATCCAAAATCTCTACGGGCTACTCAGGATAGCTGAGAGTCGGACCAACCTCGATCTCCAAGTGATCTAGTACGTGACAAGTGGGTGAGGAAGAAGAAATCCACTCATGTCCTAGGGTGCTCCTTGTGTTCACCATCTTGAGGAGGGAAGTATAGAAGATCCTGCGGTCCTACTCCAAAATCTGGCCATACAAAACCAGTGGGGTCAGACCCCAAAAATGCAAGTACCATAAGGAAGAAAAACTTAGGAACTAAAACCAACATGCAGACAAATCAGTAAGAATAGCACAAGGAATAGTTAAATAAGTGCAGTTGGTAAAATAATAGTTAAACAGTTCAGAAACATTTAAACAGGATATCTGGAATCAGTACTCAGGTTACAGTTTTCGGATAAGTTGTTAAAGATATCAGGACAGGACTAGACTAGACTGTAAATCAAGCAATCACAGCAAATCATGCCCTATGGCTTGCTATCATTAGCTAACTAGGGTTATCACAGTCCTAATTACTAACATATGCAGTTGAAATTTCTTACAGCCACATGCCCTGCAGACTATCCGGGTTATCCAGACGAATAGGTACATATTATAGATTTATCAGGTTTAATCATTTATTATCTATTTTGGTAATACAACACTCGACGGTGTGCTGGAAGTGTGCCCCTCACGACAGAGAGATCCAGATCCATTAGGTGTCGTTAGGATACCGGAATTGCATGTAACTAAAAAATCTCTCTAGATGCTTTCTAGATTATTAATCTAGTTATTAGCCTAGACAATTATCAAGGATTCTCGACTATGGTGCTCAGGAATCTGCCTTAGACATGATGCAAGACATGATAATAACTTGACGAGTATAATCAAAATCAACCACGGGGATATAGGTCATGTAGTACAGGTGCTACTAATATCCTTAATCAGGACAGTTACTGGCATTCTCAAGTCAGGAGTGCTCTACGTTGAGCCACTATCAGGAGTATCAAGATCAGCAGTATTAGGATGGTGCGCTATATCGAGCCACTATCAGGATTAGGAGTATCAGTATTATCAATACAATATCAGGATTATCAGTACAGGATCAGGATTATCAATATTATTAATTCCATATTAAGATTCAGGAGTTCATTTATAATGTACAATCACTAGATCATGTCAGAAAATCAAGATCAATATCAAGAATGTCATGCTCAGGAATAACCAAGATTAACTAAAATAACGGGATAAAAGTGTCACTACCATATTTTCTATGAAAGGGTATTTTAGTTATTTTATATTTAATTAAATATTGTACATGTTAGATAATTATTTATTATATTATTTTATTATTATTAGATGTTAGTTATTTGTTTTGGACTTGTGTTAGTGGACCTAACTAGTTTAGTTTAGACTCATAGACCAATATGTATTAATTGTTAGAATTGAGCCAAACTAGAAAGTCCATTGATTAGGAAGATGATTAATTTAATTAAACTATTAGACTAGAACCTTTTCTCCTTAATTATTTCTTCATGAGAGTCCCCAAGGGGTATAATGGACATTATATAGTTACTTGAGGAAGGGGTAAGGGGAGGTCGACCTATTAAAGAAGAGGGGAAAAGTTTCTCTCTCCTCTTTTCATTTGAAATCTAGATCTAGAATTTCCCTCAACCAAATTACTTCATTCTACATCATTTTTTCTAGCAAATTTTATCCTAATTCCTTTCCAAATTACCATTGGAGGCTAGTGGAGCAAGGATCTAGAAGGAGGAAGCAATAATCTACAAAGAGGAGCAAGGATCTACAAGTTGGAGGCAAATTTTATCATATTTGGAGGTTACATTAGAAATCTATCTCCCAATAGGTATTATTTAATTTTATCCCTTAATTTAGGTTCTAAATCTGATATTTAATCATAAAAAATCAACCCATATGCATAGGCTACCCATAAGATTTAGTTTTGAGTTCATAGGAGGCCTATTGAGAAAGTTATGGTACTTTTTATGTCAATTTTGGAGAAATTTCGAGATTGACACTTGTTGTTTTTGTCAATTGGTCCTATAGATCAATTTGGCATGTGCTTATGTCTTTGGGGCTAGTGTCGTATCCACAATTGGGTACGTACAGGTCGTATCCCAATAATTTGGTGATACGTGTTGATTTAGGATTTTTTCTCTGACAAGGGACTTTGTGCATGTCATATTTTGACAAGGACACGTAGATTTGTGTTTGAATCTTCGTATTGTTCATAAATAATATATTAGACTTGTTCGTGTCCTTCGACATTTGGATATGGGTGGACTCTTGTCGCAAGCGTATCATAGATCTAGTGTGATACGGGTGCGATGCACTCTACGTGTTTGTGTATTTTGTTTCTAAATCTATTTCCTATTGTCCTTAGTCATTATAATATGTAATTATAATATGTAATTATACATATATATATATATATATATATATATATATATATATATATATATATACTACTATATTTAATAGCTATTACATATGTAGAAGTATAGCTATATATATATAACACATAGGTACATAGACATATGATACACTAAGACATATGAATATATATATTCATAACAAGATATATATATATATATATATATATATATATATATATATATATATATATATATATATATATATATATATATATAACATATAAGTATATATATATAACATAACTTATATATACACATAACATATATATATCCCACCAGCCTTTTAATACTCCGGTGAAACCGCAAGTAATAAAACTAGCAATGGCTTTGTCAGTATTTTTGATTGTTCGGCAAACCGTAGCAAACATGAGCATACGATGCATCTGATCACAGATTTGTTTATCAGAACATCCATCTATGTTCCATTCATAGATGTTTCCTCCACTATAATTATTTTGAATGATATTATCATTCTCTTCATATAGAACATCCATAGGAGTTGGACGTTTATAATAATATTTTTGAAGATTAGGCTTTTTGTGTGGCTGCTGCATAGGCAGAACCATACTAGAAGTTTGCTTTATAGTATTATCAATATCTTCAAAAGAATTTTGAAGAGCATGAATCTGAATATGATCTAATTGATCATCAGAATTTTGAGAATAATTTTGGCAGGATTCAATATCTGAATCATCAGCCATGGAAGAATTTTCATCAAGCATCGCAAGAGTATTCTGAGTAGAGCTTTCGCCCTTTTCCTTAGAGGAATATTTTTCAACTAAGGAGGTATTCTGAAGCTTCTCAATTAAGCTAACATATATATATATATATATATATATATATATATATATATATATATATATATATATATATATATATATATATATATATAACATACAAGTATATATATAACATAACTTGTTATGAATATATATATATATATTCATATGTCTTAGTGTATCATATATCTATGTACCTATGTGTTATGTTATATATATACTTGTATATTATATATATACTTGTATATTATATATATATATATATATATATATATATATATATATATATATATATATATATATATATATATATTGCATGATTATATATATACGTGTACGTATATGGGATGATATGAATAAATATATATATGATACTATATCTAACTATGTGTGTATGTTATACTATATGAATTAAATTGTGGATATATATATATATATATATATATATATATGGTTGAGCATGTATATATATAAATATATGTAGTTAGTATATATATTAGTATTTATATATGTGTGTATTAGTGTATAAGAGAGAGAGAGAGGGGGGCTCAACGCATTAGCAACAGCAGCAGCACTTATAGCGACAGCAACAGCAGCTTCAGCAATGGCAGCAGCAACATTCAGCGACAGCAGCAGCAGTATTAGCGACAGCAGCAACAATACAAATAGAGACGACAACAGTAACCGCAGAAGCAACAACAGTATTAGCAACAACATCAACAGCATTTAGCGACGGCAACAACAGCATATTGTGACAGTTTGCATGTATAGATATACCTATGTATTATTTGTATCTAGTAGGTATATGTATGGTATTGGTAAATATATATATATATATATATATATTTTATAGTTGGTATTTATGCATTAGTATATTATATTTTTAGTAGTTGGTTGTTAGCATATAGTTAATGTTGGGTAGTGGGCTGTAAATTGGGTTTTGATAGTTACCTTGAGATACCAAGGTAAGTATTAAGGTATTTGAGGATTACCCAAGATATTGGATTTAGGTATCAAGATGGAGGTTTTGTGGTGCAATACCGAGTTGGTTCAAAACCAAGGTATCCATTTAGTATTTGTAATTAGGATTTATTTATTTAATATTGCTTGAATGTACATATGTAATATTCATATCTCCTATTTGCGTATCCTGAGATATATCTTAATATCCTAAGATTTAGCTTGTATGGCCTAGATTCATAGTATATGAACCCAACATCTTTGAGATAGACTCACGCAACCTAAAAATAGGTAGTTTGACCAAGTTTGATCGGTTTGACTTAGAGTTGACCTAGTTTGACTATTTTGACTTAGAAATGGCTCTTTGACCTAGATGTTGACTAGTTTAACTTAATTTCTTTCAGAAACATTGTATTAATGTTATATTCCATATCTAGGTCTTCGAGGTACCGTATCAAACATCTGTGAGACTATTTATCGGACTTCAAGCGAGTATATTTTTTAAAAGTTTTGCATTTATGATATCCTCTTTGTTCATTGTATCTAGTGTAGATATCCTTGTTTTCTTGACACGATGGTTACACGAATTGGTATATCCGGATCTCGTCATGAGATATTATTCCTTGGTATATGGTGTATCTTGTGCAAGCCTTGTTTTATTGATTATCTTGTACATGTACAGACACTGATTCTTGGGAAGACTAGCTATCTTCTTGGAGAATCTCGTGCCATAGCGTGCCATGGTTGGATCTACTATACCAGTCGAGGGTGGAGAGTATTTTAGTGTAGATATGTGATCATACCCTCCCTGTGCATGTCTTGTTTATTGTGAGTGTTAATCATACACCGCACGTATGATTAACCAGGCCATTATACTCTTGTGAAAGTTCTCAAGCCGATCACATATAAAAGCTAGTACTCACACACTTAGTCATTAGTATTCTTGTTCATTGTCATATTGTTCATTATTGTATTTATTCCAGTATTTCCTTATTATGTATCTCTTGTATCTATTATTATATCTTGTATATTCATATTTATTTACTGTTACATAGTTTTTATTATTGATTAGAATTGCTGTTAGAGATGTACTCTACTCCTTTCCTGACTGGATATATTTTTTCCAGATGACAATGAGGAGTGGTACCATACACATTACGGACCTCAGGATATTGTGGGCCTAGAGTCAGAGACCCTAGCTTAGGAGGGACTTATCCCGACTGAGACAGATGACCCGGGACTTGGAGCTTCTTAGTATTCTTTTTACTGGATTTGTCTCCAGCTTATTTGTTTAGTATTTCTTTAGACTCAGTGATGTCATTATTTGACTCATGAGTTGTATGTGACTATTATATTCTTTATATTATTTGTGCGCATTTCCATCTTAGATCTGTGATTGAGTATATTGATATTGTTGGTGGCTTATTATAATGTTAGATAGATTATCCAAATAGTGTTCTATCTTCGATTTTGTAGCGTAGGCTGGACATTGTTCTCGACTTGCATCCCTACACCGGGTACGGGTCGTGAAAAAAAGAGAACTAGAGGATTATCAAGATTTAAGTATGTTAAAGAGAATACTGGCATACAGGCGGATAAATTAACAATTCAGGGTTGGCGCATAAAATCAGACAAAAAAATAACATCCACGCACAATGGGCCAAAAACTATTATTGGCGCACAAATGGCCAAAATCGGTATTGGCATAAATGGTCAAAAATAGTTTTAGGGTACAAATCACTAATTCAGGCAATTCTGACGCACTTTGATACAAAAGTGCTCCGAGCAAAGAAGGCACACAATCATACTAAAGCATATTTCTAGGATCTTGGCACACAATAATAAAAGTACGCGAGCCAGGAGCTTAGCACATAAATCTATCATTGGTGCACAAATGAAAGTACCCAAGCTGTGACTTTGGCGTACTTTCATTAAGTATGCCAGTAGTGAGGTTTGACGCACAAACTAGAGCAGGAAGGTCTACTAAAAGATAAAATACCAGTTCCAAGATATGGTACAATAGTCGAGATGACTCTGCAGTCGAGAACACAATTCTCGAGAATGGTCAGAAGTCCTTGCTTAGTCATTAAGTAATACGAAAGGCTAAAAAGGGCGCCGTCTCTGGAGAATGCCATATAGTACACCACACAGCAAAGTGCGCCATTCTCCAGAAAGGACAAAGTGTATCGGTAAGGAAAGTTTCCCAAAGTTTGCCAACTCTGTAATATCTACAAATTGTGCCAAGTTGGCTTTTCAAGCAGTGACGCACATTCTTGATGACTTGCAGACCAATTCAAAGTGTGCCAAGTATGATTGCCGTACTTTTGAAGGAATTGCCTTAGTATAAAATGTACGTAGCAGTAGAGAAGTGCGCCCAGAGTACTTAACATATCTTGGCACACTTTCTAAGGAATTTATGAAACACACAAAAGTACGATCACAGGAACTTCGCTTATAAGACAAGGTTCCCTGTGTACTTTTTGTATACATTCTCAGGCCAACTTGCATTCTCCGACTTAATATTCTCGGGCTCCAAGAGCACTCCAATTCAAGGAAAATGAAATCATCATTGAGACAAGTTGTAAGTTTTACCCAAAAATAAAATTGATCAAATAATAAAAATAACTTATACTAAGAATCAAATCAAGATCCAAGTTTTTCCTTTGGTTGGCAAGATATACTTACCTACGGTCAAGATCTAGCCTAATACCAACACTACCAAGGTTACCCATGGCCAAGGGCAAGCTCGACTGCTGCTCTCTGTTGGGGAAGAAATTAAGAAGAAAAGAGAAATGAAAGGAAATAAAAAATGATGGAAAGAGAATAGGATTGATTAAATAGACAAGGGATTGATTGTAGGTCGTTGGATCATAATCCATGCCTCTTATCCGTGTTTACCACAGCCACCCACCAAGAAAACCAAGGGGCCAACGGTCCAAAGCATGCAACTAAAAGAAACTTAAAAAAATAACCTAAATAATGCATGAATGGCATAAAGCAAGATGTAAAAAATTTAACAATAAGCAAGCTATATATGTATAATATACGTATACCAGGTACGAATACTAGAACAATGAGATGAGTCTCAAAACTCTCTCCTTCTTAGAAAATTTGTCCTCAATATTTCAATAAGGCATGTGGTCTAGCTAGAAAACTCTAAGGACATGCAATCATGGTAGGCAAGGGCATACGGGAATCAAGCACAATCCTAGAATAAGACAAGCATGCATAAGACAAGATCAGGGTATGAGATATATGAACAAACATACCTCACGAGTTAAACAAATTCGGTTATCGAGCAGAAAATTACCCTCTCGCTCCCAAGTTGACTCCCTCGGTGAGTGATGTTGTCACGACCCGCACCCGGGGTAAGGGTACTAGTCGGAAACAACGCCCAGCCTACGCCGCAGAATCGGTGGTAGAACGTTGTCTAGATAATCTATCTAATATAATGAACCACCAATAATGATAGTATACTCAATCACAGAACTAAGATAGAATGAACACGAATCAGATAGGAATAGAATAGTCACCATACAACTCATGAGTTTAAAATGATACATCAATGAGTCTGAAGAACAACAAAATAAGCTGGAGACAAATCCAGTACCAAAGAATACTACAATACTACAAAGCTACAACTCCAGGGTCAACTGTCTCAGTTGGGATAAGTCCCTCTTGAGCCAGGGTCTCAGAATCTAAACCCACAACATCTTGGGGTCCATAATAGGTAGGGTACTCCTCAGTGTCATCTGGAAAAATATATCCAGTCAGGAAAGGAGCAGAGTACAACCCTAACAGCAGTTCTCAATTAATGATAAAAACTATGTAACAGTAAATAGCTGTGGATAAACAAGATGCACAAAATAGATACAAGAGATATATAGACAATAAGTAAATACTGGAAAGAAATACAATAATGAACAATATGCCAATGAAATAATAATACTAATGACTAAGTGTGTGAGTACTAGCTTAACATGTGATCGGCTTGGGCAAGATACAATGCGGCCTGGCTAATCATACGTGCGGTGCATGATCAACACTATTCGCTTACCAATACTTTATTCAATAGGGATTTGATCACATATCTATACTAATACTCCCCACCCCCAACTGGTATAATAGATCCAACCACGGTATGCTATGGCACTAGATTCCCCAAGAAGAGAGCGACTCCTCCCAAAAATCGGTGTCTGTACATGTACAAGATAACCAATGAACAATACTTGCACCATATACACCATATACCAAGGAATAACATCTCATGACGAGATCCGGATATACCAATCCGTGTAACCATAGTGTCGAGAGAAACATGTAAATCTACACTAGATACAACGAACATAGATAATATCATAAATAAGAAACTATCAGAGAATGTACTCGCCTGAAGTCCAAAGAACAGTCTCACAGATGTCTGACTCGGTACCTCGAAGACCTAGATATAGAATACCACATTAATACAAGGTCCCGAAAAGAGAACAAGTCAAACTAGTCAACTTCTAGGTCAATAAATCAATTCTAAGTCAAAAGTCAACTATGGTCAACTCTAAAGTCAACTAAAGTCAAACATGGTCAAACCAAGGTCATCCTCACAAAACCTCTATATAAAATAATATGGAAATAAAATACAACAATTTAGGAATCAAAATTAGATCACAATTGGTAACCACACAAAGTATACTAATAATACAATATAATACACTCTAATATAAAGTATATACAAACCAGTATTTATACAAATAAAATAATATATTATTATTAGTATTATACCTCACAAAAACACCTATATATATACATATATAAATCAAAATGCATATATATATATATATATAAACAATTAGATAAATATATATACTTATATATATACAATCAAATACTATTAGTTACAAAACATAATGCACATATTAATGTACGTATTTTACATGGCTAGAAGCACACATAAAACACATTCATTAATATACAAATAATTATATAATAATTATAAATAATATAATCACACATTTAAACACATAAATATATTTTACAAACCTTTATGTATAAAATTATTTATTAACATAAGTACATATATAATTGTATGCAAGAAAGCTACATATATATATTTATACATCAATTAGAACACATAGAAATATATAGATCTATGCTACAATAAATACCATAATAAATACACTAAAATAAATATATAATATCTATATATATTTACTAGTTATAAATGAAGAATTTAAAGCATAATTAATTAGATCTACACATAAACACACAAAATTGGAGAGTATCACACCGTATCCCACTAGATCTAGGATACGCATGCAACACGAGTCCAACACACAACCAAATGCACCCCGAAAGACACAAACAAGTCACAAATAATATTTATGAATAAATCAAAGTGTCAAAAGTAGATCTATGTGTCCGTGTCAAAATACGACATGTTCAAAGCCCCGTGTCGGAGGAAAAACCCCCAAAATGACACGTATCACCAAATAGTTGGGATACGAACCACATGTACCCAAATATGGACACGACATAAGCCCCAAACACATAAGCACATGCCCAATTGATCTATAGGATCAATTGACACACACAACAAAATATAAATTCAGAATTCCAACAAAATTGACACAAAAGCACCATAACTTTCTCCATGGGTCTCCTATGAACACAAAACAAAGTCCTATGGGTAGTACATATATATAGGTTGATTTTACATGATTAAATCTCATATTTAGAAGCTATTTTAATGAGAAAAACTGAATTATATCTATTGGGAGATGGATTCCCAATGAAACCTCCAATTGAGATAAACTTGCTTCCAAATTGTAGATTCTTGCTCCTCTTTGTAGATCCTTGCTTCCTCCTTCTAGATCCTTGCTTCTCAACTTTCTAATGGTGAATTAGAAAGAATTTGGGATGAATTTGGTGGGGAATTGGAATGGGAATGGAGGGAATTTGGGAGTGAGAAATTCTAGATCTAAATTTGGAATGAGAATGAGAGGAGAGAGAAATTTCCCCCCTCTTTTAATAGGCCGGCCTTGCCCCTCTCCCAAGCAATTGTAAAATGTCTAATGTACCCCTTGGGGCCTCTCATGAAAAAATAATTAAGGAAGGAAGCTTCTAGTCTAATCACTTAATTAATTTAATCCATCTCCTTAACTATGGGCTTTCTAAATGGACCAAGTCTAACTAATTAATTCATGTTGGTCCATGGGTCCAAACTAAACTAGTTGGGTCCACTAAAATAAGTCCAAAAATTAATTAACATCTAACAATAATTAAATAATACAACAAAAATTATTTACCATGCACAATATTTATTTAAATAGGAAATTACTAAAATACTATTTTTTCTAAAATGTGGTAGTGACAAGTCTACCCTCCTTAAAATAATTTCGTCCTCGAAATTCAAAGATGAAAACTACCCCCCAGAAAATCACAAAACAGAACTAAAGAATCACAACTAACTAATGAACAAAATATAACAATGAACAGAACATAACTAGAGAATAAACATACCTCAAGGTACAAACAAATATGGATAACGCTCTCGCATGTCATCCTCTCTCTCCCAGGTAGACTCCCCCGGAGAGTGATGCCTCTATGCAACGTGCACCAAAAGAATAGTCTGGTTCCTCAGCACCTTCTCTCTCCGATCCAGAATCTCAACTGGCTGCTCTGGATAGCTAAGAGTAGGGCCCACCTCTATCTCTGAGTGATCCAATACATGACTAGGATCTGCCACGTATCGTCTCAACTGCGACACATAAAACACGTTGTGCACTCCCTCCAATGCAGGTGGCAAGTCTAGTCTATAAGCAACTGCACCGACCCTCTCTAGAATAGTGAAAGGTCCGATGAATCGCGGACTAAGCTTTCCGCCTCCACCGAAGCGAATCGTGCCTCGTGTCGGAGAAATCCTCAGAAATACCAAACCACCCACCTAGAACAAAACACCATCTTAATAACTAAATCTATAACAAACAAGAACAAGCACAAACAAAATCTAAACTATACCTCGAACTCCAAAGGTCTCCGATGGCTATCGGCCCAATGCCGCTGTCTGTCCTGCACCACTCGAAGTCTATCTCTGATCAATTGAACCTTCTCCGCTGCATCCACAACCATCTCTGGGCCAAGCAAAACTCTCTCTCCAACATCGTCCCAAGACAAAGGAGTACGACACCTCTGACCATATAGAGCTTCAAAAGGTGACATCTCTATACTGGCCTGGTAACTGTTGTTGTAAGCAAACTCTACCAAATAGAGATGGTCCTCCCAAGAACTCCCGAAATCTAGTACACAAGTGCGCAACATATCCTCGAGAGTCTGGATAGTCCGTTCAGACTGCCCATCTGTCTGGGGATGATATGCAGTACTGAATTTGAGCTGAGTGCCCAAACTCTCCTGCAAACTCCTCCAGAAATGAGAAGTGAAACGACTATCCCGATCTGAGACTATGCTGACGGGAACTCCATGTATCCTAACGATCTGCCTCACATACATCTCTTCCAGCTTCTCCGTAGACAAACCCACCTTGAAAGGCAAAAAGTGGGCCGACTTGGTCAACCTATCAACAATGACCCAAATCGCGTCTTTCCCTCCTGGAGATCGTGGAAGTCCGGACACAAAATCTATAGTAATGTGTTCCCACTTCCACTCTGGAATGGGTAATGGCTGAAGTAAACCTCCTGGCCTCTGCCTCTCGACTTTCACCTGCTGGCACACTAAGCATCTGGATACAAACTGTGTCACTTCCCTCTTCATGCCATACCACCACACACTCTCTTGCATATCCCGATATATCTTGTTAGCACCTGGATGTATGGAATACTGAGAGCGATGTGCTTCCTGCAACACCTCCTCTCGCAACTCCCCACTAGGTACACACAATCTAACTCCATGCCTCAAAGATCCATCCTCTGCAATAGTGAAATTATCCTCCAATCCTGCTCTCACTTGAGCTCTGATACTCCTCAAAGATACGTCATCATACTGTGCTGCCTTGATCCTGTCCATCAAATCTAAGTGTATCTGCAGTCCCCACATCTGCATAGCACCACCAGGAACAATCACCTCAATGCCCAAGCTCTCCAAGTCCTCCAACAAATATCGGTCCTGCGTTAAGAACATAGCTACCGGATACCTGCTCAAAGCATCGGCAACTACATTGGCTTTCCCAGGATGATATTGCAAAGAGATATCAAAATCCTTCATCAGTTCCAACCACCGACGCTGCCTCATGTTCAACTCCTTTTGCGTAAAAACGTACTTCAAGCTTTTGTGGTCTGTGAAGATCTCCACCCGCTCTCCGTACAAATAATGTTTCCACAACTTCAGAGCGAAGATGACGGCTGCCAACTCCAAATCATGGATAGGATAGTTCTTTTCATGAGGACGCAATTGCCTGGATACATAGGCAATCACTTTCCCATGCTGCTGAAGAACACAACCTAAACCCTTCCCCGATGCATCACTATAAATAGTGAAACCTCCGGACCCTGATAGCAACGTCAAAATAGGAGCAGACGTCAACCTCTTCTTCAATTCTTCAAAAGCAACCTGGCAATCCTCCGTCCAAACAAACTCTACATCCTTCCTTGTGAGTTTGGTCATCGGCTCGGCAATCCTCGAAAAATCTTGCACAAACTTCCTGTAGTAGCCTGCCAATCCCAAGAAACTCCTGATCTTTGCTACCGAACTCGGAGTCTTCCAAGATTCCACTGCTGAAATCTTCTTCGGATCCACTGAAATACCATCACCAGTCACAACATGCCCCAAGAATTCCATCTTGTCCAGGAAAAACTCACACTTGGACAACTTCCCATACAACTTCTCCTTCCTCAGCACATCCAACACAATCCTCAAATGCTCCTCATGCTCCTCCGGTGTCCTCGAGTATATGAGTATGTCGTCGATGAACACCACTACGAACTTGTCAAGGTACTGGTGGAACACCTTGTTCATCAAGTTCATAAATACCGCCGGTGCATTAGTCAAACCAAACGGCATCACCATAAACTCGTACTGACCATACCGAGTTTTAAAAGCAGTCTTCGGTATGTCCTCCGGCTTTACCTTCACCTGATGGTAGCCTGATCTCAAATCTATCTTAGAAAATACCTTCGCACCACTCAACTGATCAAACAGATCATCAATCCGTGGCAAAGGATACTTATTCTTGATAGTAAGATTATTCAAGGCCCTGTAATCAATGCACATACGCACCGATCCATCCTTCTTCGGTACAAACAACACCGGGGCTCCCCATGGTGAAGAACTCGATCTGATAAACCCCTTATCCTGCAATTCGTCCACCTGCTTCTTCAACTCGACCAGCTCACTGTTGTTTACTCTATAGACATGCTGCAAAATTGGTTCTGCACCTGGCACCAAGTCTATAGAAAATTCAACATCTCGATCTGGTGGCAATCCTGGCAATTCCTCAGGAAACACATCCAAGAATTCTGCTATCAACGGATGCGGCAACTCCTTGTCTTCCACCATAGCTCCACAAATAATGCCTTCCCCCTGCTCCGCAGCTCCTCTAGCAAACTCGAACTCTGGCTCTCCTGGCGAACCAAACAAAACTCTACCTCCTCTACAGTCTATGCTAGCACGGTGCCTACTCAACCAATCCATCCCAAGTATAATGTCGTAGCTCGGAAGTGGCATTACAAGTAGACACGCACTCAACTCCCGGCCTTCCAGAGTAACTCTCCGATCCTTGCAAATATCATTAACCAGGATAATGCCTCCCCCGGTTATGATCTTGCAAGTCCTAAGCAAAGGCTCAGCTACCAAACCATGCTTCAGAGCAAAAGAAACAGATACAAAACTATGGGAAGCACCACTATCAAACAAAGCTAAAGCTGGAATGGAATCAAGAAGAATAGAACCTGCGATAACATCTCCGGTGGGTTCCTCCTCTTCGACGGTCATAGCAAACGCTCGTCCCTGCCGAGCACCTCCCTGCTGTTGATGCTGGATAAAACGCTGCTGTTGTGTCGGAAGTGGTCCCCTCGGCTGTGCTGCAGGTGGTCTCGTCTGTGTCCTCGGAGCTGGAGCTGCTCCCTGAACTGTACGACGAGGACACTCCCTTGATTGATGCCCTTCAGTACCACAATACAAACAAACTCCTAACCTCCTCCTGCAAACTTCCCAGATGTGGCCGGGCTTCTTGCAGAAGTTGCATGGAGCTTGCTGTATCTGTCTCTGCTGCTGAGGTGCCTGGTGAAAAGGCTCTCTAGCTAGAGTCTGGTTCTGCTGTGGCTGCTGGAAAGGTCTGGACTGGAAATAAGGATGTTTGGCAGATACTGCACTGCCGTTGGCCCCCAGAAAAGAATCACGGTCTCTCTTGGTCTTCAAACCCAGATCCCGCTCAACCTTGCGTGCCTCCGCAAGTATCTTCGAGTATGTCTCATAAAAAGACGGAATGAGAATAAATATGGCACAAGATGTAAGACATCAAGGAAAGGACAGTTTAAGGGTTCAAGTATCAATGTCAAAGAGAATAGTTGAATCAAAAGAATTTTCTTAGATGTGATTGAGTATCTCAGCCTATATCTTATATCCTATTGCAGGCTCACAGTAGTATAACTAAGTTGTCGCACTACCACGACATCACATACTTGTGAAGCTTGACCTGCATGGGCCACCACCAAAAATGTGTCACGACCCGCACCCGGGGTAAGGGTACTAGTCGGAAACAACGCCCAGCCTACGCCGCAGAATCGGCGGTAGAACGCTGTCTAGATAATCTATCTAATATAATGAACCACCAATAATGATAGTATACTCAATCACAGAACTAAGATAGAATGAACACGAATCAGATAGGAATAGAATAGTCACCATACAACTCATGAGTTTAAAATAATACATCAATGAGTCTGAAGAACAACAAAATAAGCTGGAGACAAATCCAGTACAAAAGAATACTACAATACTACAAAGCTACAACTCCAGGGTCAACTGTCTCAGTTGGGATAAGTCCCTCTTGAGCCAGGGTCTCAGAATCTAAACCCACAACATCCTGGGGTCCATAATAGGTAGGGTACTCCTCAGTGTCATCTGGAAAAATATATCCAGTCAGGAAAGGAGCAGAGTACAACCCTAACAGCAGTTCTCAATTAATGATAAAAACTATGTAACAGTAAATAGCTGTGGATAAACAAGATGCACAAAATAGATACAAGAGATATATAGACAATAAGTAAATACTGGAAAAAAATACAATAATGAATAATATGCCAATGAAATAATAATACTAATGACTAAGTGTGTGAGTACTAGCTTAACATGTGATCGGCTTGGGCAAGATACAATGCGGCCTGGCTAATCATACGTGCGGTGCATGATCAACACTATTCGCTTACCAATACTTTATTCAATAGGGATTTGATCACATATCTATACTAATACTCCCCACCCCCAACTGGTATAATAGATCAAACCACGGTATGCTATGGCACTAGATTCCCCAAGAAGAGAGCGACTCCTCCCGAAAATCGGTGTCTGTACATGTACAAGATAACCAATGAACAATACTTGCACCATATACACCATATACCAAGGAATAACATCTCATGACGAGATCCGGATATACCAATCCGTGTAACCATAGTGTCGAGAGAAATATGTAAATCTACACTAGATACAACGAACATAGAGGATATCATAAATGAGAAACTATCAGAGAATGTACTCGCCTGAAGTCCAAAGAACAGTCTCACAGATGTCTGACTCGGTACCTCGAAGACCTAGATATAGAATACCATATTAATACAAGGTCCCGGAAAGAGAACAAGTCAAACTAGTCAACTTCTAGGTCAATAAATCAATTCTAAGTCAAAAGTCAACTATGGTCAACTCTAAAGTCAACTAAAGTCAAACATGGTCAAACCAAGGTCATCCTCACAAAACCTCTATATAAAATAATATGGAAATAAAATACAACAATTTAGGAATCAAAATTAGATCCCAATTGGTAACCACACAAAGTATACTAATAATACAATATAATACACTCTAATATAAAGTATATACAAACCAGTATTTATACAAATAAAATAATATATTATTATTAGTATTATACCTCACAAAAACACCTATATATATACATATATAAATTAAAATGCATATATATATATATATATATATAAACAATTAGATAAATATATATACTTATATATATACAATCAAATACTATTAGTTACAAAACACAATGCACATATTAATGTACGTATTTTACATGGCTAGAAGCACACATAAAACACATTCATTAATATACAAATAATTATATAATAATTATAAATAATATAATCACACATTTAAACACATAAATATATTTTACAAACCTTTATGTATAAAATTATTTATTAACATAAGTACATATATAATTGCATGCAAGAAAGCTACATATATATATTTATACATCACATTAGAACACATAGAAATATATAGATCTATGCTACAATAAATACCATAATAAATACACTAAAATAAATATATAATATCTATATATATTTACTAGTTATAAATGAAGAATTTAAAGCATAATTAATTAGATCTACACATAAACACACAAAATTGGAGAGTATCACACCGTATCCCACTAGATCTAGGATACGCATGCAACACGAGTCCAACACACAACCAAATGCACCCCAAAGGACACAAATAAGTCACAAATAATATTTATGAATAAATCAAAGTGTCAAAAGTAGATCTATGTGTCCATGTTAAAATACGACATGTTCAAAGCCCCGTGTCGGAGGAAAAACCCCCAAAATAACACGTATCACCAAATAGTTGGGATACGAACCACATGTACCCAAATATGGACACGACACAAGCCCCAAACACATAAGCACATGCCCAATTGATCTATAGGATCAATTGACACACACAACAAAATATAAATTCGGAATTCCAACAAAATTGACACAAAAAGTACCATAACTTTCTCCATGGGTCTCCTATGAACACAAAACAAAGTCCTATGGGTAGTACATACATATAGGTTAATTTTACATGATTAAATCTCAGATTTAGAAGCTATTTTAATGGGAAAAACTGAATTATACCTATTGGGAGATGGATTCCCAATAAAACCTCCAATTGAGATAAACTTGCTTCCAAATTGTAGATCCTTGCTCCTCTTTGTAGATCCTTGCTTCCTCCTTCTAGATCCTTGCTTCTCAACTTTCTAATGGTGAATTAGAAAGAATTTGGGATGAATTTGGTGGGGAATTGGAATGGGAATGGAGGGAATTTGGGAGTGGAAAATTCTAGATCTAAATTTGGAATGAGAATGAGAGGAGAGAGAAATTTCCCCCCTCTTTTAATAGGCCGGCCTTGCCCCTCTCCCAAGCAATTGTAAATGTCCAATGTACCCCTTGGGGCCTCTCATGAAGAAATAATTAAGGAAGGAAGCTTCTAGTCTAATCACTTAATTAATTTAATCCATCTCCTTACCTATGGGCTTTCTAAATGGGCCAAGTCTAACTAATTAATTCATGTTGGTCTATGGGTCCAAACTAAACTAGTTGGGTCCACTAAAATAAGTCCAAAATAATTAATTAACATCTAACAATAATTAAATAATACAACAAAAATTATTTACCATGCACAATATTTATTTAAATAGGAAATTACTAAAATACCCTTTTTTCTAAAATGTGGTAGTGACAGATGTCCCCAAGCAACTCGGACTAACCGGATAGTTCGGTTCTTGAGAATCTTTTCTCTCCGATCCAAAATGGATACAGGCCTCTCCTCAAACGAAAGATCGGTACCAACGACTAATTCTAAATGATCCAGGACATGGCTCAAATCTGGCATATATCGTCATAATTGAGATACATGAAAAATGTTATGTATCTCTCGAAGCGACGGCGGAAGATCAAGGTGATAAAAAATATCTGCCACTCGCTCGAGGATATCGAACGGGCCAATATACCTGGACTAAGATTTCCCCGTACACCAAATCTGATGATCTCTCGGGTAGGCAAAATCTGAAGGAATATATGGTCGCTGACATAGAACTCAAGATGTCATCGATACGAATCAGCCAATGACGCTGACAATCTTAAGCCGCCTTAAGATGCTTCCAGACTTATTTGACTACCTCAACTGTCTAGGCTATCATCTTGGGACCAAGCAATTACCTTTCACTAATATCATCCCAAGCTATAGGGGATCTACACTTTCTGTCATATAGTGCCTCAAAGGGTACCATCTGGATACTTGCTTGAAAACTATTAATGTAGGAGAATTGACTAAGTGTAAATGATTCTCCCACAAACCACCAAAGTCAAGGGTACATGAACGAAGCATATCTTCTAGATTTTGGATGGTACGTTCTAATTGACCATCTATCTTGGGATGATAAGATGTACTAAATTTTAGACGGGTACCTGACTCTGCTATAGACTCTGCCAAAAGTGAGATATGAATCTAGAATCTCTATCTGATACGATGCTGACTGGAAATCCATGAAGTCTGATAATCTGATTCATGTATATCCTAGCTAACTACTCTGTAGACTGTCCTACTCTGAAGGAAAGAAAGTGAGCAACATTCATGAGTCGATCCACTATTACCCAAATTACATATCTGTCAGCCGAGGATCTAGGAAGACCTGACAGAAAATCCATGGTGATATGCTCTCACTTTTATTTTGAAATTGGTAAAGGTTGAAGAATTTCTACAGGCCTCTGATGTTCAGCTTTAACTTACTAACAAACCAAACATCGAAAGACAAACCATGCTATCTTCCTCTTCATTCCATTCCACCAGAAATGCTAACAAATATCTTTATACATCATCATTCCTTCTGGATGAACAAAAAATTGAGAACTATGGCCTTCTGACATGATCTCCTAATAGATATATCCACTTGGTACACAAAGGCGATTACCAAATTTGAGAGTTTTGTCACTGTGAATGCTTAATTATGTTTTATGCCATGTCTTACATTCTGCTCTAAGTCGATAAAGCATGACATCTGTTGACTGCGCTGCTCTGATCCTTTCCACTATACTGGATTAAATTTGCAAACCAGCCATCAATATCGTATTTCCAGGTAACACTACTTCTATCTCCATATACTGATGATGTTCTAAAATCTCTCTCTGCGCCGTGAGAAAATAAGCTCCTTCTCAACGGCTCAAAGCATTTTACACTACATTAGCCTTCCCTGGATGATACTGAAGGTTAAGATCATAGTTTGTCTCATATTGAGATCCTTCTGAGTAAAGACTTACATCAAACTCTTATGATCAGTATAAATCTCAATTCGATCTCCATATAGGTAATGCCTCCAAAGTTTGAGTGCAAAGACAAATGTTGCTAACTCCAAGTCATGGGTTGGATAATTCTTCTTTTTGTCTGAAGTTGCCGAGACACATAAGCTATAACCTTACCATGCTAGATAAGAACACATTTTAGTCATTTTCCTGATGCATCACAATATATTATGAAACCACCTATCCCATCTGGAAGCATCAAAATTAGTATCGTAATCAACTTCTGCTTGAGCTTCTCGAAAGAGGCTTGAAATTTATCTGTCCAATCAAAGGGCACATCATTAAGAGTTAATTATGTCAAGAGTACAAAAATTCTAACAAACTCTGACATAATCTTCGATATTATCCTGCTAGTCCCAGGAAAGTATGAACTTCTACAACTGTTCTAGGTACTGGCCATGTCTCAATGGCTTCTATCTTTTAGCGATCCACTTCTACTCCACCTTTAGTAATAATATGTCCCAAGTATGAAATATGATCAAGCCAGAACTCGTACTTGTTGTACTTGGCATATAACTTACATTATCTAAGGATTTGAAGAACTATACGAAGATGTTGCTCGTGCTCTGCTTCACTTCGACTGTAAACCAAGATATCATCGATGAACACAATCACGAACTTGTCCAAGTATGGCATGAAAATACGATTTATGATATCCATAAACAATGTTGGCGTATTAGTTTCTCCAAAGGGCATTACTAGAAACTTCCAATGTCCATGTCTTGATCTGAACATCGTCTTGGGTATATCTTGCTCTCTGACTCTGATCTGATGATATCCCGACAACAAATCAATCTTGGAAAATACTGCTGCTCTACTAAGATGATCGAACAAGTCATCGATCCTTGGCAAGGGATACTTCTTCTTGATGGTTACTGGTACGATAATCCACACATAATCGTGACGTTCCATCATTCTTCTTTACAAGTAGCATTAGGGCTCGACAAGGCGACCCACTAGCACGAATAAATTACTTGGTTCTCAATTCTTTTATCATTCGGTACAAGATTTCTAACTCTGAGAGCGCCATCCTGTAGACTCTCTATAATACTGATGCTGTTCCTGGAAGTAGATAAATGGTAAACTATAACTCTCTTTTTGGTGGCATAACTGGAAGCTCTTCTGGGAACACATCTGGAAACTCACTGACTACTCTGGAGAATTGTACTCCTTCTACTACTTCCATTCTCATGATTGCTGACGGAGACTCCATCTTTTCTCTAGAAAATGAGAATTCTTCTACTTCGGGGATACAAAAGATAACCTTGTTATCATGGAAATCTAGCGTCGCGTATTAGGCACTCAACCAATCCATAACTAGGACGACACCATAATCTTCCATAGAAAACTCTATTAGTCTAGTGAGAAAATCTCTTCCGCACACTACAACCCGACATGAAGTATAAACTCTATCTACTCCTACGATACCGTTACCAGTAAGTATATTGAATCTTATTGATAATGATTCAGGATCTAGTCCAACTCGTGTCTTAAATCATGCAGACATAAAGGAATATAATGTACCAGAATCAAACAATATTGAAGCTGAATAAGAATAAGAATTGACGAGAATGATACCTTCCATTACCTCACCTGAAGCTATTTTCTCCCCCATATTGAGTGCCATAGCTTGGCCTCGTCCTCTCGGTGCTGGTCCTCTTTGATGTGGACCTCCTTGCCTGGCTTGTAGTTAAGCTTGGGCCTGCAGATAATGTTATGGCCTGCGCATACTATTGTGGCCTTTGCTGCTGGAATACTTGAGATTGGGTCGGCAAAGGCCTCGAACCTTGGTTCTGCTGAACCGATACTGAAGACGTATATTGGGGTTCTGTCGGTGAGGATGATGATGAACTAGCCCTGTTTGGACAAGATTCTATTCGGTGACGTAGATCTCCACAAGCTAAGCACAACCCTTGTGCTCTGCAGCATTAAGAAAATACATGTCCAGTTTTCCCACGATGAGAACACCCTGCTCAAGAAGATGTCATTTACTGCTGAGTTCGAGTTTGTATTATTTTCTGATATAAGACTGTTGAAACTGGCCTCCTAGGAGATCTGATTGTTAAAGCCCTAACTGCAGGGGCTGGTGCTAAAGACTGGGTGTAAGAACTACCTGAAGTATGGGTCCTCTTACGACCTCCAATCATATCCACTATTCTCTGGGAGGTATAATCATGTCTCCTTGCTGCTCTTAACACAGCATCAAAAGTCTAAAACTCGTGCTATTCCACTGCCAATATAATCTCCAGGGGGAGTCCCTGCTGGAACCTTCTTGCTCTGGAACCTCTTTTCTCTATCTAATTCGGTCTTTACCAAGGTGGGAGCAAACCGATTAATTCTGGAGAATTATGCCGCGTAGCCGTCGACAGTCCTGCGCATCTTTTTAAAGTTATTAAATCTCTGTTGTAGATCATAATGCGATACCATGTCAAAGTATCAGACCTAAATCCTTTCACTGAATACAGTCCAGGGGACAAGCACTGTTAGTGAAACTATATGTGTTGTCCACCAGTCTCGGGCTAAATCTAACAAATATAACCAAACCACTGAGACTTGCTCTCTAGCCGAAACTATGGCTGCCTCTAGAATAGCCTCTGTCACTACCACATTCCGAAAACAGGGGTATTTTCGACTTTTTATAATATTTGATATTATGGTAGTTATAATTAAGTAATGGCATGATAATTATTTGATTTAAATAAATATGTGAGGTGTGTAATTAAATATAGTAATTATATACAGTGTTCATTTGTGTTTGTGCTAGCAGAATTGACCTAGAAGCCCAGTAGACGAACACCTGTCCGAATTTTAGAATTTTGGATTTAATTATTTTATCTAGAATTTAATTATTGAAGATTGTAATTAATTGCCGTATTTTAATTAATTATTGCCATTGCCTTTGCTTCGATATTTGGAGCACTACCCTGACCCTTGTCTTCCAACAAATTTCACAATCTTGCCCTAGACATGCCCGCCTTCCATTCTGCTATTTTTGTAACTCATAATTATGCTCCTTGTGCATTATTTCTGGCCACGCAAAAATCGTCGCGGACGTTTATTATAAATTCCTATTTTGTATCGTGGTGCGTTCCAATTGAAAATTTGAGGCAATCTTGACCTATTTTTCGTACGGCCCAAATTAGGGTAATATTCTGTTCTGAGTCTTCTTCATTATTGGTATTGATGACCTGACCTGATTTTGGCCCCAAGTACTCCTAATTAATTGTTGAACACAACTTGCATTTATTTCTATTTGAATTGAGGATACCATTTTATCTGATTTTAAAATCCCAATTTAATTCCAGTGCCCTGCAAATTGAGCCGTACCAGTCTTACAGCACCCCCCTGACCCTACAAAATACCGGACACCGAATCGCCCGCCAAATTTTCGTCATTTTATGTGTTTGTGCAATTTCCCAAATTTAAGGAGGCTAATTTGCAAATTTGCATAATTGGTGTCAACACCCCATTGGTTCAAACAAATGGAGAGCCCAATTATTTGACTAAGTCAACAACCCTCTCCATGAATAATTCATTTTTCCTCATGACAAGTCATGGCCATCCATTCTAGATGGATACAATCTCCACCCTTCATCCACATCTCACCCTCTTCCTATTTAAAGCCCCACCAACATCTTTCCCTAGAAAAAAAAAAACCCTAATCCCCAAGCAAGCCTCCAAACCGTAGCTCTCTTTCTCTTCCTCATTTTCATTTTTCTTTCTTCCCTCCTCCTTCTCTTTTCTTCTTCTTCTTCCTTCCTCCTTCTTCTCTATTTGTATTTTGAATTCAAAATTAAGGGGGGGGGAACACTGTTCACCCCCCACAGTTCCTGTTCACCCGACCAACAGTCCCTGTATCCGGCGGCCCGTAGCAGTTTCCTCCGGCGGCGGCTCAGTCCAGCGGCCAACCACCACCAGTCCGGCGGCCTACTTCCCTCCCATTGCTCCCCGCGGCCCACTGATCAGCCCCCCGACCTCCGGTCAGTGAGCTCTCCCCGATTCCGTTCACCCGGCCATCCTTCCCTGTGCACTCTGACCCCCGGCCATCAATTCCGGCCGGCCACTTCACCATCTCCACCTATTCCCTCCATCACCAACTATCACCACCACACAGTTCCCCACTGCTCCCCGACAAAGCCGAGCCCCTCCGCTGTCCTTCCCTTTTTCCGGCAGCAAGTTCCTCCCCTCCGCTGTCCTTTCCTTTCCGGCAGCGAGTTCCTCCCCATCCCGCTGCACAGCCGAGTTCCCCTTCCTGATCTCCTACCCACCTCCATCTTCACCTCCTACTCATCTCCCTCTCCCCGCTCTTTCCCATTAGCCGGCGGCCCCCGACCCCTGTGTACTCCGGCTGCGACTCCCCGGTGGCCAACCAAGCCAAGCCGACCACCCTGCTCGACAACAGAGCTCCCTCCCGCAGCCACGACTCCCTGCTCCGGCCATCTCTTCCTCAACAGCAGCTACACGACCAACGTCGGCAGCCTCGATCCCGCCCCGCTGCGACGACTCGACCACCTCATCGTCGTGCGCAGGTATAGTTATTCCCGTGTATATACGCAGTTATGAATGTATGCATTTGGTATATGGATAGTATATATACAATGAATACATGGATTCATACATATTATTGTATTTGTATTCATATATAAGTTAGTTTAATGTGTGTATGTATTTAATATAATTGTATGGGTATATACTAATCTATATATGTATAAGTATATTACTTAGTGTTAATATGTATATATATATAATGTGTGTAAGTATATGCGTAGAATATTATTTTAATTAATGACTAATACATGTATATGTACAGTATTTATTAATGCTAAATAATGTGTTGTGGTATATTTACATATAACGTATCTTGGTATAAATATACTTGTATATAGTATAAAGTATTATTTTGGCATATATATACATATATACGTATATGTAAACGTACTATTTTGGTATATATATATATAAACATGTATATATATATATATATATATTCAGTATATATATGTAAATTTCTCGTATACGTATAAATATGGGTTGTAGTGCATATATAAATGTGGCATATTTTTAACCTATGTATATATATATATTTCAATCTAGTGTATATACTTAGACATATTGTATATAATTATTGGTATACCCATAAATGTAATTTGTTATATGTATGTACTTATATATATATATATGTTAATTGGTATACATATATATAAATGTAATTTGGTATAATTACCTATATATGGTATAAGTACTAATTTGGTATAATTATGTATATAGTATAAATTAAATTGGTGTATTAGTCTTGGTATATTTTAATAATATTGTAAATCATATTTTTGGCATATATTAAATGATACATATATATATTGTATATGTATATGTCTATGTATATACATTTTAATATGATTATATATATAAATACGTATTCTGGTATATATAATCAATTCGGTATATGTATATATATATATGATATATGAAAATGTTGTATTAGTAGATATATGTATAAACGTATTTTGGTGTATAGTATGTGTATTTCATTTAATATATATATATGTGTATATATAATGTTGGTATATCTATATATATTTTGTATATATATATATACTTAATATATTTTCAAATATGTATAATTAGTATAAATGTATATATATTTTAAAAATGTATTTTATATGTATGAGTATACTTACATATTGTTCAACTAGTATAGATTAGATATGTATATAAATTGGTGCATGTATATATATTGTAAGTACTGATGTAGTTAAAAATAGATATATGTATATTTATATATCCCTACCAGATGACCCTAGGTTGACCAGTGCCATATTTGGCAGAGCCTCTGACTTCATGGATTTGTGTGTTAGCGTAGCATCTGATACAAGTATTATTTTGATATGTCATTAGGACTGTGGGTTCCTCCAGGCGACACTCTGGAACAGGACCTCGGTATTCACCAGCTAAGGACCCAAGGCGAGTACATTCTCTGATTAGTTTCTAATTTATGATATCTCCTATGTTCACTGTATCTAGTGTAAATATCCATGATCTTGACACGATGGTTACACGGATTGGTATACACGGATCTCGTCATGAGATGTTATTCCTTATTCATGGTGTAGCTTGTACAAGACTTGTTTTCCTTGTTATCTTGTGCATGTACAGACACTGATTCCCGGGGAGATTTGCTACCTTCTTAGGGAATCCCGTGCCATAGCGTACCATGATTGGATCTACTATACCAGTCGGGGGTTTGGGGAGTACTTTAGTGTAGATATGTGATCATACCCAACTTTATATGCACCATAGCTCACCCCACATCTCACGTCGGGTGCGGCCTGACCATTATATGCTCCATAGCTGTTACGTGTGATTAGCCTGACCTCTACATGCATCATAGCTAACCAACGGTTAGCCTGACTTTATATGAACCATAGCTAATCACATGTAACCAGCCTGATCAAGTTCCCAAGCCGATCACATGTTAAAGCTAGTACTCACACACTTAGTCATAGTATCTCTTGCTCTTTGACATATGTTTCTTTTCCTGCATTTACTTACCATATTTCCAGTATTTCTCTCATTGTATATTTCTCGTACCTATACATGCATCTGGTATGTTTCCATCTAGAACTGCTACATAGTTTATGTCATTTATATAGAACTGCTATTTAGAGATGTACTTTGCTCCTTCCTGACTGGAAAATATTTTTCCAGACTGTGACCTTAGTGGACTTGTTCTGACACTTGGGGATTGGAAGTTAATGATTGCAGGTATGATTATTGTGTCATTAGACTTGTGTTGTATTTTTTCTTCATTTCCTATCGTGCTGTAGTTGTGATTGAGTATTTCTAGATTTATTTTATGATATCCACGTCTCCTTATGGAGTAGGATACTAGCGTGAGATTGTTTAGATAGCACTTGACCTAGACAGCGTTCTACCGCCGATGCTGCGGCGTAGGCTGGACGTACCCACGCTCTCGTGCCCCTAAACCGGGTGCGGGTCGTGACACGTTTTTAGTGGTGGCCCATGCAGGTCTGACTTCGCAAGTTGTGCGATGTCGTGGTAGTGCGACATCATAGTTGTACTACTGCGTGCCTGCTATAGAATATAGGACATAGGATACTAGGATGAGAGAGGATACTCAATCACAAAATTCTTGAGAGATTTCTGGGATGACCCCTTGAGAATCTTATTACAATTTCCAATTTATATCCTTCGCCCTTGTTTTCGTCCGTCCTCCCTCGTTGATATTGAGTTTGATTCTTGTTGACGAGTTGTTAAAATTAAACTCTTGGTGTCGTTGTTGAGTTCGATTTTTATCGAGATGAGTTTTTTGGACTAAATTTACGGTATCATCTGATGACATATATTGATAAGGACAGTGAGGAAGGTAAAACGTCTACTTTGGTTATGGAACCTAGAGTTTATCGCAGCCATATTAGCTGTCGTGACGAGAACGTGGGAACCTAACTTGGATGTACATACTTTAGTTATGAGATTTAGAGTTCCTCGCAGCCATACCGGTTGGCGTGGCGAGTATTCTAGATGACATGATTATAGGGTTGCATACCTTAGTTACGGAACCTGTCGTTTATCGCATCTATGCTTACTGGCGTGGCGAGGATTCTGTGTATCATGATTTCGGATAGACGTGTATGATTATCAGGTTGTATCTTAAATTGGTTCTTAAAGTATCATCTCAAGACTTGTCTATTTCTGTTATCCCAGGACTTTGTTCCACCGCTTCTTTCTTTACTAGCAGTAAGGATACCTTCTGTCCTCAATTCAGTCTTTGAGCTCCTATTCCTTGAGGATTTCTTGTTAAGTATGATAATTAGTGACTTGTAATTTTGTCTGTGTCTTGAGTATTAGTATGGACTGAGTGTTGCTTGTGAGTTTGTAAGTGTTCCTAGTTGGACAGGTGAGCAGTAGGCTTTAATCTAGAGTTAGCCCTTAGCATAATACCTTGTAGCAATGGTTCTAGGATAAGTGTCGTTAGAGACTATGATTAGAAGGAGAGTATAGAGTATCAGTGATAGTTCAAGAGTTAGTATCAGAGCCAACATACCCGTCCTGGATAATCATGATTTTGCAATTGGATGATCTACGTGAACAATTAGGTATCGAGAAATTGTGTTAAGAATTAATGGATCATGATTCAATTTGATGATTGATATCAGATATGTTAAAAGTAAAGAAGGATATATGCATAAAGAGTTGTAATGAGGAGTCGTGATTGGAGAAATATCGGAACTGGTAATGAAAATGGTGAGGCGTATCATGGATTAGTTTAACAGGCTATAAAAGGTTAAAGGGAAATACATATACATCAATTGAGATGAGGAACCATATACTTGCCCATGAGAATAAGAAAAATGAGTGTTATAAAAAGGGTACAGTTAATCATGAGTTCTAATGAGCTTGATGAGATGATGCATTAATGAAACTAGTAATATAATACCAAGAGTGCTAATGGTTCTATTTCGAGGGTTAGTCGAGAATGACACTCAAAACAATAAGCACTTCAAGTGATGATAATTAGATTGGTGTATTAGTGTGCACCTTGAGCATTAGAGACCGTGAACAATTATAAATGTGTACTTGTGGATTTAATTTTATCGTTTCAAGAATGGAAATGAAATGAGATTTTGAGAATTTTAAGGAGTTGAGATCTTATGTTGTTAAAATATTGAGGATTTAAATTTGATTCAATAAACATAGTCAAGCTACAAAGATTTTAGAAGTGATTAAAATTTTATTTCGATGTTGAGTATCTGACTTCGAGGAAGTGTATGCAATTTATTTTTAATTTGATCGAGAAGTTAAACCTTGATGATTATTTTTGAGGATTAATTTTATGGTAGATGAGAGATATGAATATTAATATATGACTAGGTGATATACATGTGTAAGGATCTGATAACTTGAGCAGGATTGAGATGGCACCGCAGACTGACTTGGGTGTCCATCTAGAGTTGTATTAGAAAGGGCTTAGCACTTAGTATGGTGTTGCACTTGACGTGTATTTGAGTGATAAGAATAATATGAACAATTGTAGTAGGAACGGGAACTGACAGAGAGTATGGTACTAAAGAGATAGAAGTATCAAACTTGGATGCATTATTGAACCATGGTTATATTGGAGAATCTTGGTATCAGATTTAGGTATTAATAAGCAGATGTATGCAATGAGGATGTAATCATGGATGTTGTGGACTAATGATTAATTGATATGAGTACCGGTGTACAGAAATATGAATTAGTTAGTGAATTTGCTAGAGCTAAGTGTATGTTAGAGATAGGAAATACTGCAGGTAAAATGTTAGCAGGTTCCTTCTTTTCTCATGTTGTTTTCGTCTTCTGATTGATTGATTTCCTAGTACCGTGGGTTGTATTCGTGATTTACTTGTTAGAATGTAGTTAATAGTACACCCCGACAGAGACTGCAGTACCATGACAGGACGCATGACCTATATATTTTTTGATTGCATGACTGTAGGTAGAACCTTCTTAAACCATAATCATTGGGGTTTGGACCATAGCAAAGATCTATGACAAGATTATGACTTGACAAGAGACATGAGATGCTAAAATTTTCGAAGATAAGCATAAAGAATTAAGGATTAATATGGCAGAGTTGATAAATCATTGATTTTATCAAGATTGAGATGTGATTAAATTATCATTAGACTTCGAGGATAAACATTAACTTAAATGGAGAGTTGAGAAATTTACATGGCAAAATCGAGGATTTATTAAATTTAGTAAGGTTATGATAGAATAGAATTGGTAATTAAAAATTGTGAAAATTTAGGAGATTGTCATTATATTTATTTGACTGCAAGTTATGAATTTTTAAAATTTTTATTGTAGACGTTGCAGTGTCGCACTGTTGAGTATTTTGAGAAAAAGGAAAATGAAGAATTAGATCATTGATGGATTATTGTTTGGATTCAGACTTGTGGGACGAGATTCAATACATTGATTGAAATTAAATTTGAAGTACAGATATCAAATTCCGAGTATAAATATTTTTAAATTTAAATTCGTGGGAATTGTGTGGAAATGAAAACTGATTTTTCTTTTTGAGGATTTCAGGAATATAGTGATTTCAGAAATTTTTGAAGATTGCGAAACGACAAGGTGGATTATTTCGGGATTTTGTGGGTTGTTGAAATTCACTATTTATGGAAAATGATAATGAGTATGAGTAAATACTACTATTGAGGATTTTAAATTTCGAGGACGAAATTCTTTTAAGGTGGGTAGACTTGTCACTACCACATTCCGAAAACAGGGGTATTTTCGACTTTTTATAATATTTGATATTATGGTAGTTATAATTAAGTAATGGCATGATAATTATTTGATTTAAATAAATATGTGAGGTGTGTAATTAAATATAGTAATTATATACAGTGTTCATTTGTGTTTGTGCTAGCAGAATTGACCTAGAAGCCCAGTAGACGAACACCTGTCCGAATTTTAGAATTTTGGATTTAATTATTTTATCTAGAATTTAATTATTGAAGATTGTAATTAATTGCCGTATTTTAATTAATTATTGCCATTGCCTTTGCTTCGATATTTGGAGCACTACCCTGACCCTTGTCTTCCAACAAATTTCACAATCTTGCCCTAGACATGCCCGCCTTCCATTCTGCTATTTTTGTAACTCATAATTATGCTCCTTGTGCATTATTTCTGGCCGCGCAAAAATCGTCGCGGACGTTTATTATAAATTCCTATTTTGTATCGTGGTGCGTTCCAATTGAAAATTTGAGGCAATCTTGACCTATTTTTCGTACGGCCCAAATTAGGGTAATATTCTGTTCTGAGTCTTCTTCATTATTGGTATTGATGACCTGACCTGATTTTGGCCCCAAGTACTCCTAATTAATTGTTGAACACAACTTGCATTTATTTCTATTTGAATTGAGGATACCATTTTATCTGATTTTAAAATCCCAATTTAATTCCAGTGCCCTGCAAATTGAGCCGTACCAGTCTTACAGCACCCCCCTGACCCTACAAAATACCGGACACCGAATCGCCCGCCAAATTTTCGTCATTTTATGTGTTTGTGCAATTTCCCAAATTTAAGGAGGCTAATTTGCAAATTTGCATAATTGGTGTCAACACCCCATTGGTTCAAACAAATGGAGAGCCCAATTATTTGACTAAGTCAACAACCCTCTCCATGAATAATTCATTTTTCCTCATGACAAGTCATGGCCATCCATTCTAGATGGATACAATCTCCACCCTTCATCCACATCTCACCCTCTTCCTATTTAAAGCCCCACCAACATCTTTCCCTAGAAAAAAAAAAAACCCTAATCCCCAAGCAAGCCTCCAAACCGTAGCTCTCTTTCTCTTCCTCATTTTCATTTTTCTTTCTTCCCTCCTCCTTCTCTTTTCTTCTTCTTCTTCCTTCCTCCTTCTTCTCTATTTGTATTTTGAATTCAAAATTAAGGGGGGGGGGAACACTGTTCACCCCCCACAGTTCCTGTTCACCCGACCAACAGTCCCTGTATCCGGCGGCCCGTAGTAGTTTCCTCCGGCGGCGGCTCAGTCCAGCGGCCAACCACCACCAGTCCGGCGGCCTACTTCCCTCCCATTGCTCCCCGCGGCCCACTGATCAGCCCCCCGACCTCCGGTCAGTGAGCTCTCCCCGATTACGTTCACCCGGCCATCCTTCCCTGTGCACTCTGACCCCCGGCCATCAATTCCGGCCGGCCACTTCACCATCTCCACCTATTCCCTCCATCACCAACTATCACCACCACACAGTTCCCCACTGCTCCCCGACAAAGCCGAGCCCCTCCGCTGTCCTTCCCTTTTTCCGGCAGCAAGTTCCTCCCCTCCGCTGTCCTTTCCTTTCCGGCAGCGAGTTCCTCCCCATCCCGCTGCACAGCCGAGTTCCCCTTCCCGATCTCCTACCCACCTCCATCTTCACCTCCTACTCATCTCCCTCTCCCCGCTCTTTCCCATCAGCCGGCGGCCCCCGACCCCTGTGTACTCCGGCTGCGACTCCCCGGTGGCCAACCAAGCCAAGCCGACCACCCTGCTCGACAACAGAGCTCCCTCCCGCAGCCACGACTCCCTGCTCCGGCCATCTCTTCCTCAACAGCAGCTACACGACCAACGTCGGCAGCCTCGATCCCGCCCCGCTGCGACGACTCGACCACCTCATCGTCGTGCGCAGGTATAGTTATTCCCGTGTATATACGCAGTTATGAATGTATGCATTTGGTATATGGATAGTATATATACAATGAATACATGGATTCATACATATTATTGTATTTGTATTCATATATAAGTTAGTTTAATGTGTGTATGTATTTAATATAATTGTATGGGTATATACTAATCTATATATGTATAAGTATATTACTTAGTGTTAATATGTATATATATATAATGTGTGTAAGTATATGCGTAGAATATTATTTTAATTAATGACTAATACATGTATATGTACAGTATTTATTAATGCTAAATAATGTGTTGTGGTATATTTACATATAACGTATCTTGGTATAAATATACTTGTATATAGTATAAAGTATTATTTTGGCATATATATACATATATACGTATATGTAAACGTACTATTTTGGTATATATATATATAAACATGTATATATATATATATATATATTCAGTATATATATGTAAATTTCTCGTATACGTATAAATATGGGTTGTAGTGCATATATAAATGTGGCATATTTTTAACCTATGTATATATATATATTTCAATCTAGTGTATATACTTAGACATATTGTATATAATTATTGGTATACCCATAAATGTAATTTGTTATATGTATGTACTTATATATATATATATGTTAATTGGTATACATATATATAAATTTAATTTGGTATAATTACCTATATATGGTATAAGTACTAATTTGGTATAATTATGTATATAGTATAAATTAAATTGGTGTATTAGTCTTGGTATATTTTAATAATATTGTAAATCATATTTTTGGCATATATTAAATGATACATATATATATTGTATATGTATATGTCTATGTATATACATTTTAATATGATTATATATATAAATACGTATTCTGGTATATATAATTAATTCGGTATATGTATATATATATATGATATATGAAAATGTTGTATTAGTAGATATATGTATAAACGTATTTTGGTGTATAGTATGTGTATTTCATTTAATATATATATATGTGTATATATAATGTTGGTATATCTATATATATTTTGTATATATATATATACTTAATATATTTTCAAATATGTATAATTAGTATAAATGTATATATATTTTAAAAATGTATTTTATATGTATGAGTATACTTACATATTGTTCAACTAGTATAGATTAGATATGTATATAAATTGGTGCATGTATATATATTGTAAGTACTGATGTAGTTAAAAATAGATATATGTATATTTATATATCCCTACCAGATGACCCTAGGTTGACCAGTGCCATATTTGGCAGAGCCTCTGACTTCATGGATTTGTGTGTTAGCGTAGCATCTGATACAAGTATTATTTTGATATGTCATTAGGACTGTGGGTTCCTCCAGGCGACACTCTGGAACAGGACCTCGGTATTCACCAGCTAAGGACCCAAGGTGAGTACATTCTCTGATTAGTTTCTAATTTATGATATCTCCTATGTTCACTGTATCTAGTGTAAATATCCATGATCTTGACACGATGGTTACACGGATTGGTATACACGAATCTCGTCATGAGATGTTATTCCTTATTCATGGTGTAGCTTGTACAAGACTTGTTTTCCTTGTTATCTTGTGCATGTACAGACACTGATTCCCGGGGAGATTTGCTACCTTCTTAGGGAATCCCGTGCCATAGCGTACCATGATTGGATCTACTATACCAGTCGGGGGTTTGGGGAGTACTTTAGTGTAGATATGTGATCATACCCAACTTTATATGCACCATAGCTCACCCCACATCTCACGTCGGGTGCGGCCTGACCATTATATGCTCCATAGCTGTTACGTGTGATTAGCCTGACCTCTACATGCATCATAGCTAACCAACGGTTAGCCTGACTTTATATGAACCATAGCTAATCACATGTAACTAGCCTGATCAAGTTCCCAAGCCGATCACATGTTAAAGCTAGTACTCACACACTTAGTCATAGTATCTCTTGCTCTTTGACATATGTTTCTTTTCCTGCATTTACTTACCATATTTCCAGTATTTCTCTCATTGTATATTTCTCGTACCTATACATGCATCTGGTATGTTTCCATCTAGAACTGCTACATAGTTTATGTCATTTATATAGAACTGCTATTTAGAGATGTACTTTGCTCCTTCCTGACTGGAAAATATTTTTCCAGACTGTGACCTTAGTGGACTTGTTCTGACACTTGGGGATTGGAAGTTAATGATTGCAGGTATGATTATTGTGTCATTAGACTTGTGTTGTATTTTTTCTTCATTTCCTATCGTGCTGTAGTTGTGATTGAGTATTTCTAGATTTATTTTATGATATCCACGTCTCCTTATGGAGTAGGATACTAGCGTGAGATTGTTTAGATAGCACTTGACCTAGACAGCGTTCTACCGCCGATGCTGCGGCGTAGGCTGGACGTACCCACGCTCTCGTGCCCCTAAACCGGGTGCGGGTCGTGACAGCCTCAATGTCTTGAAGCCAAGCGTCTGATGCAATTGCATCCTTGGTGCCATAGAAATACGAGGATTGGAGGTGCTTGAAGTTGCTTGCCAAGTTGTTGGTACAATGTCCGCCTCATTCCAAAGCCCCTTGTACATACTGAATGAGTAAGTCCTCTAAACATCCTTGCGATGCCAATAATTTTTGAAGAATACCAATAAGCACACTGTTGTCCCCTCATGCATCAGGTACTGGTCGCATGGGAGGTACTGGCTGGATCTGAGGTTCCTCATCTTTAGCTGTTCTGGACCCGATCCCAGAATGTTGAGGCTTAACCTCAAAGATTTGCTGGGCATCAAAATATTGTCATGCTACTGGAGAAATTCTATCCGGATGATCAGAAGGACCAGGAACATTTTCCTTGAAAGATAAAGAATACAAGTATTATCAAAAGGACGAATAGGATTGATCGAGGATCAAGGTAGATGTTGAATCAAGATTACAAGGATATAAATTCGACATGGGAGGAGATCAATGAGTAGCATAATTGAGACATCTAAAATACATTGGTAAACTCCCCCACTTCTGAATTTTAAGAGCTGCATGGGCCACCACTTAAACCGTGTCACGTCCCAAAATCAGAATACTAGAGAGCGGGGGCAGACAAAGCCAGCTAGGTATACCAGAGTACTATATACCCTGAGATACAGTTACGGCTGTCTAGACATGTGAGAGTTTTACTCTACAATTAATCAGGCAATCCTGTGTCAAGAATCCTAGGTGTCTCAATCTCAAACAAGCAACAAGTTTACAAGATGTATGATCACCAACATATAATAGTAAGGTGTCCCAAAATATACATATCCAGATGATCATGAAGCTAGTACCAAAATAAAGAACTAGCATAATATAATATCACATGATCAGCTCTAGTTATAGTCTAGAATATGCTTTATATGTAGGCCCACAGGCTAAAATATAAAATCCCAAAACACGAGCTAAACACGTGCTCGGTGGCTAAATACCTCAAAAGAATAATGTACAAGATCAAGTGGATGAGGAAGAAGAAACCCACTCATGTCCTTGGGTGCTCCTCGTATTCACCATCTTGAGGAGAAAATTATGGAAGATCCTGCGATCCTGTTCTATAATTTGGCCATACAAAACCAGTGGGGTCAGACCCCAAAACAGCAAGTACCACAAGGGAGCCAAACTTAGAAACTAAAACTAGCATGCATGCAAATCAGTAAGAATAGTACAAAGAATAGTTAAATAAGTGCAACAGGTGAAATAACAGTTAAACAGTTCTGGAGCATTTAAATAGGATATCTGGAATCAGTAGTCTGGTTACAATTTTTGGATCAGTTGTTAAACATATCAGGACAGGGCTAGACTAGATTGGAAATCAAGTAATCATGACAAATTATGCCCTATTCTATCATTAGCTAACTGGGGTTATCAAAGTCCTAATTATTAACATATGTAGTTGAGATTCCTTACAGCCACATGTCATGCAGACTATCTGGGTTATCTAGACGAACATGTTCATAGTATATATTTATCAGGTATAATCATTTCTTATCTTTTTTTGTAATACAACACTCGACGGTGTGCTGGAAGTGTGCCCCTCGTAAAAGAGAGCTCCAAATCTTTCAGGTGTTGCTGGAAAACCGGGATTGCATGTAGCTAGGAAATATCTTTAGATGATTTCTAGATTATTAATCTAGTTATTAGTCTGGACAATTATCAAGGATTCCCGACCATAGTTCTCAGGAATCTGCCTTAGACATGATAAAAGACAGGACAATAACTTGACGAGTACAATCAAAATCAACCACGAGAATACAGGTCATGTAGTACAGGTAATACTAATATCCTTGATCAGGACAGTTACAGGAATTCTAAAGTCAGGAGTACGCTACGTTGAGCCACTATAAGAATTAGGAGTATCAGGATGGTGCCCTACATCCAGCCACTATCAGGATTATCAGATTAGGAGTGTCACGACCCGTACCCGATAAAAGGGCACGAGTACGTGGGTACGTCCTGCCTACACCGCAACATCGACGGTAGAACACTATCTAGGTCAACTAACAATCAATCTCACACAATAATATATATAACCTGTCAATGATATCTCAACTCCAAAATGAAGGATAATATAAATAAGGCAATAAAATACTCAATCACATATCTAAAGCACGATAAGATATCAAATAAGTCTAACATAACTACAAAGTCTAACATCAATAACTCATAAATACAACACTAATAACCAAAACTTAAATACAATAACAAAGTCTCCAATAAATACACATGCCAAAAAATTTAATAATGAATCTAACACATTGCTATAAGAGTAACTATGTCCCTCGATAATCACTCCTGAGTATCCGGACCCATGGTTGTTATTCCCTCCTCGGCTCCATAATAAGTGGGACACCAGTCCTCTAAACAGTCATCTAAAAAATATAAACAATCAGGATAGAGCGAATACAACCCAATAGCAGTTCTAATTAATTGATAAATTCTATAACAAGTTATAGTAAGTAATACTTGATAAGCAGAAAAGAGAATGAATCAGAGAATGAAATAAAATAATATTTATCTAAAGAGCAATTAAAGTAAATATGGTGAACCAGAGAGTATGGCAATAATGACTGTAAATAAAGAAGAACAAAACTAATTAGATACAATGTGAGTCCAGCAAGTGTAATATGAAGCCAACAAGAATGTAACTAAACTAGTGTGTTTTGAAATACCGCTTTCGACATGTAAACGGCTATGGGGTAATACGGCTTATCGCACACTTGGTGTGCGAGTGCTATCTTTCCTGATTAGACCAGAAGAGGTGATTCCAGATTTTAGGAATGTTTATATGTCTACCCAAGTATTTCTCTGCCTCAACTATTACAAATGAATCCAAGTTCCGACAAGTAAATCAAATATGAATTCAACCAGATAAAAGTAAGTGATGCCAGTAAGTGAGTCCTGAAGTGGAGGCCAGACAAGTATAATATACATTTTATAAGAAAGTGAATTCAGATAATACTAATCCAGGTATCCAAGTGTCGTAGAATCAGATAAAATAATACTATAAACTAGAATCATATAATTTATAAAATAATGAAAACTATCGGAGAAGTACTCGCATAAGGTCCTGAGCAAATGATGCGTCTCAGTGCCCAAACCAGTGTTACACATATCTATATAGGAAATATCATGTCACTTGGTGTAAAGAAGTGATAAATGAGCTAAAATACACTAAGATATGCTTTTCTAGGTCAATACTAGGTCTCACTAGTCAAACTAGGTTAATGCTTTGATACTAGGTCCAATTCTAGCTTCTAGGTCCATATCTTAACTGTTTTAGCTATACTAGTTAATATTACTAAGTACTTGTTGATATAACTTATAAATATACTAATACTATCTAGTATCTAGTATTACCTTAGTGTATACTAGTACCTTAACTATATCTTGACCCAACCTCACTCCTTAGTAACTAGTGTATATATATATATATATATATATATATATATATATATATATATAAATTAGTACTTTATATATACATATTCATTACCTTAGTCTTAGCTATCACTTAACTTACCCACACCTAATACCAAACCTCACATATTGAACAGTGGTGCACTCTTTCACTGATACACTAACTTCCCTTGCACGCAGCTATATATCCCTTGCACACTATACTTCACTTGACACATAACCTCAATCCCAATACTTATTACCTACTGATACACACTCTCCTACTCCATCACAGATACACTTGTGTATCAGTCATTACTTTACCACATATTTCCCAATCCTATAATAACAAGACACAAACCTCACATTTAACACCTCCTTACTGATACCTGAAGCAGTGTTGTTATTACTTCTAGTACATTCAAATTCTCTCTGGAGATCTGAACCCCAAGTCTTTCTTTCCCCTTCCTACTCCCCGTACATATTCCAATGCAATTCACAGGCTTTAATTTATCCAATACACTACAGTCATATTCTAATACACATCAAAACTTTAATACACACCTACAACACTCACTTCCTGACACCATGTATCCTCCCTGCTATACTCGAGTAAGACATCAAGATCCTATAGATAACTCACCCTATTAAACACTTATAATCAGATACATACCTTGAACACTTGTTAACACCTCCCAAGCAATGATACCTACTGCTGCAACTTGTTCCAGACCCCTACTGCTACTGCTACTGTTCTACTATTGTATTTGAATGCAGTGGCTATTGCAACCCCTCTTCGAATTTCTGATGCATCAAGGCAGTGCACAATGCACTGCCTTACCCCCTTCATAGCAGTGCTCTCCATACTGTCCAAGGACAGTATCCCGAGTCCCCAACATCCTGATACCTGAACTTAGTTGGTGTTTCCCCTTCACTGAAACTTCAACTGTGATACTCATCACAGTTTACAGGTAATTCGTATTACTCACATCAGTCATTGCTTCTCAGTTAACCCTACCACTCTAAAGCACTCACCTTGACTTTACACTCATCAAGAACAAAACTGATGCAACAATCATGATCAAGGCCACCTCGAGTATGTATCATACCTCTCTTAACTACTATTGTTGCTCTTGTACAGCAGTGCAGCTATCTCACCCTACAGGTATTTCGTATTACTCACATCAGTCATTGCTTCTTAGTTAACCCTACCACTCTAAAGCACTCACCTTGACTTTACACTCATCAAGAACAAAACTGATGCAACAATCATGATCAAGGCCACCTCGAGTGTGTATCATACCTCTCTTAACTACTATTGTTGCTCTTGTACAGCAGTGCAACTATCTCACCCTACCTGGCATATTACCTCGAGTGTGTATCATACACTCCCAACCATCCTTCATACTTCACTTCACAAAAGCCCGCACATATAGTAACCCATTTAACTGATCACAACCTGACACTAGTGCAAAGCCTCACATACACATCACAATATTACACACAAACACACAAAGAAATATATATATGCAAAGATCCAATAATCTCGAATGAAAACAATCTTTTACACTATTAGTCATATCCTCAAAAACCATGACTACACCACTAAGATACTCATGATACCCATCCAAATAAAATGCTAAATTCCCAAATACTCTATAATAAATATTCCTACATATCAAATATATTCTAATATAACTAAAGTAACTTGCAATAATGGGAATTGGGGAATAATTGCACAAAATACCCAAAATAGAGCTCTATATCACACCGTATCGTAAAATACCATGATACGGCCTATTCGTATCCATTTGTGGACAGATATCTAGTCTGACAACCTCGATCTAAGTCTAATTAGATAAAATTAGTCTCAAGAAACACACTTGATGTGTCAATCTCCTAATTCTTCCAAAATATACACAAAAACCTATATAGAAGTCACATTTGGTGTCAATTGGGCCTAGTTCTTCTTCCTATAGGTAGTCCTATGCCATAGAGTGGTTCCTAAAGGTCCAATGCATTATTTAGAATCTAAAATAGAGGTGAATTCAGATCTATATCTATTGGTAGTTGAATTCCTAATAAAATATACAATGGATACGATTCGGACACGATCTCCTTGCCAAAGCTCCTTCTCCAAGTGCTCCTTGCCAATACAAGCTCCAATGCTTCTTCTATTAAATGTGAATGAGAGAGAATTAAGGAATTTAAGGTGAATTTGGTGGAGGGGTGAATAAAATTAGGGAAGAACTAATTTGGAGATCTAATAGAATGACAAATGAAGAGGAGAGAGATTGTCCCCCCTCCTTTATATGGTCGGCCCTAGTAATCCCTTCCCCAAGCAATTATCAAGGTCCATTGTACCCCCACTTATTGTCATATCGGTATTTGATTAGGGAGGGGCAGTTTAGGAAGATTCTATTCTAATGAAGGTATAATTAAATCATCTAATTAAGCCAGAGGGATGAGTCTAATGGGCCTAGTCAAATATTAGACTCTATGTATCATGTCAAGTCTAGTTGGGTCCAATTAGGTTCACTAACAACTTATCTAACTAATGGCTACAACTAACACTAACTACATCTATTATTTAAATACATGCAACAATATCAACATTAAAAATAAAAAAATAAAAATACAATCACTATAATTATTATGAATATAATTATTTACAATGGTATAAATAGGAAAAGACGAAAATACCCCTATTCTGAAAATATGGTAGTTACAAGTCTACCCTCCTTAAAAAAATTATCCTCAAAATTTAATGGTGATCGTTCTCCTTCTGGGTCAAACCTCCAATAATCATGGTCTAAGAAAATCTTATCTATAATATACCATCTTATGAAAAGATTACAGCATGCATGGATATGGTCCTACTGGTCATTATATTACACTCTCAATAGGGTATACTATCAACACTAATTAAAATATAGCACAAAAGCATTCTAGAAGGTACTAATGAATCATTCAAACAATAGATGAAAATAAAGAAAAAATGAAAAAGGAACAGAACAAGACATGCTAACCCATCATCGGTAGCATCGGCCTCCTCGACCATCAACTCAAAAGCAATGCCCGACTGGGATATCTTCTTTTGTTGGTGCGGGACCTGATGATGTGCCACAGGTATCCTAGCTCCATCACTCTGACCTCGTGCTCCACCAAATGGAGGTGCGGTGGGACAATCTCTCATTTGGTGACCAGCGGATCCACAAAACAAGCACACCTTCAGCCTCTTCCTACACACATCCCAAGCGTGTCATGCCTTCCTACAGTAGGCACAAGTAGGCATCCTTTGATCCTGTCACTGAGGCTTTTGCTGCACCTGCGGAATAAGAGCTCTAGCTGGTGTAAGTAACTGTTGGGGCTGTGCCTGGAATGCTCTCTGCTAATATTGAGGATGCTTGAAAGGTCTCTCACTTCTACTAGCTCCACCGAGGATGTCTCAGTCCCTCTTGGGCCTCAAACTCAGGTCCCTCTCGACCTTGTGGGCCTCCCTCAGTACAACTACGTATGTCTCATGGCTGGATAAAATAAAAGCCTTTACTTCCTAATTTAAGCCCTCTCTAAAGCGAATTACCCTGTGCTCCGGATCCCGTATCAGGTACTCTGAGTACCTACTCAATCTGCCGAACTCTGCGGTATACTCCTCTACTGACATATTATCACCCCCATATTTCAGATTAGGGGTATTTTCGTCTTTTCATAATTAATGTATAAATGATTGCGTGATAATTAATTATATTTAAATTACTGTGATTTTATTTGATTGTTGCATATTACCGTTGTTTCGATAATTAGAGCACTACACTAGCCATTGTCTTCCAACCAGTTTTACACCTTTGTCCTAGACATGCCAGACTGTTAGTTTGATCCTTGTGTGACTCATAACCATGTCTTGTTGTGCTTTATTTTAGACGTGCAATATTCGTCGCAACCGATTTTATTTAATTCTTAATAAATCTAATTTGTACCCTTGTGTGTTCCAATTGAAATTGGAGACACAACCTCGACCTATTTTGAGCAACCCAAATTAGGGTAATATTCTACACTAAGTATACTTTATTCATGATGCTTGTGTCCCACTTAAATTCAGTCCCTTGTACTTCTAATTAATTTTAGAACACCACTTGCATTTATTTAATTAATTAAATAATAAATCTAATTTTGTGCAATTTTCGAATTATTGGGCACTTTTATAAAAAGTGCATTAAGGTGTCCACCCCATTAGACACGACACGTGAATAAACCCATTTCTCCTTCATGTGTATTTTTCTATAATTTTTGGGAGTGTGTAATACAACATCAACCTCCTTGAACTATAGCACTCAAACTTTGAACCAAATGCAATCCTAGCCATTTATTTGGAACCCATTTTAATCATGGCCCTTGAAATATCTCCATGAGAAGCCCAATTCCAAGAGGGGTTGACCAGTCAAACCAATTCTAGGTCAAACCCACATCCCATTGTATATATATATATCATCTTAATTATTTTCCTTTCTTTTAAACCCAAAACAAAATACCACAGCCGACGTCTCCTTCTTCCTTGCTTCCCGCCAACTGGAGTAACCCCGCCGGAGTCCAATGTCGTGCCCTAGCTGAACTTCGTCGACTCCTCCTCCTTCCTGTCTTATCTTCCCACAGCCCGGAGCTCACTGCCTCCTCGACCAGAACCACCGCTCGACGAAGCCGACCGACGACCTGCCATTCTCCTCGTCGACGACCTCACGACTGCATCGGAGTGCCGCTGCACCCCGCCATTGCCTGAAGGCCGCAGTCCCTCGTCGACCTACTGCCTCGTCCTCCGCCTCGACTCGTCCCCTACTGCCAGACCTCACCGGATCCTTCCTTGCACTCGTCGACTAGACTCTCCCCTGACCAATGTCGGAGCCCCGAATCCCCTCGACCGGAGACCTGCCTCCCCGTCGACGACCAACCCGAACGCCTCGCCATCACTGCATGTACTCAAACCTGAGCAGACCTCCCTCAAGCCGGCCATCTCCCTGACTTCATGCGACCCCAGTCCCTGGACTGCCTGGATCTTCACCACCACGACCGACGAAACATCGAGAACCCCGCTGCACCCCGCCTGAACAGCCGACGACCTCCCATCTTCCCTGTCTTCTCCTACTTGACACTACCCTCGCCTTCATCCATTATCATCGTCGCCATATTCGTAACCATCGCCCTCGTCGTCATCATTGTTGACATCATCGTCATCGTCGTCGTGTCGCGCGCAGGGTCGTTCCTACCCTCATTTTTGCCATTTCATGTGATTGTGTATATATGTAATTATATGGATGTATGTATGTACGTATTTGCATACGTATTGTTATATATTCAAAGGTATATTGGTATATATATATATATATATATATATATATAGTATAAACTCTATTAAGTATGTATATACATATATTTATTATAATTGCAATTAATTAGTATTAATGTATATGATAGATAATATGTATTACATGTCTATATACTAGAGTGTAACCACGGATACCCCGTAGTTACATTAAACCGTAACCATATAGCATGATAGCAGACTGTCATATGTACACTGACGTACTGGCAAGACCGTACCCTTGACTGTCTGTTATGCACAGCAACTACAGACGTGACCCCCTAGCGTAGTCTCTGAGATTATTGTGTTGATTTTGTGTATAGTCTGATGCAATATGGTATTATATATGTCTATAGGACTGTTGGATCATTTAGACGATACTTTGGAACCAAGACATTGGTATTGCCAGCTAAGGACCACAGGCAAGTACATTCTCTGACAGTTTCCATTATGTTGATTATCTCTATAATTCTTGTTGTATAGCGTATAAAACTCTGACACTATTATTTACACGAGATGACATCATCGAGACCTGTCACGAGGAGTCGTGATTTGGAATCCATCGTGCTAGCTAGGAAAAAAGGGGAAATATTAGTAGCTTATGTGATCATACCCAAACTTTACTCGCATCATAGCTCACCCACACCTCACGTCGGTGCAGCCTGACCATTACATGCCTCATAGCTGTTACATGTGGTTAGCCTGACTATTACTCGCATCATAGCTATCCGGATGGTTAGTCTGACCTTACAAGGATGATAGCTAACCAATATAACGAGCCTGATCAGTCCCAAGCCGATCACATGATATGCTGATGTTTCACACACTTAGTTAGATGTTCTTGACATGTAGCTCTAGTAAATTGATATAGCATTCCTTATGTTCTAGTCATGATTCTAGCATTCACATATATACTAGTTCATTATTCTTGCGTGTACTTGTATTTCTATTTCATTGCTAGATGTACATTGATGATGATATGCTCCAGTACTTTATTATTCCAGTATTACATTTGTTCCAGCATTTCCTTATTTCCAGTATTTCTTATTGCCAATATTCATATCTGTTTTGTATTTCCTTACACTGTGTTATAGTTTTTGTCAATAAATATGGAACTACTGTTAGTGCTTGTACTTCGTTCCAACCTGACTGGATATTTTTTTCAGAGGATCTTGAAGATTTCTGTACTACATACTATGGACCGGGTATAGATGCAGACTACACACCAGAGATCTTAGAGAAGATTATTCCTTTAGAGGAGACATTACCTGCAACTACCTAGATAGTATTTATCTTATGCATTTGAGACTTATTTGAGGTTTATTGAGTTTATGCTTAGACTTATGTTAAGTTTAATTTGAGACTTGTGTTATGTTGGACAGCTAGACTGTGTTTTAAATATATTTTGATACATGGTATTTAACTATGTCATTCTTCTTATCTCTTATTGTGCCTTATACTCTTATAGTTGTTGTGATTGAGTTTATATTATGAGATATTATGAGATTGTATATTGTCCTCCTTATGGAGATTGATATCATTGACAGGTATTTAGTTATGTTAGTATTTATTAAGACCTAGACAGCATTCTACCATCGATGCTGCGGCATAGGTTGGACGTACATTCGCACTCGTGCCCCTATACTGGGTGCGGGTCGTGTCACATATTTTCCTACCGAAGGCTCTCGTACTGGCGCTCCAAGTCAAGTCTTTTTGTAGGCAGAGAGAACTTTTTCTTGAACAGATTCTTGAATTCCTCCCAAGTCAACTACAGATCAGTCATCTCTGGCTTATTCGGGAACCACATGCTAGCAATATCCAAAATATGTAATCCTGCCGCCTCTAACTTCAGATCCTATGCCAGGCGGGATAAGCGCATGATGCGCTCGATGTGCTCCAACTAATCATCATCATATATGATCCCCTCTGTCCCCTTGAAACTGTGGGAACCCAACTTCATAAAGTCTTGTTTGGTGCCCGGCTTGGGTTGGGCATCCTGTGGTTGTGGAGCTGCCACTCTCTTAACTGCTGTAATAGCCACCCGGTAGGCATTCTCAATGCCTTGTCTCATCACTTCGGACTGTCTGTGTTGTGCTTCAGCCTGGGCCCTCTGGTCCTCCATCATCTCTATGAATAGTACGCATCGACTGGCACTAGCGGTGGTGGGAAAAGTCCCTCAGAAGAAGCTGGAATCGAATCAGCTATACATACAGGCGAGAGAGGAGGACCCCCAAAAGCAACGGAAGCTCCCACCTGAACCGGGGAGGCAGCCCTTTGAACCGAAGAAGGTGGAAAGGTATCAGGTGCTGCAGCTGCTTGAACAGGGGGTGGAGAAGTCGCTGACCTCTCGAAAACTGCTCCAGCATGCTGTGAACGGGTCTTCGGCGGCATCCTGAAGACAGTTCAAAACAAAAGATATTAATAAGGCACAAGATATGATATCATCAAGGAAGGACAATAATATTTCAAAAGAAAGTAATATCCAGAATGATAAAGATGGCAAGAATCAATAGGTGGAATTATTTTCTAGTTGTGATTGAGTATTCTCTCTCTCTCTCTCTCCTAGTGTCTTATATCATATATCCTATCGTAGGCTTGTAGTAATACAACTAAGTCGTTGCACTACTACGATATCGCACTAATTGAGAAGTGGACCTGCATAGACCACCACAAAAATATGTCATGACCCGCACCCGATAAAGGGGCATGAGTATGTGGGTACGTCCAGCCTACGCCGCAGCATCGATGGTAGAACGTTGTCTAGGTCAACTAACTATCAATCTCACACAATAATATATATAACCTATCATTGATATATCAACTCCAAAATAGAGGATAATATAAATAAGGCAACACAATACTCAATCACATATCTAAAGCACGATAAGATATCAAAGAAGTCTAACATAATTACAAAGTCTAAAATCAACAACTTCAAAATACAACATCAATAACCAAAACTCAAATACAATAACAAAGTCTCCAATAAATACACATGCCAAAAATTCTAATAATGAATCTAATACATTATTATAAGTGTAACTAAGTCCTTCGGTAATCACTCCTGAGTATCAGGACCCATGGTTGTTATTCCTTCATCGTCTCTATAGTAGGTGGGACACCAGTCCTCTAAATAGCCATCTGAAAAATATATCCAATAATGATGGAGCGAATACAACCCAATAGCAGTTCTAATTAATTGACAAAGTCTATAACAAGTTATAGTAAGTAATACTTGATGAGCAGAAAAGAGAATGAATCAGAGAATGAAATAAAATAACATCTATTTAAAGAGCAATAAAAATAAATATTGTAAACCAGAGAGCATGGCAATAATGACTGTAAATAAAGAAGAACTAAACTAAATAGATACGATGTGAGTCCAGCAAGTGTACTATGAAGCCAGCAAGAATGTAACTAAACTAGTATATTTTAAAACACCACTTTTGACATATAAACGGCTAGGGGGTAATACGGTCCATCGCACACTTGGTGTACGACTGCTATCATTCCTGATTAAACTAGAAGAGGTAATTCCAGATTTGGGAATATTTACATGTCTACTCAAGTATTTTTTTACGCCGACTAGTACAAATGAATCCAAGTCCCGACACGTAAATAAAATATGAGTCCAGCCAGATAAAAGTAAGTGATGCCAGTAAGTGAGTCCTGAAGTGGAGGACCGACAAGTATAATGTACGTGTCACAAGAAAATGAATCCAGATAATACTAATCCGTATATCCATGTGTCGAAGAATCAGGTAAAATAATACTATAAACCAGAATCATAGAATTTATCAAATAATAGAAACTATCGGAGAAGTACTCGCCTGAGATCCTAAGCAAATGGTGTGTCTTAGTGTCCAAACCGGTGTCACACAGACCTATATAGGAAATATCAAGTCACTTGGTGTAAAGAAGTGATAAATAAGCTAAAATACACTAAGATATGCTTTTCTAGGTCAATACTATGTCTCACTAGTCAACTAGGTCAATGTTTTGATACTAGGTCCAATTCTAGCTTCTAGGTCCATATCTTAACTATTTTAGTTATACTAGTTAATATTACTATGTACTTATATATATAACTTATAAATATACTAATATTATATTATTACCTTAGTGTATACTAATACCTTAACTATATCTTGACCCAACCACAATCCTTAGTAACTGGTATATATATATATATATATATATATATATATATATATATATATATATATATATATATATATACTAAATTAGTACTTAGTACTTTATATATACATATCCATAACCTTAGTCTTATCTATCACTTAACTTACCCACACCTAATACCAAACCTTACCTATTAAATAGTAGTGCACTCTTTCACTGATACACTAACTTTCCTTGCACACATATATCTATCCCTCATACACTATACTTTACTTGACACATAACCTCAATCCCAATACTTATTACCTACTGATACACACCCTCCTACTCCATCACTGATACACTTGTGTATCAGTCCTCACTTTAATACATATTTCCTAATCCTACAATAACAAGACACTGACCTCCCATTTAACACCTCCTCATTGATAACTGAAGCAATATTGTTGTTACTTCTAGTACATTCAAATTCTCTTTGGAGATCTGAACCCCAAGTCTTGCTTTTCCCTTCCTACTCACCGTACATATTCCAATGCAGTGCACAAGCTTTCATCTATCCAATACACTACAGTCACATTATAATACACATCAAAACTTTAACATACACCTACAACACTCACTTCCTGACACCATGTATCCTCCTGTTATACTCAAGTAAGACATCAAGATCCTATAGATAACTCAACCTATCGAACACTTACAATCTGATACATACCTTGAACACTTGTTAACACCTCCCATGCAATGATACCTACTATTGCTACTTGTTCCAGACCCCCATTTCTATGGCTACTATTCTACTGATGTATTTGAATGCAGTGACTATTGCTACCCCTCTTCAAATTTTTGTTGCATCAAGGCAGTGCACAATGCACTTCCTTACCCCTTTCACTGTAGTGCTCTCTACACTGTCCAAGGACAGTAACCCGAGCCCCCAATATCCTGATACCTGAACTTAGTTGGTTTTTCCCCATCACTGAAACTTCAACTGTGCTAATCATCACAGTTTACAGGTATTTCATGTTACTCACATCAGTCCTTGCTTCTCAGTTAACCCTACCACTGCAAAGTACTCACCTTGACTTTACACTTATCAACACCAAAACTGATGCAACACTCATGATCAAGGCCACCTCGAGTGTGCATCATACCTCTCTTAACTGCTATTGTAACTCTTGCATAGCAGTGGAACAAGCTCACCCTACCTGGCATATTACTTGATACACTCCCAACCATCCTCCATACTTCACTTAACAAAAGCCCGCACATATACTAACCCATTTAACTGATCATAACCTGACACTAGGTACATATCACAAGATTACACACAAACACACAAAGAAATATATACAAAGACCCAATGATGTTGGGTGAAAATAATCCTACACACTATTAGTCATATCCTCAAACACCATGAGTGCACCACTAAGATACTCATGATATCCATCCAAACAAAATGCTAAATTTCTAAATACTCTATAATAAACATTCCTACATATCAAATACATCCTAATATAACTAAAGTAACTTGCTATAATAAGAATTGAGGAGTAATTGCACAAAACAACCAAAATAGTGCTTTGTATCATACCGTATCGTAAAATATCATGATACGGCATACTCATATTCATTTGTGGGCATGTATATAGTCCCACAACCCCAATCTAAGTCTAATTAGACTAAATTAGTTTCATGATACACACTGGATATGTCAATCTCGTAATTCTCCTAAAATACACAAAAAAAACTTTATAGAAGTCAAATTTTGTGTCAATTGGGCCTAGTTCTTCCTATAGGTAGCCATATGCCATAGAGTGGTTCCTAATGGTTCAATGCATGATTTATAACCTAAAATAAAGGTGAATTCAGATCTATGCCTATTGGGAGATGGATTCCCAATAAAATGCACAATGGACACGATCTGGACATGATCTCTTTGCCAAAGCTCCTTCTCCAAGTGCTCCTTGCCAATCCAAGCTCTAATGCTTCTTCTATTGAACGTGAATAAGGGAGAATAAAGAATTTTAGGATAAATTTAGTGGAGGGGTGAATGGAATTAGAGAAAAACTAATTTGGGGATCTAATAGAATGACAAATGGAGAGGAAAGAAAGTGTTCCCCCTCCTTTACATGGCCGGCCCTAGTAATCCCTTACCCAAGCAATTATCAAGGTCCAATGTACCCCACTTGTTTTCATATTGGTGTTTAATTAGGGAAGGGTAGTTTATGAAGCTTCTATTCTAATGAAGGTTTAATTAAATTATCTAATTAAGCTAGAGGGATGAGTCTAATGGTCCTAGTCAATTTGTTGGGCTCTATGTGTCATGTCAAGTCTAGTTGGATCCAATTAGGTTCACTAATAACTTGTCTAACTAATGGATACAACTAATACTAACTACATCTATTATATAAATACATGCAACAATATCTACATTGAAAATATAAAAATAAAAATATAATCACTATAATTAATATAAATATAACTATTTATAATAGTACATAAGAAAAGACAAAAATACCCATATTCTGTAAATATGGTAGTTACAAGAAGTATCAGGTTATCAGTACAATATCAGGGTTATCAGTACAGGATCAGGATTATCAATACAGGATCAGGATTATCAGTATTATCATTTCTATGTCAAGATTCAGGAGTTTATTTATAATGTACAATCACTAGATCATGTTAGAAAATCAATATCAATATCAAGAATGTCATGCCCAGGAATAACTAGGATTAACTAAAATAATATGATAAAAGAGAACTAGAGAATCATCAAGAGTTAAGCATGTTAAAGAGAATACTGGCATACAGGCGCAATAATTAATAATTCAGGGTTGGCACATAAAATCAGGCAAGAAAATAATATTCGCGTACAATGGGCCAAAAACTACTATTGGTGCACAAATGGCCAAAACGGATATTGGCGCACAAATGGCCAAAAATAGTTTTGGCACAGAAATCACTAATTCAGGCAGTTCTGACGTACTTTGATACAAAAGTGCTACGAGAAAAGAAGGCGCACAATTATGCTAAAGTGCACTTCTAGGATCTTGGCGCACAATGATAGAAGTGCACGAGCCATGAGCTTGGCGCATAAATCTATCATTGGCACACAAATGAAAGTACCCAAGCTGCAACTTTGGTGCACTTTTATCAAGTATGCCAGTAGTGATGTTTAGCGCAAAAACAAGCACAGGAAGATCTACTAAAAGATAAAACACAAGTTCCAAGATATGGCATAACAGTCGAGACGCCTCTGCAATTGAGAATACAATTCTCCAGAATGGTCAGAAGTCCTTGCTTAGTCATTAAGTAATACGAAAGGATACAAAGGGCATCATCTCTGGAGAAGGTCACATAGTGCGCTACACATCAAAGTGCGTCATTCTCCATGTAAACCCCCTCATTTATTTTTATAGACAGTCTGGTATGGGATGAAAAATTTTGGTTTAGCAGCAGATGAATGAGGTTTAGAGTAAGGTTTCAGATGTCTGATTATTTTAATTAAACCCTTGGTGCGCCCTACCATTGTTAAAATATTCAGAGCCCAACATCAGCCCATAAATTCCAACAGATTATTGCACTTTTGACTTGACACGCCAATTTAGGCGCTGGACTTTTCCGTCACTCAAAATCATATTTCCTTGTGCTCTAAATTAATTGCACAATTTTTCGTAACCGAAATCCATATTTAATCCCGTGTCGCGCACCTGTGTCGTTGTCATCAATTTTGAGACACCAACATAACCCGTTAAGCCGGACCAATAAAGGGTCCAAGACTGACACCAAGCATACACCATTCATGATCTTTGTGTCACTCCCAATTGAGATCCCATGTGCCACCATTTAATTTAAGAGCACATGACAATTTATTCTAATTAAATTGGGGATACCAACTTTGACTAATCCCATTTTAATCCCAATTTAATTCCAATGCCCATTTAATTAAGCCTATGCAAAACACACAACACCCTCTCATCCTACAAAATGCCAAACACCAATTCCCCCATAATTTTTCTATCATATCATGTGTTTATGCAAATTCCCAAATTTAAAGGACTTATTCGCAAATGTTGCATTAGGTGTTATCCCCTTATTGGCCCAAGCCAATGAAGAAGGCTCACCCTCACCCTTGACCGATTCAACCAAACCCCACTCTCCCCTTGGAATGAACAAAATTTTCTTCATGAGAAATCTGAGCCACTCATTTGAAATGGGCTCATCCATACCATCCATTCTACCCATAATTCTCTATTTAATGTCTCTTTCTCCCCTCTCCCCAATGCAGGCCCTAATACCCATGCCTAGAGAAACCCCCACTCCCTCTATCTCTTCTCCCTTCTCAAAACCCCAGCCGACCTCCTATTCTCTTCTTCTTCTTCTTTTCTTCTTCTCCGTATTCCTTCCTTCCTCTCCCTTGGAGCACTACCATATACTAATATATATATAACATATATCTAACTATATATATATATATAACCTAGTGTATAGGTAAACACCATAATACCTTACCTCCGATACCCAACTTATCTCAATACCTTGGTATCTCAAGGTATTAAGATACCTTACCCTGTAATTCTAGCTAACTAGCTAGCTATCTATAATATATACTTATCTATATACATCAATATATATATATATATATTGCCATGACCCGCACCTAGAATTTGGGCACGAGTACATGGGTACGTCCAGTCTACGCCGCAGCATCGGCGGTAGAACGCTGTCTAGTTCAATGCACTATCTAAACAATCTTGCACGAGTATCCAACTCCATAAGGAGACATGGATAACACAATATAAATGAACAACATACTCAATCACATAACTATAGCACGATAAGATATCGAAGAAATAAATACAACACAAGTCTAAAAGTAAATAATCTAACTCAACAAATATACAAGTCTCAACAAAGTATGCCAGAGACAAATCCGGTACCAAAATACTACTGAATGAAACTAACTAGATAACTAGTGATTTCGACTAGACCTCCCGGAATCACAACTGAACTACCAAATCCAAGTCTGCAGCTACTCTCCAAGTGGTCCATAAAATGTCGGACACCGGTCCTCTAAGGCATAGTCTGGAAAAAAAATCCAGTCAGGAAGGAGCAAAGTACATTTCTAATAGCAGTTCTATATCAATGATATAAACTATGTAGCAGTATATAGATAGAAATATACAAGATGCATGTACATGTACGAGAGATATACTATAAAGGAAATACTGTAAATACTGTAACTAAATGCGGGAAGGAACAATATGTCAATGAGCAAGAGTACTATGACTAAGTGTGTGAGTACTAGCTTTAACATATGATCGGCTTGGGAACTTGTACAGGAATAATGGCCTGGCTAGTCATACGTGCGGTGTATGACCAACACCAATATGTGAACAAGACTTGTACATGAAGGGTATGATCACATATCTACACTAAAATACTCCCCACCCCCGACTGGTATAGTAGATCCAACCATGGTACGCTATGGCACGGGATTCCCTAGGAAGGTAGCAAGTCTCCCTGGAAATTAGTGTTTGTACATGTACAAGATAACAATGAAACAAGACTTGTACAAGCTACACCATGAACAAGGAATAACATCTCATGACGAGATCCGGGTATACCAATCCGTGTAACCATCGTGTCAAGAATATGGATATTTACACTAGATACAATGAACATAGGGGATATCATAAATAAGAAACTTATCAGAGAATGTACTCGCCTTGGGTCCTATAGACATATCATACAATTCAATAATGCATCATACGTTACACTAATACAAACACAAATACATTAAACTCAGGGGCTTTGCCAGGTATGGCACTGGTCAACTAGGGTCCGTGTGCGTCAAGTTGCACGGGCGTCGCGTCTCTGATTGCTGTGCAAGACAGACGGTCAAAATGATACGGGCCTTGCCAGTACATCAGTGTACATGTGGCAGTCAACTAACAATTCACAGGGTCATAGGTCAATGTAAAGACGGGGTATCCGTAATTACACTTGGGTCGCCTAGAACATTCATTAATTATACATATCATTAACTAACATATACATTAATATCCATTAATTACAAATAATAGATATATGTATATATACTTTAAATAAAACTAATACTTTGTACATATATATAAACATCTATTATGGAGAGAGATATACAATACGTATATATATATATATATATATATATATATATATATATATATATATATATATATACTAAATAGAATTAATACTATATGTACAAATAAAAATATATTAGGAAATACTTTATATAATACATATACATATGAACATATGCCAAAATTAGAATTATAATATATATACTAAATACCAAAATACATTTAACATATGCTAATACATGTACCATATATGCTAATACATGTACCATATATATATATATACTAAGTAAAATTACACATATACCATATACGTATATATGTACATATATATATACCAATACAATATATATATTTATACCAAAATATATTTATATATATATATACCAATTCAACATATAACATATATCATTTAAATACGTATATACTAATACATATATACATTGAATACATATATATATAAATAGAGAAGTACACGATATATATATATATATATATATATATATATATATACATATACGCGTATAAATATACGAAACATACATACACACATACACACGTACGTACACGCATACGTGTACGCGAATGAAAGAAGACGTACCTGCGCGCGTCTATGACGACGGCGATGACGACGACGGGGGGTGACGAAGACGACGAAGACGATGACGACGAAGGTAGCTGTGTCGAGGCTGCTCGGGGGCTGCTGTGGACTGAAAACGGGGAACGCCAGAGTGCGGGTTGGAGTGCCTGCTGGAGGCGACGAGCTGCTCCGACAAGCTGGGCTCCGGTCGAGGTCGAGGGACAGTCGGCTCAGTGAGGTCGAGTCGAACGGCGTACAACAGGTGGCCGGAGCTGGAAGGGTGACCGGACTGGGCGCCCGGTGGTGGCCGATCGGGTGGTAGCAATGGAGAGGGTGATGGAGGGAGATGCAGGGAAACGGTGGTGGAGCTGGGAAAGACTCGGGCAGCTGGCTGAAGGAGGGTGGCCGGACGCTCGGGTCGGCCGGGCTTCAGACGGGTGTCGACGCCGGACTGGGTGGCCGGCTGGAGGAGGGCTCGGGAAGAGCTGGCCGGGTGGGGGTGCCCCGGGTGAACAGTGAAGCTCGGTTGGTATTCCCCCCCCCCCCTTTCCAATTGAAAAATAAAAAGGAGGAGAAGAAAAAAGGAAGAAGAAGAGAAGAAGAAGAAGAAGAAGAAGAAAGGAAAAATGAAAAGGAAGGAGGGTGGCTACGGTTGAGGGCTTGTGAGGAGAGAGGAGAGAGAAGATGGGGGCTTCCCTAGGTTTGGGGATTTGGGCTTGGTTGGGAAGAGAGCCTTGAGGAGACACTAAATAGGATTTTGTGAGTTGGAAATGAGTGGTGATGATGCACACATTTGAATGGGTGGTCAGGATTTGACATGGAGGATTCATTCATGCAAGGGTGAGGGTTTGGGTTCACTAGTTAATATTTGGGCTTCTCCATTGGTTTGAAACAATGGGGTGTTGACACCTAATGCAATATTTGCAAATTAGTCCCCTTAAATTTGGGTATTTGCAGACACATAAAATGATAAAAATTTGGTGGGCTATTTGGTGTTCGGTGTTTTGTAGGATGAGGGGGCGTTGTGTGTTTGGTATAGGCTTAATTAATGGGGCACTTGGATTAAATCGGGATTAGACGGGATTAGTCAAAATGGTATCCCCAATTTAATTAGGAATAAATGCAAGCGGTATTCTAAAATTAATTAGGAGTACATGGGGCCAAAATTAGGTTGGGTCACAAATATCATTAGTGAAGAAGACTCAGAACAGAATATTATCCAAATTTGGGTTTCACGAAAAATGGGTCAAGATTGCCTCCAATTTCGATTGGAACACACAACGATACAAAGTTGAAATTTATTTAGAAATTAAATAAACTTCGCGACAAATATTGTGCGGCTAAAATGAAGCACAAGAGAGCATAATTATGAGTTACGAAAAGGTCAGAATGGAAGGCGGGCTCGTCTAGGGCAAGGTTGTAAAATTTGTTGGAAGACAAAAACTAGGGTAGCTCTCCAAAAATCGAAGCAACGGTAAGACGCAACAATTAAATAAAATTACGATAATTAATCACAATCCCAATTAATTAAATTCTAATTAATACAAATTAATACATAATCCTATAATTCGATCAGGTATTCGTCTTGTGGGCCTCTAGGTCAAGTCTACCAGCTCAAACATTAATAAACACTGTATATATATATAATATATTTTAAATACACATCTCATACAATTATATATAAATTAATACACACAATATTAATAATATACAAAAAGTCAGAAATACTCCTATTTTTGGAATGTGGTAGTGACATATATATCTATACATATAACTTAATATTAGGATACCTTAATACCTTACCTCACTACCCTCAATACCTTGGTATCTCAAGGTATTGAGATACCTACCTTACTCCTTACTTCCTCTCCATTGGAGAAGCGACCTCCGGCCGAGACCTACGTTCCACCACCGGCGCTTCCCCGAGCTCCGGACGCAGGCATCCATTCCCATCCGCCTTTGCCTTAGCCAACCGACTGCTGCACCACATCCTCCGGCCGAGATCTCCCTCCGGCCACCCGCTGAACCTCCCCTCGAGCCGATGCCACTAACCATGATTTCTGCCCGCAGCTTCGACAGTGCCACGAGCTCCGCCGGCCAATCATTCCCGTCGACTTCACTGTCAAGCCACCGCCACACCCGCCATCACCTCCAGATTCACGACCACCTCCACATACCAACGCCACCACCGCCATCAACACCCTCCAGTATTGCTCCGGCCTCCCTCAACCATCATCTCCATCCGCTGTCGGCTACTCCGGCCAAGCAGCTACCTCCACCATGACCATCTTCACCTCCAGCACTTCCTCCACCACCATCACACCAACGCCACCACCAAAGTCGGCCTCGCCACCCCCATCGGCGGAGGGGTCATCTCCCTCAACATGCAGCTCAGAAAGGAGCTCGACCTCTACGCGTCGCTCGTCCTTTGGTTCAACCTGGAGGGGCTCCGGACGAGGCACGAGAGCATGGACATCGTCGTGATCCGGGAGAACACCAAGGGGGAGTACTCGAGGCTCAAGCACGAGGTCGTCCCCGGCGTCGTCGAGAGCCTCAAGGTGATAACAAAGTTTTGTTCACAGTGGATTGCAAAATATGCTTTTGAATATGCCATGTTGAGTTTAAGGTCTGAATGCATCAAGATTTAGGGTTTTATTACATCGTTTTATATGCATATTAATTATTACTGATGAGAAGGTGATTTATGGTGAAGGGGTAGTGATATCATTAAGTTGTTAATTATTTCGAGGATTTGATTACTAGTGACAAAGTCAATTGAGGAATACAAATATATATTTGTGAAACTATACAGATATTAGATTATAGGATTTATTTCATAAGTTTAATGGGAAATTTATGGTTAAATGTTAAGTAAATATTTTAGGGTTATTACATGAAATTGAGGGTAAGTGAATGCAATAAATTTTATAGTTTAATGGGATGGAATATCTGCTTGATGGTTAAAATAATAAATATAACGAGTTTAGGGTAAAATATCATGCGAGACTTTGGGAGTTAATTATTTATTTTATGCAATTGGTTTCGTTGATGAGTGGATTTAATTGTTATAGAATGGTGCTGAGGATATTAAAATATTGAATAATAAGGATGAGCAAAGTTAAGTATCGTAGAATGTTGTTGCGATATCAAAGTATTGAGTAATATTGAGAGCTATTTTTATGATGAATGTGATTGAGGAGTGGCTTTTGGAAAGCGGTGTTCAAATAATTTACGGACTATAATTTTAAATCGAGGGATTAGATAATTATTAATTATTTGTTTCGATGATGATATTTAAACATGCATGTTAGCGTCTGTGAACATCAGGATAAAGTCTGAGGTTTGATCATAGCTTGAACTGCTGATAAACACCGTAATGAATAGTGAGATCGAGGATTTGTCTGATGATGTTATACAAGTGATTAATTGGATTAGATGTAACATACCCTTAGTTAACCTTGGTCAACCCTCTAGCGTCGTGTCCAAGTGAGTTGTAGCTAGGTTTGAGCATATGACTAGACCTGTGTCACATCTTATTTTAGTCTCATGATAGTTATTGATTGAGCTTGTACCTCTTCTCTAGGTACTACGGGACCTGCGAACTTGGACGTGGTACCGGATCCCCATCTTCAGCAGCCGAACGCAGGCAAGTGTACCTTGCCACCCTGTATTTCAGTTACCAGATATTTATTGTTTTATTATTTATATTGTGCGCGGGTTTTATTATGATCGTTACTTTGCGTCCGGATCACAACCGGGTGCAGAAGTTTGTCGTAACGTCTTATAACGATTGCTAGATGTTCATAACACCTCGATGTACGTACCTGAGTATATCGTCACCCCAGGACACATTCATATACTGTTATCGTGCCAGATTTCCTGTATCCTGATACTGACATCATGACCGGAGACTGGGACGACCTTAGGGTCGCGTCTGTTAAGTTATTTCTATGTAACGAGACTGTTAGATAGAGGTTCAGGTTCAGCGCACCAACGTTGACCGCTTGGGATGGAGAAGACAGTTACTAGGACTCCTCTGCATGTGCTTTATATATGTATGTCCTGTCGATGTAGTGTTCCTGTATCCAGAGTAGTAGTATCACCCGTGTGACTCTGTGCTCGGAGCTACGGTACGCCCCGTGTATCTCTGTGTTCGGAGCTACGGTTTTATTTTGGACAGCCCACGCGTCGAACATTGTCTTCAAACTGTGTCTTACTTAGTTGGTTATGCTAGATTACACCGTCGTTGCACTTGTACTTTCTGTTGTACTTTGGCTTGCTGTATTTTTGTACCTTGTTATGTCCCTCTGAGGACCTGGTTCCCTGCCAGTTTTGCAGCATAGATGATTACAAAGCATTTAGAGTTGCTGATAGAGTGGCATATCTTGCGGGCATTGTACCAAGTACTCATATCATTTCTACCGGCATTATGGTTACTTATTTCATATTGATTATTCATCTTCTGTTGTAGCCTAGTTTTTGTAGACTCATCTCTTCTCGAGTCTATTCGAGTTTGTGTGTTATTGGGCGGTCGACTTTAGCACATGTAGCTCTTTCTTATTTATTTATGTTCATTGTGGATTGAGACATAGGTGTTTACATTTACGAGATTTTTAGATAGTGCCCTTTATTATACAGCTTATACGTATTCGAGTCAGACCAGAGTCTGGTCGAATGCGTAGATGGCGTGTCGCGTATTCCTGGTCCTATGTATTTGGGATTGGGGCATGACATATTTTTGTGGTGGCCCATGTAGGTCCGTATTAAATCGTCTTAGTCACCTGACTGTGCCAAGCGAGCCAGCAAATTAGGAATAGATATTATAATTTATTGTTGAATAGGATCTCAATCCATAATCGATTTTTAAAAATCACTTTATATATGATTATCGCCCTTGGACTTCCAATTTGTATTCGCTCAACCTTCGTCAATATCGTTATTATTGTTTCTCATCTCCTATTAATTCGGAAAGACGGACGCTTGTGCCTGATGGTTTCCTTCAGAAGAAGATCATAGTTCAGATGGCAGAAGACATGATTTCTGTAATATTACCTGAGAAGATTGTTACCCTGAGTAGGATAGATTGATAGGGTCTTTGGATTCTAGAACTAGTGTGGAAGGTTGGCAAGAGAATTGGACCCAGTAGTACCCTACCCGTCCTTGAGATAGCAGTGATCTTGGAAGTACTGGGAGCTGGAAGGTTTATTGACCATGACTTAGAATAATTCATGGAAATGCGTAGCCCGATGCTGGAAACTAGTGGTTGTATATGATAGCAATACCGGGAATGATATTATAGACTAGAGGAGATGAAATTTTAGGCTCTCATCGAAAAAATGATGATCTGATACCAGAAATTCTAGTTTGTGCTTGGGTGATACCATTATTATAATTGCACTATGTGACCCGGAGCAATAAATGACTGAAAGAAAAGATTTAAGGAATAAAAAATTTAGGGAAAACTTTGAGGAGAAGAGTAATTATACATTAGGGAAGGAAAAAACTTTCTTTGAGGATTGATGTTGAAAATAAAACGGAAAAATTTATTATGAGGTTTAGACTAGACTATGACGACGTCCTAGCATGATTTGGTGGAGCCAATACCACGCGACGCTAGATTGTCGACGTGGTTGCATTATTTTTTTTGACCACCAGGTTACCCTGAGTTGAGTTTCTTCAGGGAGCCCAGGAGCATGGGGCACATCTACCTTAGGGGCACACAATGCAAGGTGAACCAGTGTACCCCCGTATTATATCATAGTTTGAGGATGTGATTCTAGAGAACCTTTCGGGCCGTCCACCTGACAGAGAGATAGAGTTTGCTAAAGAGTTGACTCCCAGAGCCGAGCCAGTTATTTGCTCGTCTTCAGACTAGCACCGATAGAGTTGGTTGAGTTGAAGGTCCATCGTAGAGGATCTCTTAGACAAGGGTTTCAGTCGAGCTAGTATTTCTCCATGGGAAGCAACTATCTTAATAGTGCCGAAGAAGGATGAAACAGTATACTAGTGTATCGATTACAGGGCATTAAATGTCGTAGCGATAAAGAGAAAGTACCTATTGTCGCGCGTCGATAATTTATTTGAATCAGCTAAGTGGCGCATATATATTCTCGAAGACCGATCTCAGATCAAGCTATCATCAGATCAAGGTACGGAGAGAGGATATTCCGAAGACGGCTTTTTGGATCAAGGTACGGAGAGAGGATATTCCGAAGACGACTTTTTGGACGAAGTATGGGCACTATGAGTTTCAAGTCATGCCGTTTGGTTTAACCAACGCGCCGGTAGTATTTATGAGCCTGATGAACAATGTTTTCCACCAGTACTTAGATAAGTTCACGGTGGTGTTCATCGACGTCTTGGTATATTTCGAGAACCAGGAGGAGCACGAAAGACATCTCAGGATTGAGTTGGAGACATTGAGGCAGGAGAGGTTGTACGCTAAGCTCAGCAAATGTGAGTTATGTTGGCTAGAGTACCCTTCCTGGGACACATAATCATCGGAGATGGACTATAAGTTGACCCGAAGAAGATAGCTGTAGTTGAGACATGTCCTACCCCTACATCAGTTACAAAGGTTAGGAGTTTCCTCGGACTTGCCGGATATTATCGGAGGTTCGTAGAAAATTCCTCGAGGACCGCTGTGCCTATGACGCGACTGACGCGTAAAGACAAGGAGTTTATCTGGACCGATGAGTGTCAGACGGCTTTCGATAAGCTGAAGAAGCATCTGACATCAGCACCAATTTTGATACTACCTTCAGGATCAGAAGGATTTTTAGTGTACAGTGATGCATCTGGGAGCGGATTAGGATGTATACTGATACAACACGGCAAAATAATAGCCTACACATCGAGACAGCTGAGAGTTCATGAGAAGAACTATCCGACGCACGATTTAGAGCTAGCTGCAGTGATATTTGCACTAAAGCTATGGCGACACTACCTTTATGGAGATCATGTTAAGATTTATACAGAACACAAAAAGTCTGAAGTATGCCTACACGCAGAAGGAGCTCAACATGAGACAGAGGCACTGGCTAGAGTTGATGACAGATTATGATATAGAGTTGCAGTACCACCCTGGCAAAGCAAATATAGTAGCAGATGCCTTAAGCAGGATGCCCATGGCCTACTTTTTGATGACTCAGCGACAATTGCTAGAGGATCTCCAGGAGCTTGGGATAGAGATTGTATTGCCAGGCATGGATGGACAGATGGCCAGTCTCGAGGTTCGGTCTACATTGATTGAGAGGATCAAGGTAGCCCTGCCTACAGATGCGAGATTTCGACGCCTACGAGAGAGGACAGAGGCCGGCATGCAGACGGGACTCAGGATTCATGAAGACGAAACATTGAGGTACGGAGATCGCCTATACGTTCCGAGTGGCGAGCTACGCCAGGAGTTGATGACCGAGGCTCATAGCTTGATTTATTCTATTTATCCCGGGGGTTACGAAGATGTACCGAGATTAGAGGCAATATTTCTAGTGGCATGGGACGAAGAGAGAGATTGCAAGATTTGTGGCAAGATATTTAGTTTGTCAGCAAGTCAAGGCTGAACATCAGAGGATTGCAGGACTATTGCAGCCGCTTTCCATTCCCGAGTGAAAGTGGGAACACATTACCATGGACTTTGTCACAGGATTCCCGTGGAGCCCTAGCGGAAAGGATACAGTTTGGGTTGTCGTAGACAGACTCACCAAGTCTGTACATTTCTTGCCCTTCAGAGTTGGGCAGTCCGCGGAGATATTAACGACATGTATATGAGACAGATAGTATGACTACCTGGAGTGCCTGTCCGTATTATATCATATCATGATTCCAGATTCATGTCATATTTTTGGCGGAGTATGCAGGAGAGTCTAGGAACTCGACTCAAGTTCAGCACTGCATATCATCCACAGACTAATGGTCAGTCAGAGCGCACGATACCGATACTAGAGGATATGTTGAGAGCGTGCATGATCGATTTTGGAGGATCTTAGGAGGACCATTTACACTTGGTGGAATTCTCCTACAATAACAGTTATCAGGCTAGCATAAAGATGGCACCTTATGAGGCACTGTACGGCAGGAAGTGTAGGTCACCAGTATATTAGAGTGACATGGGAGAGCGTCAGATACTTGGCCCAGAGTTGGTAACTCAGACAGTGGAGAAAGTCAAGCAAATTCAGAGCCACCTGCGTGCAGCTCAGGACAGACAAAAATATTGGGCAGATGCGCACCGCAGACCTTTGGAGTTCAAGGAAGGTAACCATATATTTTTAAAGATATCGCCTACTCGTGGTACCATCAGATTCGGAGGCAGAGGCAAGCTGAATCCGAGGTACATCGGACCTTTTAATATCTTGGAACGAGTGGCGAAGTGGCTTATCATCTTGCATTGCCTCCATCATTAGAAGGAGTGCATGACGTATTTTACGTATCGCAGTTGAGGAGATACTTGGAAGACCCTAGCCACATGCTTGATCATTCGGAGATTACAGTCGGGCCCAGTTTATCTTACGTAGAGCAGCCAGTGGAGATACTCGATCACAGTGAGAAGACTTTGAGAGGTCTGACTATTCGACTGGTCAGAGTTGCATGGAAGCATCATTCGCCAGGCGAGTCTACCTGGGAGAGCGAGGATTCTATTCGACAGCGTTTTCCATTTTTATTTGAGGACCAAGATAGAAATTTACATACCGCAATTGATTACAAGTTTGCTTTTAAATTCTCTTAGCTATTATTGTGCTTTACTTTTAATTTCGGAGAAAACATTTTTCTAAGTTGGGAAGGATGTAAACCCCCTCATTTATTTTTATAGACAGTCTGGTATGGGATGAAAAATTTTGGTTTAGCAGCAGATGAATGACGTTTAGAGTAAGGTTTCAGATGTCTGATTATTTTAATTAAACCCTTGGCGCGCCCTACCGTTGTTGAAATATTCAGAGCCCAACATCAGCCCATAAATTCCAACAGATTGTTGCACTTTTGACTTGATACGCCAATTTAGGCGCTGGACTTTTTTGTCACTCAAAATCATATTTTCTTGTGCTCTAAATTAATTGCACAATTTTCTGTAACCAAAATCCATATTTAATCCCGTATCGCACACCTGTGTCGTTGCCATCAATTTTGAGACACCAACATAACCAGTTGAGATGGACCAATAAAAGGGTCCAAGACTGACACCAAGCATACACCATTCATGACCTTTGTGTCACTCCCAATTGAGATCCCATGTGCCACCATTTAATTTAAGAGCACATGAAAAATTATTCTAATTAAATTGGGGATACCAACATTGACTAATCCTATTTTAATCCCAATTTAATTTCAATGCCCATTTAATTAAGCCCATGCAAAATACACAACACCCCCTCACCCTACAAAATGCCAAACACCAATTCCCCTATAATTTTTCCATCATTTCATGTGTTTGTGTAAATTCCAAATTTAAGGGACTTATTCGCAAATGTTGCATTAGGTGTCATCCCCTCATTGGCCCAAGCCAATGAAGAAGGCTCACCCTTACCCTTGACCGATTCAACCCAACCCCACTCTCCCCTTAGAATGAACAAAATTTTCTTCATGAGAAATCTGAGCTACTCATTTGAAATGAGCTCATCCACACCATCCATTCTACCCACACTTCTCTATTTAATGTGTCTTTCTCCCCTCTCCCCAGTGCAGGCCCTAATCCCCATGCCTAGAGAAATCCCCACCCCCCTCTCTCTCCTCCCTCCTCAAAACCCCAGCCGACCTCCTATTCTCTTCTACTTCCTTTCTTCTTCTCCTTATTCCTTTCTTCTTATCTCTTGGAGAAGCGACCTCCGGCCGAGACCCCCGTTCCACCACCGGCGCTGCCCCGAACTCCGGATGCAGGCAGCCATCCCCATCCACCTTTGCCTTAGCCAACCGACTGCTGCACCGCGTCCTCCGGCCGAGATCTCCCTCCGGCCACCCGCTGAACCACCCCTCGAGCCGCTGCCACTAACCACGATTTCTCCTCGCAGCTTCGACAGTGCCACGAGCACCGGCGGCCAGTCATTCCCGTCGACTTCACTGTCAAGCCACCGCTGCACCCGCCATCACCTCCAGATTCACGACCACCTCCATACACCAACGCCACCACCGCCATCACCACCCTCTAGCATTGCTCTGGCCTCCCTCAACCATCATCAACATCCGCTGTCGGCTACTCCGGCCAAGTAGCTACCTCCAGCACGACCATCTTCACCTCCAGCACTTCCTCCACCACTATCACACCAACGCCACCACCATAGTCGGCCTCGCCACCCCCGTCGGCGGAGGGGTCAGCTCCCTCAATATGCAGCTCAGAAAGGAGCTCGACCTCTACGCGTCGCTCGTCTATTGCTTCAACCTGGAGGGGCTCCGGACGAGGCACGAGAGCGTGGACATCGTCGTGATCTGGGAGAACACCGAGGGGGAGTACTTGGGGCTCAAGCACGAGGTCGTCCCCGTCGTTGTCGAGGGCCTCAAGGTGATAACAAAGTTTTGTTCACAGCGGATTGCAAAATATGCTTTTGAATATGCCATATTGAGTTTAAGGTTTGAATGCATCGAGATTTAGGGTTTTATTACATTGTTTTATATGCATATTAATTATTATTGATGAGCAGGTAATTTATGGTGAAGGGGTGGTGATATCATTAAGTTGTTAATTATTTCGAGGATTTGATTACTAGTGACAAAGTCAGTTGAGGAATACAAATATTTATTTGTGAAACTATATAGATGTGATATTATAGGATTTATTTTGTAAGTTTAATGGAAAATTTATGGTTAAATGTTAAGTAAAGATTTTAGGGTTATTACATGAAATTGAGGGTAAGTGAATGCAATGAATTTTATAGTTTGATGGGACGGAATATCTGCTTGATAGTTAAAATGATAAATATAACGAGTTTAGGGTAAAATATCATATGAGACTTTGGGAGTTAATTATTTATTTTATACAATTGGTATCGTTGATGAGTGGGTTTAATTGTTATAGAATGGTGCTGAGGATATTAAAATATTGAATAATAAGGATGAGCAAAGTTAAGTATCGTAGAATGTTGTCACGATATCAAAGTATTGGGTAATATTTAGAGCTATTTTTATGATGAATGTGATTGAGGAGTGGCTTTTGGAAAGCGGTGTTCAAATAATTTACGGACTATAATTGTAAATCGAGGGATTAGATAATTATTAATTATTTATTTCGAGGATAAAATTTAAACATGCATGTTAGCGTCTGTGAACACCGGGTTGAAGTCTGAGGTTTGATCATGGCTTGAACTGCTGATAAACACCGTGATGAATAGTGAGATCGAGGATTTTTCTGATAATGTTATACAAGTGATTAATTGGATTAGATGTAACATACCCTTAGTTAACCTTGGTCAACCCTCTAGCGTCGTGTCCAAGTGAGTTGTAGCTGTGTTTGAGCATATGATTAGACCTATGTCACATCTTATTTTAGTCTCTTGATAGTTATTGATTGAGCTTGTACCTCTTCTCTAGGTATTACGGGACCTGCGGACTTGGACGTGGTACCGGATCCCCATCTTCAGTAGTCGGACGCATGCAAGTGTACCTTGCCACCCTGTATTTCAGTTACCAGATATTTATTATTTCATTATTTATATTGTGCGCGGGTTTGATTACGATCGTTACTTCACGTCCGGATCACAACCGGGTGCAGACGTTCGTCGTAATATCTTATAACGATTGCTAGATGTTCGTAATACCTCGATGTACGTACCTAAGTATATCGTACCCCAGGACACATTCATACACTGTTATCGTGCCAGATTTCCTGTATCATGATACTGACATCATGACCGGAGACTGGGACGACCTTAGGGTCGCGTCTGTTGAGTTATTTCTGCGTGACGAGACTGTTAGATAGAGGTTCTGGTTCAGCGCACCATCGTTGACCGCTTGGGATGGGGAAGACAGTTACTAGACGTTTAGGCTCCTCTGCATGCGCTTTATATATGTATATCCTGTTGATATAGTGTTCCTGTATCCGGAGTAGTAGTATCACCCGTGTGAATCTGTGCTCAGAGCAACGGTACGCCCCGTGTGTCTCTGTGTTCGGAGCTACAGTTTTATTTTGGACAGCCCACGCGTCAAACATTGTCTTCAAACTGTGTCTCACTTAGTTGGTTATGCTAGATTACATTGTCGTTGCACTTGTACTTTCTACTGTACTTTGGCATGCTATATTTTGTACCTTGTTACGTCCCTCTGAGGACCTGGTTCCCTGCCAGTTTTGCAGCATAGACGATTACGGAGTATTTGGAGTTGCTGATGGAGTGGCATGTCTTGCGGTCATTGTACCAGGTACTCATATTATTTCTACCGGCATTATGGTTACTTATTTCATATTGATTATCCATCTGCTGTTGTAGCCTAGTTTTTGTAGACTCATCCCTTCTCGAGTCTATTCGAGTTTGTGTGTGATTGGGCGGCCGACTTTAGCACATATAGCTCTTTCTTGTTTATTTCTTTTCATTGTGGATTGAGACATAGATGTTTACATTTACGGGATTTTTAGATAGTGCCATTTATTATACAGCTTATACGTATTCGAGTCAGACCAGAGTCTAGTCGAATGCGTAGCTGGCGTGTCGCGTATTCCTGGTCCTTTGTATTTGGAACTGGGGCATGACACTCCAGAAAGGACAAAGTGCGCCGGTAAGAAAAGTTTACCAAAATGGGCCAACTCTACAATATCTCACTACCAAAATATGATAAAATAGCGATATTTTTAGCGACGTCCGAATAAAATGTCGCTAATATTAAATATTTGAGCGACTCTAAAATAAACGTCGTTATACGTCGTTGTTAGCGACACATAGCGACGTTTAGCAATTATACATCATTTTTGCAAAGAATAGTCGCTATAAGCTTCTTTTATGTCGCTAAACGTCACTGAGTTTTTTGATTTAGCGACGTTTAGCGACATATTTATTGACATTTTATTTTTTGATCTTTAGCGATATTTTAAACGACGTCTACAACATCGTAAACTTTTTAAAATAGCGATATTTAGCGACGCCTGTTTATTATGTCGCTATTTTTTTACCATTTAGCGACGTTTAGCGACGTATATTTATTATGTCGCTAAATTTTTTAATTGGCGATATTTAGCGACGTCTAGTGAAGACGCCGCTAAACTTTTTTAATATAGGGTCCGGGGATTCATTTCCCCCTCCCTATTATGTCGATTCGATCCCAAAAATTTTGAAACCCGCTTCCCCCCCCCTCCGGCGTCCTCCTCCTCCCCCCGTCCCTACCCACCCCCACCCCCCCCACCGGCTCCCCCACAGGCCCCCTACTCCGGATCCCCACCTTCCGAGCGCCCCCTTCCGTACTACTCCTTCCGGCATGGCTCCCCCCTTCTACGACCTCGGGCTATTCCTCCTCTAGGTAAACCCTAACCCTATCTCTCTCTCACAGATACAGACACGATATGACACGGACACAGGCACGACACACACACACAGACACGACACATATACTAACACACACATGACACACTGTCACAGACACACACATTGAGACAGACATGACACACGATAGCCTCCCTGGCCCCCCACCACGACCCAGTTGTGTTCGCACCCCAACCTGATTAAATAGGAAATCCTAAATTTAGTTCATCAAGTTGATGATAAAATCCATGGGAGCCGCTCGTGCATGGCACTTCTTTCTTACGGAATGGTACTAGAAAAAGAAGAATTGACTATTGAAATGACACATTGCACTATTCTTGAATCGTATTAACTCTCCATATGAGTTTTTGGGTGCATCAGGTATTAGTGGAGAACAATTGGGAGGACTCATGATTGACAAAATTATATAAAAGTTTGAAAGCGGTCGCTTAAGTATCAAGTCTTACTGTCTGCACAATTGCTCGTCAGAGCTACTTTAGGCATAGAGTTAATGGTTGTACATGTATATCCTCCCTAATTTTTTATTGCTATATTAGTTCATGTTGTGAAATGAGACTCCATAAGTTCTAGAAGCAAGCTTTGCATATGTTACTTTAATCAATAATGCTAAGGGAACATCAAAATTTGACTATATTTTGTTGATCACATGATGTGGCAGTCCTTGTGTTGATAACATTAATGTAGTGGTCCCACAGATGATTATAGCATCTCCAACCCTATTGTTGTTTGATAATAAATGAAAGAAATAAAACTAGGTTTATACGAAACCCTTTCTTTGGTTTACAAACAAGAAGTACAATTAATCCTATACGAGGATGTTAAGTACAAAATTTAATCTGGGTAAATATTGCTATAGGAGTCTGATCTACGGTCGATCACTTTGTCCCTTAGACCACACGATGATGAAGAAGTGCTGTAGAAGACGGAGAAGCTTCAAAGATTGCAAAGGGGAGTGGAAGCTCGATGCCAAAATCGTCGATCACTACTCTCTGTCTGTGCTCTACTCTCTTAGATTTTTCAATCTCTTTTTCTCCCTGTTTTTGACCTTCGACCCTGGACCTCCGTGGACGGAGGTCTCTATTTATAGGGTTTTAGTGACAGTAACCGTCCAGTCGGCGTAGAAGCCGGACAGTGGAGAGTGTGGCACTTTTTACGCGGCAGTTATAATAACTGCCACCCACGTATAAATGATCTTCTAAATCCGCGTGTGACATGTATCCCATGATGAGGTAACGCGTATAACTGTTGCGAAGATCTCGGCATGCAAGCCACGTAGGTAACTGCCCCTCGCGTAGAAAAGGTCGGCGTAGAAGCCAATAACTGTCACCATGGCGTAGAAGCCAAATAGTTTTCAAACTGGCGTAGAAGCCAGGTAGGCGTAGAAGCCTGATGCTGTATGGATAGGTGGCTAGCGTAAAAGATAGCCGATCTTCCTTCCTTGACTGAGGTCTTGAGCGTATTCTGGACCAAATAGCCTCATCACCCACAAATGCAAATATAGCCTGAGTTGGCGTATTCTGAGGAGATAGCATGCGGCGTACTCCTATAGCTGAAAATAGCCAGGTTGACATATTTCAAGGAGATAGCGTACAGCGTGCTCCTATAGTTGAAAATAGCTTAATGGCGTAATATGCAGAAGTACTGATGTGGACGTATTAGCCGTAATTATGGCTCACCCAGTCCTTGAAAGTAGAACCAAATCTCGTGCATTGAATACAGAGATCTGCCCCCGTCACACGCATTAACTGCAGAGACATGCCTCGAGCTCTGTACGAAGAGCAGCTTTTGATGTAGCAGTTTGTTTCGTCTTCTGATGAGCGTAAAAGCTCATACCTGCCTGTATAAACTAGGCAGCGTATTCCCTTGAATACGTAAAAGTAATTTATATCAAGGAAATGTCACTAAACGACGGTCTGGGTCTCTGTGCCGAACCATCATTACAGCCGTCGTCTAGATAGTCGTGCAGTACTCTTTGTCAGGAGTCAGGTTCACTGCATGATCTGACAGGTTCATTCGAGAAATACGAAGAGTTCCTCGTATAACTTCCCACCGCATTAGAAGCGAGTAGGTTTTACGCCAAAGTGGCGATGTAACAACATTTTTACGCCGAAGCAGCCTGGAAAATACTGCATTACGCGGGTTGTCCTGGAGCTTATATTTTACGCTGTACTTAGCGATGAAGCTCTGCTGTACGCCGATGGTTCTGAAGTCATATCTTACGCCACACAGTACTGAAACTCTGCTTTACGTGGGTTTTATGCATACTGCGTATAATTCTGCAGCGTATTTTTTATGCTTCTACTAGACCCCTTCAAAATTTTCAAATTCCTCATAATTTGAAATACTTTGAATAAAGCATGAAACGGTCAAGTCTGACCCTTTCCTCGAGGCTGATTTCTCAGCAGATTTTTAGGATCTTGTTGGGATTTGGTGTATTCTCCTTTGCCTATATAAAGGCTGCTGAGTTAACCTGTTCTTTCCACACTTCCTTCACCATACAGAGATGGTTGCCAAGATTCATCGAGTTGACTTGAGGAAGAAGAAGATCATGCTCTTCCAGCATGTAAGGAGCCGTAAAAAGAGGCGTCTTCGAGCAAATATCGTCTGCAACGATGGATCATGGAAGGATATCATAGTTTTCTTTGCTCGGGATGATCAGCAATTTTATATGGCAATTCATTCAGGAGAGAGAAAGGGTCACATTCGACCACACAGCTTGCAAGCTGTATTTTCTTCCGTTACGACGGTGGACGAGGGCAGACAAACTGGCCCTGTCTTCCAGTAATGAGTTGGGTCTGAATCCCAACTCAATCTGTCATGGCGTATGGAGGATGGGCGCTTGAATAATTTATACAGGCCCAGTTGTATATCCTCCCGCCATTAATCATTTTCTTGTTAATCGGCCGCGGAAGCCGATTAATCTGCTGTAGAAGACAACAAAGATCTCCACCAACACGAGAACCTGGCAGAACAGATTCTTGGCATGATCCTAAATGAAAATGAGAAACCCTTTGTAGCATAAGGATTTCCATCATATGTAATCATGAAGATGAAAAACCCTTTGTAGAATGGATTTCCATCATATGTAATCATGATTAATAAAGTTGTCTTCTTTTACACATCTGATGATTTGTCATATTTTGCTGTGATGAAGTCTGAATAGTGTGCAGCTTCAACACGTCTAAATAACTTTTACGCCAACTCTGACAAAAAGAGTATCTGATCTCGTCCCGTCTTTTATGCGTAACTAAGGACGCGTAGAAAACTGCTTAGCATTTAAGTCGCATATCCGAACTGTCCTGCTGTTTTGAACGAGGAGTTGCGTAGAATTTTGAACTGGCACTTCTCTGATAAGAAGAATTCTTGTTCAGACCATCATCTTCAAGAATGATTTCCCAAAAATCCTTTGAAATAGGGCGAGAAATAGCTGTCAAAACTGACCATGCTTGAACTGTAGAGAAAAGATTCTGACTAAATTTTGGATGAACTTTCATTCGACCCAAGAAGAAGAGTCATTTTTAATGCTGAACTCTGTAAGTATTGGGTACTTGGGACGTTTTGAGGCCAAGAAGGAGCATCTTCTGCGTGAACCCCTGTAGTTTGTCGTCATGAGAATTATTCAGATATACGCATACTCTGGCCTGCGTATTTTAAGATATGCGGAAAGTCACAGATCCGTAGTGTGGATGAGCATAAAATCATAAGTTTGTAGCCTCTCGAGCGTAAAAGCTGCTGAGCATAAGAGCATCCGGGCATAAAACTGTAGATTTATAGTCTCTGAAAAGAAAACTTCCGAGCGTGAAGTCGTAGATTTGTCGCCTCTGAGCGTTAAAAGCTTTCGAGCGTGAAATCATAGATTTATAGCCTCTCAGCGTGAAGTCATAGGTTTGTAGCCTCTCGAGCATAAAAGCTACCGAGCGTAAAAGCATCCGGGCGTAAAACCATAGACTTATAGCCTCTGAGCGTAAAACCGTAGATTTGTGGCTTTTCGAGCGTAAAAACTCCTTAGCGTAAAATCACGAATCTGCTCTGCACGAAAAACTTTTTGAATTCGCTGACTGTCCGTCTTCCCTAGATGATAGGCTGACGTGGTCCCCAATCATAACCAAATATTAAATATCGGATTTGGTTAGGGATTCGAAGAGTTTATCTGAACTCTATAAATACCCCAAGGCCTTCAGAGAAGAAACTCTTCATCTGTCTTTTGTGAAAGAAAAACCTTCGTCTCTTTGAGAACTCTTCTTCGTTTCTTCTCTGAGCACTCTGAGTTTTTAGCCATGGAACCAAAACAACCTTCCACCACTAAGGGAAAGAAAGCTGCCTCCTCTTCTCGCTCCTCTGCTCAAGAATGAGCGACTCCCAATGGGCTAAGCGAACCTCGCTCTGAACGAAGTGACCCACTGTCAAGCTGTGCACCGGGCGTTATAGGTAAAGCTTTTGGTACGAAAAAAAATGAATAAAACCCTTCGCACACATTGTACGTGAACGCGCTAGGTCATCTTATGTGCTGAGAGCCTGTTCGAGGAAGATGATGCACAGAGATGTTTTATCATTTACGCCCACATTCCTAATGTGTCAGCGTAAAAACACCATATTTTCGCAGTCTGGCGTAAAAGCTTTGACAGTCAAAATTTGGTGTATACTACAAATTTTGAGTGTTTACGCTCTGGATGAAAATTTTGGCGTAACAACTCAAATTTTGGCAGTCTGGCGTAAAAACACAGACTGTCAGATTTTTGTGTACACTGCTAATCTTGAATTTTACGCCTCGGAAACAGATTCCAGCGTAAAAGCTCAAGTTTTTACAGCCTTTGCGTAAAAGCACAGACTATTGATCTTTGGCATAAGCTGCAAGACTGTGATGTGTAGTATAGAAACTGACTAGTTCTTCTTGTATTTTTGTAGTTGACTTGCAGATACCTCTGTTGGCTGAGGTGATGGGTTCTGCTACTGGGATGCTGAACTCCAATTACCTGGAGGATTTATCCCATGTGACATTTCCTATTTCTGGAACCCAGTATCCTGAAGGAAGGGAAAGTTTGATATCGTCTCAAGGAGAACGAATGATGTTGAGCATGATCAACGGGGAGCCCCTGACACATATAGATGGGGCCAAATATATAAAATCAGCTTTCCTCTTCGGGGATATAATTGATAAACAATTCCAAACGAAGGCCAAGAAGGAAAATTAGGTTTTACTACTAGGGGCATGGTCATATACCTGCCCAGGAAGCTGAGAGATTATCCTATCTCGGCATTCTTCTATGCCACACATCCCAGGAAGATGTCGTGGACCCTGGCCCCTAATCTTCACGGCTAGCCGGGGAAGATATTTTATCAGAAAGGATCAGACCAAGGGTTATTTGTAAGCCACCCTTCCGGTCCGGTCATGCCTTTCAGGGGATTATTTTCGGGCAGCGTCCCGAATGAAGACACTTCACTGCTCCAACCAGTCCAATTATCGACTTTCTGTAATGACTTCATGGGGCATGGAGGAGTATACCCCAAGGTTAATCCTCGAAACAGCGGGTGAGTTAGCCCTGGGAATCTTCGATGGGTTCATTTAAGTGCCTGGGCCCTGAAGAACTTTCAGACGGAGCTGGAGAGCATTGGTCTGTACGCGGCTGTGAGTGCTACCAGTGTTGGGTTACCTCTCAACCCCAACCTATTTTTGGCTTTGATGGAGCGGTATATCTCGCTTACTGGGACTTTCTCCACTCCGCTAGGGGAGTTGGGATTGGCCCTTCACGAAATGGCAGAGATTTCAAGACTGCCAATGGGGGATACTCCTTATGAAGAGTATGTTCCCACAAACCGGGAGCTGGAGGATATAAACCCTCGGGTAGTGGCAGTATACCAGGAGCTAATGAGCCATTATTTAGCGTGCACCGCCTTCTATAATGAGCCCTCTGATTTGGCTTATACCAACAAATGGGCGTCCTATCTCTTCTTTCATCATGCCCGAGATGCTAAGCCAGACAAAGTTGTGGATAGCAGGGATAGGCCTTTGAGCCTTCTGAGCGTGCTTAATGCTCAAGTAGTCGATGATCTTATTGAAGACGCTGGGGCTTCAGATCAAGTTCTCGATGAGGGTATAGGGAATTATCCTGCAGGCACTAAAGCCTACAATTATATGAGACATTGCCGCAGGCCTCTATCATGGAAAGCTCAACTGGCTGGCTTCCTCTCTGTATGGCAACGCCGATTGGTAGTACTTGGCATTGCATCTTCGGATCGCATTCACCGCAATACCTTATGGCCTGCAGTGCGTTTGGTGTTTGGGGCAAGATTGGGCCTGCTCCCTGCCATAGTATGCCGGATACAAGTTGGCCTGAGGGCCATTACTGATGGGCTGCTTGCCGACGAAACATGGAGTGACAGCTTTGCCAGGGTAGAATTACCGTTCCTATATCTGATGGGATGGTTAATTCTTCATAACCCCAGAGTGATGTCTCCCGGCTCTGCTAGTAGTTCGAGGAATAATTTCTTGTTGAATTACAAGAATTCCACCTGGAATGTGACCACCGTCGTAGACTGTCGGCGAGCATTAAATTTTGCTCATAGCTGGAAGCTCTTCTGTATCGTCTCCACTGTACTTATCAATCAACAGGGGAGCAGGCTTCAGGATTCAGGTGAAGAGAAGACCGTTCTTTCTTCTGAAGCTTTTTATTGGTTGGTCTGCATTAGACCTTCCCATTTATTGTACAGAAGTGAAGACCACTGCTTTTTGGAGCCTTATCTGCCTAGTCGGTTCACCAGGCAGTTTGGGTATGACCAATTGCACGTGGAAAATACCATCACCAGCTTCAAGTCCAGAGGTGGACTTATTGATGGAACGAGAGGATGGCGGTACTTCATAATAGGTTGTACTGGAGTAACCTTTACTGTGCCCGCGACTTCTCTCTCCATGGAGTTGCGCATTCTCTATTCGTACGCCCAGTTTTATGTGGCTATCAATACCTTCCATCGCGATTTTGATATGCGTGGAAGTTTTAGGATGCCTTCTTATAAGTTCGCTGGAAGAGAGGAAGTCCCATCAGTTTCTTCTAACGAGGGTGAAGACTCTATCGATCCAGATAAGTTTTTGCTGGCAGTACCGAGAGGCGTAATACCTCCGCCTGCAGAGCCTCTTGTCATCCCCAATAAGCGAAGGGCTCCTATTATGAAGGAGACTTCCCCTCGCAAGAAAAAGAAGACTGTTAGTGGTCCTGTTAGGACTTCCAGCTATGAGGCTCCTAGGAGTGAGCCTGCTATTTCCCCTGTTGGGGATGATTTTTTGACTAGAGGTCCTTCGCCTATTAGAGAGGGAACCTCCACAATTCTGGCTGGCGGTGCCGGAGATTCTTTGCCCGAGGCTGCTATCGCTTCTACCGCTTTAGGTAGTGCTACGAGGTCGCCTTCGAGGCCGAGCAAAATAAGATTGCATATACCCTTATCCAGACCAGTAACGGGAGTAACTCCTACCGCGTTTGTAAGTATATCCATCGAGATTCCACCCGGAGAGCCTCGAGTGGATCTTGGTGAAGACTTGGAGGAATACCTGCCATTGTCATTTGGCGCACCCCCTTCTCCAGGTATGACAGCTCGCTTAGCATCATTAAGAAATAATTTAGCTATACTGGCTGCAGACGCGACATATATACCATCGGCCATGGGTAAATGTCATCTTTACGCCTCTTTTAGAAAAATTAACATCATGTTGATATTAACTTTTTCTTGTCTTCTATTTTAGGGGAAGACATCTATGGGGAGGGCAGCATCGACGCAACTTTTAGCTTTGTTGCAGCTCCTGCCGATGACACAAAGGTGCCCGGCTTCGAAGAGGAAACATTTTTGGGTGCCGGCTCGCCCGAAACAGTTCCGATATCTCGAGAGAAGGATGAGCCTGTCATTACGACTATGCCTCCTTTGAGTATGCCAGCCACCTCGGCCGTTGTTGGCGCCTCTACTTTTGTCGTGCCATCTGTTGAAGCAAAGATTATGACGACACCCTCTGCCGTCGTTCCTGGATGGGGATTCGTCGATATTGCAGCCACTCCCAACGTCCATTCAAATCTCGCCATGCTAATTGAGCAGTATACTAGTATTTTCTACACCACTTTGAAAACGCTGATATCAATGGTGCTGGAGAAGAATCTAGGCTTCGAGGCTCTGAGAAGGTCCTTCCAGTTTGCGATAATGCCGATCAGAGACTTCAACGACGCTGGGAGAGCTGATGCTCTGGAGCAGATAGTTAATGGTTTGGAACAACCCATTAACAATTATTTGCAACTATCCCAGGGCAGCATTGATGTCCTGATTCAGGCTGAATATGACTCTTTGACTGCGAGGCTTATTGGGGAGATGGAAACTCTGAGCAAGTCCATCGAGGCTCAACAGAAAAAGATGAATGAAGAGCATACCGTATTGGAGTATGTCATTCCCCAGCTGGCCAAGTGCGAGGCCGAATATGAGGAAGATACAGCGAGGGTCCACAAATTGAAAGATGAACTTGCTCAGGCAGAGGAGAGGGTTCTCGCTTCATCGGCAGCTAGAGATGTATTGAAGAACCGACTGGAAACGGCTCAGCAGAACCTGGCACGTATGGGTATCATCCACGCAGATTTTGTACTTGTTCGATCTGAAATATCTGCCTTGAATAATGAGAAGGCAAGGTTGGAGCGGGCTCGCGCTACAGCTTTAAGCTCCAGGAATGAGAGGATGGCCGCACTAGCACAGCAGATCCGTGATTTGACTGCTTCTCCCAAATGATGTACCATTTTGCTTTTATATGTAACTTGCTCTTTCTGGAGATAATAAAGAGACTTTATCTGACTGTGGACCCATCATTTTTGAATATAAATGACAGGCTAGGGTGAAAGTGATATCAGAGGTAATATGGACGTGATATACTTTTGGTAATCTTCAGTTGGACATATCTATTCAGAGGTTATATGGACATGATGAATATGATCCAACTAAAATTTGTACACAAAATACTATCAGAGGTAATATGGACGTGATAGGTTTTGATGTTCCAAATTAGTTAAACATATCTATTCAGAGGTTATATGGACATGATAGAATATGATCCAACTAGTTCTTTGGAAGTAGTGTTGTCAGAAGGAGATCTTCACCATACTCCGTTTGAGCAACGGAGATTAAGCATAGTACCTCTTCAGGAATTTGCCGTTGATAGGAGCCATTAACAAGTCTCCATTAGGCTTGGCTAATCTGTAAGCGCCGTTTGAGAACGTCGTCTCGATCACATAAGGGCCTTCCTATTTGGGCTGGAATTTACCCTTACTCTTGTGAGTAATAATCATTGGCCTCTTTACAGCTAAAACTAGCTCGCCAACTTTGAACACTCTTTCCTTTACTTTTTGATTAAAAGCTCTGGAAATGCGTGCCTAGTAGAATGCGATGCGCTGTTGAGCTAGGAGGCGCTTCTCGTCTAATCCTTCTAGCTCTTGAAGCCGTAATCGATCATTATTTTCCTGAGTCAACTCATTAGCCACTGCTATTCTGAGTAACGGAATTTGGATTTCAATGGGGAGAACTGCTTCGCTCCCGTATACTAATGAGAATGGGGTACAACATGTCGGTGCTCGTACCGTTGTGCGGTATGCCCAGAGATATTCTCCTAGCTTCTCGTTCCAATCTCTTTTGTTCGAAGAAACGAACTTTTTCAAGAGTTTGATAATGGTTTTGTTGAAAGCTTCTGCCAAACCATTAGCAGCAGGATTTTATGCCGTAGAGGCCGCATTTTGTATCCGATTTTTATCGCAAAATTGATGAAACGCTTGGCTGATGAATTGAGGCCCATTGTCATGAATTATCCTTCGGGGAATCCCGAAGCGATAAAAGACATGATGCTTGATGAAGCTGATCATGTTAGATGTCTTTACCTCAACAAGAGGGATCACCTCTGCCCATTTGGAGAAATAATTTATGATGGATAATATGAACCGATGACCTCTGGAAGAAGACGAGTGAATAGAACCAATGATATCCATACCCCATGCTTCAAAAGGCCAGGATGCAACCGTAGGATGTAAATGTTCAGAAGGTTGATGTATAAAATCCATGAATCTGACAGGCTTTGCATTGTCTTGCATATTTTATTGTATCTGTGATCATAGTAGGCCAGTAATAGCCCATCCTCCTGATACGATCTGGTAGCTTAGGACCGGGTTGATGCGCTCCGTATACGCCGTCGTGAGCTTCACGGATAATCCGCTGTGCCTCATCATCGGAGAGATATCTTAATAGCAGTCCATCGTAGGTTCGGCGATATAGACATTGTGAAGACGCATCAAAATAGAAGCGTAATGATCGTCTTTTGATGGATACCGCTTCTTTAGGATCCTCCGGCAAGATTCCATACGCCACGAAATCTATAAAGGGACTTCTCCAGTCTCTCTTGGGAGGATCTGTGTTCACAGCGTAGCTGCGTTCTATGTGAAAGTTGTTTTTCACACAAAATAAATCTCTGTTAAGAAGGATCACCGAATTTTGCCTTCTTATAGGAATAGCTAAATCTGCAGCTAGACTGGCCAGGGCATCAGCTTCCAGATTCTGAGATCGAGGCATATGCTCTAGGAAGAACCCTTTTAAAGATATGGCTATCTCGATCGTTGCTTGGTGATAAGGGATAAGGTCTAGATTACGGACTTCATATATTTCTCTGACTTGATTGACGATCAGCAGAGAATCACCAAATGCTTCCAGGTATTCGATATCTAATTCTTTAGTGACTTGGAGCCCGATGAGTAGAGCGTTATACTCTGACACATTATTAGAGCAGGGCTCGCTAAGAGAATATGCTCGATAGATGACGAGTTTATCAGGAGTAACAAGGACAATTCCTACTCCTGAAACCACGTTTCCCCTGGGACCAATCTTGGAGGCACCATCGAAGAATAGCTGCCATGTATCACTTTCTATTGCAGAATTATATTCTGCAACTTCGTCGGGAATGTCCTCGTATAATCTGGAGGTTTCCGGAATCGGATGAGCGGCTAGGAAATCAGCCAATGCTTGGCCTTTGATGGACTTCTGCGGGACGTACACCATATCATACGGTGTTAATAATATCGCCCAAGTCGCGAGTCGGGAATTGAGAACACTTGGCTTGTTCATCAATACCAGAAGAGGATTGATCCTGGAGATGATATGAATAGTCTGGCCTGTGACATAATGTCGCATTTTCTGCATGGCGAACATTAGGGCTAAGCATTCTTTTTCCACTGGATTATACCGGTGTTCAGTTCCGACCATCATCCTGCTTAAATAGTAGATAGCCTGTTCATGACCCTCATCGTTCTTCTGTGCAAGGAGAGCTACCAGAGAATGATCCATTGCTCGAACATACAACAAAAATGGTCTTCCTGTGATAGGAGGCACCAGAACTGGAGGATTAGTGAGGTAGCATTTGATATCATTAAACGCTTGTTGATAGGCTTCATCCCATACGAAGGATACACCTTTCTTCATGAAACGAGAAAAAAGCTGACACCTCCCAGAGAGGTTGGATATGAAACTCCGAATATAAACCAGACGACCTTGAAATCCCCTGAGTTCTCTCAGATTGTGGGGTGGTCGCATTTCTAAGATGGCCTTGACTTTATCAGGGTCCACTTGAATGCCTTTAGCGGTAATGACAAATCCAAAGAATTTGCCACTAGATACACCAAGAAAGGACTTTGTAGGATTTATTTTGAGTTGATGTTGGCGCATCAACTCAAACACTGTCTTCAAGTCTTGGATGTGATTATCCTTGAAGTGGCTTTTGACAGCTATATCATCTACGTAATATTCTACTGTTTTGCGTAAATGCTCGTGGAATATGTTACTCATAGCTTGTCACGACCCGTACCCGGAATTTGGGCATGAGTCGTGGGTACGTCCAGCCTACGCCGCAGCATCGGCGGTAGAACGCTGTCTAGGTCTCAACATATAATATCCTGTCAATAGTCTCAACTCCGCACGGAGGACAATGATAAATAATCCACAGTTCTATGATATACTCAATCACAAGCTATAAAAATAATGGCACGATGAGAATAGAAAAGAGTTCTAATAAAAACAACCACAATAATCCAACTCAAATCCTGGGTCTAAATGACCTCACAAAGTCACAAATAATAAATACATCTCAGTCTCAGTCTAAAACAATAAATGCAGAAAAATAATCTAAGAACAGCCAGGTACATTCTCCTCTAGGCTAGGCAACTCCTCTGGGGTCTCTGGAGTGAAATCTCCCTCTAATCCTGGTCCGTAATGAGTGGGACAAAAGTCCTCCAGGTCCTCTGAAAATGTTATCCAGTCAGGATTGGAGCGAAGCACAAGCACTAACAGCAGTTTCATTAAATTGACAAAATCTATAAACAGTGTAAGAGATACAAGATGGAAATAAATGCTGAAAATAAGAAGTACAGGAGAAATGAAATAGGCAATAGAGCATCTAGCAATGAACAATAAATAGTGAATGCTAGAATAAGTGAATCAGAATAAAATAGACATCTAGCTAAGTGTTTGAATTATCAGTTTATTATGTGATCGGCTTGGGACTTGATCAGGCTGGTTATATATGATTAACTATGATTCTTGTAGGTCAGGCTAACCATATGGTTAGCTATGATGCATGTAGTGGTCAGGTTAATCATATATAACAGCTATGATGCATGTAAGATGGTCAGGCCGCACCCAACGTGAGAAGTGGGGTGAGCTATGATGCATGTAAAGGATTTGGATATGATCACATAATCTACTAATAATTCCCCATCCCCCAACTAGCACGATGGATTCCAATCACGACTCCTCATGATGGGGATCTAGGGTGCTAACCCGTGTATCCATAGTGTCAGAATCAAGTATGTAATACACTACAATTTATAGAAGTAATCAACAATGAAAACTGTCAGAGAATGTACTCGCCTGTGGTCCTGAGCAAAATGTGAGGGTCGATATCCAAGATGAAATCACAATGACCTATATATAAGATAACAATGTTAAAATGGTGTTTGGAATGATAAAAGTGATTAGCTAAGTTGAAATGGAGGTGTTAGGCCATTTCTAGGTCTTACTAAAATCTACTGGTCAATACTAGCCTATATATATATCATAATAGTCCATATTGGACAAAACCTAACTAAACTAGTCATTTCTAGGTCATTACCTTGGTTCAAGTCCCACCTTATCTAATATCACTAAATGACATTTAAAGAGTGATACCTACTTACCATGACTGCTACTTTAAGTACTAACATCTAACTTAATTAACCAATACATATATACTAACTAATATTTACTTAACTAAACTAACCAATATACTACTGACATCTAACAGAACTAACAATCCCTTGCTATCACTCTTATTACCTGAACTATCTCCACACCTGATACACAACTCAGCTGGAACATTCCCCCCTCACTGTGACACACACAGCTACACATAGTGTTCTAGGGTAAACATACTGCTACTTTGCTAGGTTCACACAGGCACAGTTTCATGGAGACTTTGAAACATACTGAAATCAATTCCTATACACACACAGTCACATCTTTACACATAGGTCACTAGAACTCTTTGCACCCTCATATCACTGATACTCCAAGACACACAGGAAACTAGGTTCTATGGAACTCACACACACACAAGTGCACACAGACACTTACCTACACCTCTCACTGAAACCAATCACTATACTCAATACTGATACTGAAACACTAGGGAATATCCTGATTCACATTGGCTCAATTACTGAAGTACTGAACCACACAGGTTCTAGTTATACACACTCCACACACAAACACCTACCCAGAATCCTGTACACTGCACAGTTCTTGCTCACAACCTATCTATACACACATATATATCTATTACTCAGTCACACAGGTAATACACAGTTTGCTCCTCCCTAATCTGATACACATTGCACATACTGAAATTGGTACACACTGATATACATAGGTACACTCAGGTAGGCACTCATCTCACTCTGCTCTCAACTGCACAGGGAAGACACTGATGTTTATCACAGAAATCTGAGAATTCCTCACACAAACAGAAACTGAACTGCTCTCTCTCACACACCTACAGTTTACACACACTTAGACACACAGAGAATTCACATAGGTTTATTTTGAGACACACACATATAAATTCTCTGATTCTCACGAGTTGCACACACTAGGTACAGTTTCAATTGACTGTACATAGAGCTACACACCTAACACTGGTACATTCAGTTTCACATAGACACACACAGATTCTACCCAATGATCTAACTGACACCCAAACACACAGGATATACACAAGTTCACCCAGACACTCTATTTTGCACAGCTGCACTCACAGATCTGGTACATATACCCAGATATGCTGAAACCTTAATCCTATACACAGAACTACTCACAGGCACATATGCCCCACACATACTCAGGTACATCCAACCCGACTACACAATTTCCCCCAAATGTACACAACACAGTTCTGATACCCGACTGTGCACAACCTATTTACAACACAGTATATATATATACATATAGATTCATATATCAACTATGCAGAAATTAACTAAGTTAGATAGGTACGTTCCTAATAACATATCATCAAACATATGCAGTGCAGATAAACAAATATACATACAACCCATGAATCCTCAACCCAAAACCCTAAAATCGAGTTCCACCTACACATATGTGATGAAATCAGTCTACATACCAATACCTAGGGTTAGGGTTCCTGATAATTGGGGAAAACCCCATGTTGGTCACCAAAACCCAATCCAAAACCCTAAAAATCGAACTACACAGCAAGGGTTCCCTAATGGCCAACAATCGACAGAAAAACAGAAATTAAAGGATAAAAAATTCGAATTTACCTATAGAGATGGGTTCTCAAATGGGAGTTCTTCTTCCCCAAGGTTCCTTGGCCCACGTTCCTTGCTTTCCTTGCTTTGGAGGAGGAAGATGGAAGCCCTAGGGTTAAATCTCGAAAATTGGGTGGGGAGATGGTTTCTCTTGATGGAGGCTAGGGTTTCTCCTTTCTACATGAAGGAAGAAGTGGCTCCCTTTTATATTTAACAACTAGGTTAGGGTTTCAAAGCTTAGTTTTAGGTTAAACCTTTATGGTTAGGTCATGTAGAACCTAATTAACTAGGGTTTAGTCAATTTAGGGTTTGAGGTTCCACCCAAAAATTGGAATTCTAGGGCTTCTCTAGAATTGGTCTTCAAATTAGGGTTTCACTAAAACTAGGTCATGACTTAGGGTTTCACTCTAGGGTTAGTCTTAATGGAAGATTCTAGGGTTAGACCTAAATCCAATATCACTAACAATATAAATAGTTTATAAAACTCAGCAATTAATTAAACACAAAATTATTCAAAATAGTGAAATTACACAAATGTCCTTATTTAGAATTGTGGTAGTGACAAGTCTACCCTCCTAAAAGAAATTTCGTCCTCGAAATTGGACTGAACTAGAACAAGAATGAAATCAGAAAAGGAATATACCTCAAGTCTAGAAGAGATACGGGTATTGCTCGCGCATTTCGTCCTCTCTCTCCCAGGTCGACTCCCCTGGAGAGTGATATCTCCATGCTACACGAACCAAAGGAATAGTTTGGTTCCGCAACACCTTCTCTCTGCGGTCCAAGATCTCTACGGGCTGCTCGGGGTAGCTGAGCGTCGGACCAACCTCAATCTTCGAGTGATCAAGTACGTGACTAGGGTCTGCCACGTACCGTCTCAGCTGTGACACGTGGAACACATCATGAACTCCCTCCAATGCAGGCGGCAAGTCCAGTCTATATGCCACTGCACCTATCCTCACAAGGATAGCGAAGGGTCCGATGTAGCGTGGGCTAAGCTTCCCGCCTCTGCCAAAATGAATCGTACCACGCGTCGGAGAAATCCGTAGAAATACTAGATCGCCAACCTGAAACTCAAGGGGTCTACGGTGGCTGTCGGCCCAATGCCGCTTTCTGTCCTGCGCCACTCGCAGTCTATCTCTGATGAGTTTTACCTTTTCTGCTGCATCCACGACCATTTCTGGTCCTAGCAAGGCTCTCTCTCCAACGTCGTCCCAAGATAACGGTGTACGACACCTCCGTCCATAAAGAGCCTCAAATGGTGACATCTCGATGCTGGCCTGGTAGCTGTTGTTGTAAGCAAACTCTACCAGGTGCAGATGATCCTCCCAAGAACCTCCGAGATCTAGAACGCAAGTGCGTAACATATCATCGAGAGTCTGAATAGTCCTTTCAGACTGCCCGTCTGTCTGGGGGTGATATGCGGTACCGAACTTGAGCTGAGTGCCCAAGCTAGCCTGCAGACTCCTCCAGAAGTGGGAAGTGAAACGACTATCCCGATCCGAGACGATGCTCACAGGAACTCCATGAAGTCTAACAATCTGTCGCACGTACATCTCTGCTAGCCTCTCTGTCGACGTGCCCACCTTGAAAGGTAAGAAATGGGCTGATTTGGTCAACCTGTCCACGATGACCCAAATCGCGTCCTTCCCTCCTGGAGAACGTGGAAGCCCTGAAACAAAATCCATGGTCACGTGCTCCCATTTCCATTCAGGAATCGGTAAAGGTTGAAGCAAACCACCTGGCCTCTGTCGGTCTGCCTTTACCTGCTGGCACACTAGACACCGGGATACGAAGCGTGCTACCTCGCGCTTCATTCCATACCACCATACGTGCTCCCTCAAGTCTCGGTACATCTTGTTGGCACCGGGATGCATCGAGTACTGAGAGCGGTGTACCTCCTGCAAAACCTCCTCGCGCAGCTCTCCGCTCGGCACACATATCCTCGTGCCGTGCCGTAAAGAACCATCATCTGCGATAGTAAAGTCGTCTGACAATCCCATCTAAACTTGTGCTCTGATACTCCTCAAAGTCTCATCATCGTACTGTGCAGCTCTGATCCTGTCCATCAGTTCGGACTGTATCTGCAATCCCCACATCTGAACCTCAGTACCGGGAACTAACACCTCAATCTTCAAGCTTTCCAGATCAGCCAATAAATGTCTATCTGTCGTCAAGTACATAGCCATCGGATACCTGCTCAAGGCATCGGCGACTACGTTGGCCTTCCCTGGATGGTACTGCAATGAGATATCGAAGTCCTTCATCAACTCCAACCACCTCCTCTGCCTCATGTTCAGCTCCTTCTGTGTGAATACGTACTTCAAGCTCTTGTGGTCTGTGAAGATCTCCACACGCTCTCCTTACAAGTAATGTTTCCACAGCTTTAGAGCAAAGATAACTGCTGCCAACTCTAAATCGTGGGTGGGGTAGTTCTTTTCATGAGGGCGTAACTGCCTGGAAGCATAGGCAATTACCTTTCCGTGCTGCTGAAGAACACATCCCAGACCCTTCCCTGAAGCATCACTGTAGATGGTGAAACTACCTGTCCCTGCTGGCAACGTCAAAACTGGAGCTGTTGTCAACCTCTTCTTCAGTTCATCAAATGCAGCCTGGCACTCCTCCGTCCAGACAAAATCCACATCCTTCCTAGTCAGCCTGGTCATCGGCGCTGCAATCTTGGAGAAGTCTTGTACAAACCTCCTGTAGTATCCTGCTAGCCCGAGAAAACTCCTGATCTCAGCTACCGAACTGGGGGTAGCCCACGACTCCACTGCCTCGATCTTCTTTGGGTTTACCGAGATTTCGTCACCCGATACCACATGCCCAAGAAATTCGACCTTGTCAAGGAAGAATTCACACTTAGAGAGTTTCCCGTACAGCTTCTCCCTCCTGAGAGTCTCTAAGACCAACCTCAGGTGCTCTTCGTGCTCCTCCGGGGTCTTGGAATACACAAGAATATCGTCAATGAACACCACCACGAACTTGTCAAGTTACTGGTGGAACACCTTGTTCATCAGGTTCATGAATACTGCCGGTGCATTGGTTAAACCAAATGGCATCACCATGAACTCAAACTGGCCGTATCTGGTCCGAAAAGCTGTCTTCGACGTGTCTTCTTTCTTCACCTTCACCTGGTGATAGCCTGACCTCAAATCAATCTTTGAAAACACCCTTGCCCCGCTCAACTGATCGAAAAGATCATCTATCCTCGGTAGCGGGTACTTGTTCTTGATAGTGATATTGTTCAAAGCTCTATAATCAATGCACATGCGCATCGTGCCGTCCTTTTTCGGTACGAACAATACCGGAGCTCCCCATGGTGATGAACTGGATTTGATGAAGCCTTTGTCCTGCAGCTCCTCAACTTGTTTCTTCAGCTCTGCCAGCTCGCTGTTGTTGACTCTATAAACATGTTGTGAAATGGGCTCCGCTCCTGGAACCAAGTCTATAGAGAATTCAACATCTCTGTCTGGCGGCAAGCCTGGCAACTCTTCTGGAAATACATCCAGGAACTCCGCTATCAGAGGATGTGGCAACTCCTCTTCTTCCGTCCTGGCTCCGCAAAATGTGCTCCTCCTCTGTTCCGCTGCTCCTCTGACGACCTCAAATTCCGGCTCTCCTGGTGGTCTAAATAATACTCTGCCTCTATAACAATCTATAGTAGCATGATGCCTACTCAACCAGTCCATTCTGAGTACAATATCATACCCGGGAAGTGGCATGACAAGTAAGCTCACGCTCAACTCTCGGCCTCCTACTGACACTCTCCGGTCCTTGCAGTGATCACAGACTAGGATAATACCTCCACCAGTCGTGATCTTGCAAGTCCTAGCTAATGGTTCTGTGTCTAAATGATGTCGAAGTGCATAAGATACAGACACAAAACTATGGGAAGCGCCAGAGTCGAATAAGGTAAATGCGGGAATACAATCGAGAAGAACCGAACCTGTGATCAAGTCTCCTGCTGGCTCGATCTCCTCGACTGCCATGGCGTATGCTCGCCCCTGGGGTGCACCTCTCTGCTGCTGATGCTGGGCGAACTTCTGATGTTGTGGTGGGAGTGGTCCCCTCTGTTGTTGGCCCCCTGGTACGGTAGGTACCCTGTCTGATCCTCTCTGGGCGGCTGCTCCACCCTGACCTGGACGAAAGGTAGGACAATCCTTCAGCTGGTGTGTCATCGATCCATAGGATAGACATGAGCCTAGTCTCTTCCTGCAGATATCTCTAGTATGTCCCATCTTCCCGCAGTACGCGCACTGGATGGCGGGCAGGTTCTGTCTCTGTTGCTGCTGCTGGACCTGCCCTCGGGCTGGTGCCTGATGCTGCTGCTGAAAGGGTCTCTGCTGTTGCTGCTGAAAGTGTGGACGCTTGCCCGGATCCGTACTACTGTTTGCTTCTCCGGAACCATCGCGTCCCCTCTTGGGCCTGAGGCCCAAGTCGTCCTCGGCTACTTGGGCATCCATCAATATGCCCTCGTAGGTAGCTGTGCGACGTTCCGACGTGCGAGACTTGATCTCCCTTGTCAGCCCCTTTCTGAATTTCCGGGCCCTGTCCCCCGGTTCTCTAATCATTGATGGCGCGAAGCGGCTAAGGCGGGAAAACTCTGCGGCATACTCGTCGACGGACGAGCTCCCCTGGGCTAAGTCATGGAACTGACTCTCCAAAGCTCCCAGGGCAACATCAGGAAAGAACTTCTCCTTGAAGAGCTCCTTGAAATCCTCCCAAGTGAGTCCCCTGCGCAAGAGTCTCGGCTCCGTACGAAACTACGTCAAGGCAATATCGAACATCTGGCTGCCAGCGGCCTCGATCTGGAGGGCCTCTGGAAGCTGTGCCAAGCGTAAGTTTCTCTCGATGTCCTCTAGCCAATCATCGGCGTAGAGTATCCCTTCTGTCCCCTTGAACTCCCAAGGCATCATCCTCTTGAAATCCACAATGGTGCCCGGCCTCTGGTGGTGCTGATCAGGACGCTGCTGCTGCTGAGTGACTCTCTCCACAGCCTGGAGAGCCACTTGGTGAGCATTCTCCATGTTCACCCTCATCATCTCTGTCTGGGCCTGATGTGCCTCAGCCTGCACTCTCTGGGCCTCTGCCGACGTCCTCTGGGCATCGACCATGCCCTGAATCAAAGCGAACATCTGTGCTCCATCGACGGGCACACCTCCTGGATGCTGAACTGGTGGTGGTGGTAGAGGCCCCGTCGTAGCTGTGGGGACCCTCTGAACTGGTGGTGGAGGACCCCCGAATGCTGCAGACACTCCCACATGTACTGGAGATGTAGGAGGTGCTGCGAATGTCTGTCCGGCCGGGCGAGAGGTGGCAGACCTCTCTGAAGCTGCTGCTCCGAGTCTCTGGGACCTGGTCCTCGGCATCCTGAAGACAGATCGAAAGAATCAATTAAAGTAATAAACACGATATCATCAAGGAAGGACAGTAAATTTCTAAGGAAAAACATTAAGAGTAGTATTATGAGAATCGGAAATTCCTAATTGTGATTGAGCATATCCTCGGTCAAATTCTTATTTCCTAAAACAGGCTCGTAGTAATACTCTAAGCGAGCACCACTACGATATCGCTCTAATACGGTTCTAGGACTAGACTACTGACCTGCATGGGCCACCACTAAAAACGTGTCACGACCCGTACCCGGAATTTGGGCATGAGTCGTGGGTACGTCCAGCCTACGCCGCAGCATCGGCGGTAGAACGCTGTCTAGGTCTCAACATATAATATCCTGTCAATAGTCTCAACTCCGCACGGAGGACAATGATAAATAATCCACAGTTCTATGATATACTCAATCACAAGCTATAAAAATAATGGCACGATGAGAATAGAAAAGAGTTCTAATAAAAACAACCACAATAATCCAACTCAAATCCTAGGTCTAAATGACTTCACAAAGTCACAAATAATAAATACATCTCAGTCTCAGTCTAAAACAATAAATGCAGAAAAATAATCTAAGAACAGCCAGGTACATTCTTCTCTAGGCTAGGCAACTCCTCTGGGGTCTCTGGAGTGAAATCTCCCTCTAATCCTGGTCCGTAATGAGTGGGGCAAAAGTCCTCCAGGTCCTCTGAAAATGTTATCCAGTCAGGATTGGAGCGAAGCACAAGCATTAACAGCAGTTTCATTAAATTGACAAAATCTATAAACAGTGTAAGAGATACAAGATGGAAATAAATGCTGAAAATAAGAAGTACAGGAGAAATAAAATAGGCAATAGAGCATCTAGCAATGAACAATAAATAGTGAATGCTAGAACAAGTGAATCAGAATAAAATAGACATCTAGCTAAGTGTTTGAATTATCAGTTTATTATGTGATCGGCTTGGGACTTGATCAGGCTGGTTATATATGATTAACTATGATTCTTGTAGGTCAGGCTAACCATATGGTTAGCTATGATGCATGTAGTGGTCAGGTTAATCATATATAACAGCTATGATGCATGTAAGATGGTCAGGCCGCACCCAACGTGAAAAGTGGGGTGAGCAATGATGCATGTAAAGGATTTGGATATGATCACATAATCTACTAATAATTCCCCATCCCCCAGCTAGCACGATGGATTCCAATCACGACTCCTCATGATGGGGATCTAGGGTGCTAACCCGTGTATCCATAGTGTCGGAATCAAGTATGTAATACACTATAATTTATAGAAGTAATCAACAATGAAAACTGTCAGAGAATGTACTCGCCTGTGGTCCTGAGCAAAATGTGAGGGTCGATATCCAAGATGAAATCACAATGACCTATATATAAGATAACAATATTAAAATGGTGTTTGGAATGATAAAAGTGATTAGCTAAGTTGAAATGGGGGTGTTAGGCCATTTCTAGGTCTTACTAAAATCTACTGGTCAATACTAGCCTATATATATATCATAATAGTCCATATTGGACAAAACCAAACTAAACTAGTCATTTCTAGGTCATTACCTTGGTTCAAGTCCCACCTTATCTAATATCACTAAACGACATTTAAAGAGTGATACCTACTTACCATGATTGCTACTTTAAGTACTAACATCTAACTTAATTAACCAATACATATATACTAACTAATATTTACTTAACTAAACTAACCAATATACTACTGACATCTAACAGAACTAACAATCCCTTGCTATCACTCTTATTACCTGAACTATCTCCACACCTGATACACAACTCAGCTGGAACATTCCCCCCTCACTGTGACACACACAGCTACACATAGTGTTCTAGGGTAAACATACTGCTACTTTGCTAGGTTCACACAGGCACAGTTTCATGGAGACTTTGAAACATACTGAAATCAATTCCTATACACACACAGTCACATCTTTACACATAGGTCTCTAGAACTCTTTGCACCCTCATATCACTGATACTCCAAGACACACAGGAAACTAGGTTCTATGGAACTCACACACACACAAGTGCACACAGACACTTACCTACACCTCTCACTGAAACCAATCACTATACTCAATACTGATACTGAAACATTAGGGAATATCCTGATTCACATTGGCTCAATTACTGAAGTACTGAACCACACAGGTTCTAGTTATACACACTCCACACACAAACACCTACCCAGAATCCTGTACACTGCACAGTTCTTGCTCACAACCTATCTATACACACATATATATCTATTACTCAGTCACACAGGTAATACACAGTTTGCTCCTCCCTAATCTGATACACATTGCACATACTGAAATTGGTACACACTGATATACATAGGTACACTCAGGTAGGCACTCATCTCACTCTGCTCTCAACTGCACAGGGAAGACACTGATGTTTATCACAGAAATCTGACAATTCCTCACACAAACAGAAACTGAACTGCTCTCTCTCACACACCTACAGTTCACACACACTTAGACACACAGAGAATTCACATAGGTTTATTTTGAGACACACACATATAAATTCTCTGATTCTCACGAGTTGCACACACTAGGTACAGTTTCAATTGACTGTACATAGAGCTACACACCTAACACTGGTACATTCAGTTTCACATAGACACACACAGATTCTACCCAATGATCTAACTGACACCCAAACACACAGGATATACACAAGTTTACCCAGACACTCTATTTTGCACAACTGCACTCACAGATCTGGTACATACACCCAGATATGCTGAAACCTTAATCCTATACACAGAACTACTCACAGGCACATATGCCCCACACATACTCAGGTACATCCAACCCGACTACACAATTTCCCCCAAATGTACACAACACAGTTCTGATACCCGACTGTGCACAACCTATTTACAACACAGTATATATATATACATATAGATTCATATATCAACTATGCAGAAATTAACTAAGTTAGATAGGTACGTTCCTAATAACATATCATCAAACATATGCAGTGCAGATAAACAAATATACATACAACCCATGAATCCTCAACCCAAAACCCTAAAATTGAGTTCCACCTACACATATGTGATGAAATCAGTCTACATACCAATACCTAGGGTTAGGGTTCCTGATAATTGGGGAAAACCCCATGTTGGTCACCAAAACCCAATCCAAAACCCTAAAAATTGAACTACACAGCAAGGGTTCCCTAATGGCCAACAATCGACAGAAAAACAGAAATTAAAGGATAAAAAATTCGAATTTACCTATAGAGATGGGTTCTCAAATGGGAGTTCTTCTTCCCCAAGGTTCCTTGGCCCACGTTCCTTGCTTTCCTTGCTTTGGAGGAGGAAGATGGAAGCCCTAGGGTTAAATCTTGAAAATTGGGTGGGGAGATGGTTTCTCTTGATGGAGGCTAGGGTTTCTCCTTTCTACATGAAGGAAGAAGTGGCTCCCTTTTATATTTAACAACTAGGTTAGGGTTTCAAAGCTTAGTTTTAGGTTAAACCTTTATGGTTAGGTCATGTAGAACCTAATTAACTAGGGTTTAGTCAATTTAGGGTTTGAGGTTCCACCCAAAAATTGGAATTCTAGGGCTTCTCTAGAATTGGTCTTCAAATTAGGGTTTCACTAAAACTAGGTCATGACTTAGGGTTTCACTCTAGGGTTAGTCTTAATGGAAGATTCTAGGGTTAGACCTAAATCCAATATCACTAATAATATAAATAGTTTATAAAACTCAGCAATTAATTAAACACAAAATTATTCAAAATAGTAAAATTACACAAATGCCCTTATTTAGAATTGTGGTAGTGACATAGCTCGTTGGTACGTAGCCCCGGCATTCTTCAGTCCGAAGGGCATGACCGTATAGCAATATACCCCCAATGGTGTCCGGAAGGCAGTATGCTTCTCGTCTTCAGGATGCATCTTGATTTGATTGTATCCTGAAAATCCGTCCATGAAAGACATGCGTTCAAAACCGCACGTATTATCGATCATGACGTCTGTAATGGGAAGAGAAAACTTATCCTTGGGGCTGGCTACATTCAGATCTCGGTAATCGATGCAGACACGTACTTTCCTACTTTTTTCATGATTGGGACAACATTGGCGACCCAGTCGGAATGTTGTTCTTCCCGGATGAACCCGCAGGCTATCAACTTCTTGATTTCAGCTTCAATGGCGTCCATCATATCCGGGCGGAACCGGCGTTGATGTTGCTTTACAGGCTTCGAATTGGGCAATATATTGAACTTATGAGTAGCCACTTTTGGATTAAGACCTAGCATATCCTCATAATTCCACGTAAAGACGTCGATATATTCTTTTATCAGCTGGATTATTTCTTCCTTTTCTTCTTCGGAAAGATTGTTACTGATAAATATCGGCTTTGGTGAAATCTCATCTCCAACATCGATCTGGATAACTTTATCTTCAGTGGGGGGTTCTCTCTGCTCGAACCTGAGTTCCCACTGTGTATCCATTTGCTGAGCCCAAGAGTCATTCTCAAACGGTTCAGATTTTTGTTCGTTTGCTTTGAGGGAATCTGTCAATACCGTATTTACTGATAATGCTCGTTCGAGATCATTATATGAGCCGGAGGACGACGAGCCATCTTGAGAAGAGGAAAAGATATCCTCATTTGACTCCAAAGTTGCAAGGGAGGTGGTATACCCTAACCTGAAACGAGTTCGTTGACAGTAGGGATCAATGTGCAACGGCATTCGTCTGCCTTTCCCATAGTTAAGACCTGGTTCCAGCTTTAAGTCATAACCCATACTTTGCATAATCTTTAAAGCTTGCGGGCTATATCTGTGAACCTGCATTTTACCAGCATCGTCATCGGAAGAATCTTCTTGTACAGTCGGTTCATTGCACATGCGAACGAAGACTATTGGATGCTGACTGCTGCGAGTAGGCGGGACAATAAAGATAGAATTCTCATGTGGCCCATATGTCGTGATGACATTAGATGGTGACGCTACTTCCCACATATACGGATGATAGTAATCTATAGCTGTCAAGATTTTTTGTGCTATAGGTTCTATATCATTATGGGGAGAGGATTCCTGTTTAGGAATTTGAGCGTCAATGTACTGGAAAAGAGGATCTTTATTATCATCAGAAATCACGTTCCTAGTTATATTTACATCAATCGGCTGCTTGTTACGCCGAAGGTTGATGACCAAAGGTGGAGGCTTCTGGTTCAAAGTGATCACTAGAGGATTACCTCCTTTTCCTGACTTGGCTTTGTTCAGGTGGATAGCCATGGGTTCCATGACTTTCGGACGAGTAGTTCGCCCTTTCACCTTGATTGACAAAGGTTGCTCGGTAGAGGGTTCTTCTGGCTCCCGGTGAGATTCCTCCTCTGTCTTGCCTGACACCTCCTCCATGTAGTCTTGGGTGTACAACATGGCATCGGAGTAGTAGAATTCTACTCCTTTAAATGGGTTAAAGTCAGCAAACTCCGTTTGTACTGTTCCTTGGGCATCTACATATTTAAAGCATTGATGTAGAGTTGAAGGAACGATGTTGTGATTGTGGATCCATGGTCTGCCCAGCAGAATATTGTAGGACACCTCTAAATCAATGACATAGCATGTAGCCACTAATCTGAGGTCGCCAATCTGGATTCTCAGACGAATCTTCCCCAACGGCTTACTTTTCCTGGCGTTGAAGCCTACGATTGTAGTGGTGGTGCAAGCCAATTCACTGGTAGGAATTCTCAGCGGTCTGAGCAGACTATGAGGAATGATACTGATCGATGATCCCAGATCTATGTGAATCCGGTCAACTTCCACAGAACCGACGTATCCGATGTAATAGAGGGGTCTGTCATGCTTGTTATGTTTTAACAGCATATCATCTTGGGTGAAAGTGATATTCGGGACCACCTCCATAACACTATGGCATTGAGGACATGCCACAGGTTCTTCATCAGGGGACTTGAGCTGGGTCAAGTATGCATCCGCCTGTATTAATGCTTCACTCAGGGCTTGACGAGTGTCTTTAGAGAGCCTGAGTAGTTCAAAAATGGACAATCTGGCTGGTGTATTAGCCAACTGGGCCAGGATATCGAAGTTATATGGCTTCTCCAAACCTTTGTTTTGAATATTTTTTAAAGGTTTATCAAAGCGCACTTCTTTTTGCTTGCCCTTGTCCGCCGAAGGTGGTCTAGAAGGACCGGCCGCTGGTATAACAGGTTTCGCTTCTGAAGGTTTGGCAGATGAAGTGTCTGCCGGTGCATCTTCCTGAATTCCTCTATAGTCCTTGAGCTAGGCTTTCCCTGAATGGGTTCCAGTAGCCAAAACCTCTTCTTCTGATGTCGAGGATACCGCAACCATATGACATAGTTTACGCTTCGAGTTCTTTTTAGACTTAGCCTTAGCAGCTTGAGTCTCTTCCTCGATCTCTGACACCAGATCTGGATGAACCCACATAATCTTGCCACGTTGGGTAGTTAGGGGTACCAGGTCATGATTTTGACCCCTGGCCGGAGGGAGATTAACAATATTCATCGTTGTCCAGGAAATAGGTACAACACCATCCGAAACTTCTTGAGGGGGCAGATTGCCAAATTGAAGAGAGATCATGTTGGTTGTGACCGTCTTCTCGCTATTGCGCAGAGTGATGGCCTTAGCGTCGATCAACTCCTGGATTTTCCTTTTTAGTACATAACACGCCTTTGTGGGGTGATGTATATACCTATGGAAAATGTAGTACTTGGGGTTATTGGTACTGCCAACTTTATTAGGCCGCTTTACCACAGGGAGGGTAATCTTGCCGTTTTTGACTAGACACTCGAATATGCTCGGAATATCGTCGTCGTCAAAAGAGTATACTTCAATGGGCCTGGAAGTCCCAGATTTCGTCTGTGCGATTGCCGCAGTCTTTTGCCTGGACGTATTGATCGCCAGAGCTTCTTTTCCTTTGGAACCACAGGGATGGTTGCTATTGGAGGATGACTTATTGCCTCTATCAGAGGCAGATATCATAATTCCATTATCACGCGCCTTCCGACTGTTGTCTTCAGCGGCTACCGCTGAGATGATGAACGAGGGCCAATCATGGAACTGATATGGTCCTGTGAACACCGAGATCACTGGAAGAAGATTCTTTCTGCAAATATCCACCAATGCTGAGTCTGGAACTCCGGGAGGCATTTGCAAAGTGGCTTGACAAAAATGTTCGATGAAAGTACGAACGTTCTCTTTCTCTTTCTGCTTTACTTCGATGAGTGAGGACATAGACATGCCCATCCCTCCTTCATAGAATCGAGCGAAGAACAGAGTCTTGAAATCTTCAAAGGAAGTAATGTAGTTGTCCGCAAGACTGTGGTACCACTGATAAGCCACTCCCGAGAGACAGCCTTTGAACACTCGAGTGAGAAGGGCGTTATTTCCTTACAATAACACCGTCATCATACTAAAGTAGTTCATGTACTATCTCGGTGAAGTCTTTCCCTTAAACAAAGCCATAGTCTGTGGTTTGTATTTAGGAGGAAAAGGGATCTCATCCCAGATAGCTAGGTAAGGCTGGTTGATTCCCAATTTCTTGAGCTGATCCTTATGTCTTAAGGCATAAAATTGGGCTTTCAATTCCCGCACTACCTGCATCGGATCTTCAGTCGATAGAGGGACCACAGAGTGATGAGAGATCGGTTGTATTGTAACTCCAACAGGAGGCAATACATTCTCCGAATTAGGAAGTGGAGGAGCTGCTGACTCCTGATTTAGAGCAGGCTCCTGATTCGCATTGGATGGTGGTAAGTCCACCCCCATACGTATCTGAGTCGGAGGGACCGATGCTTGAGCCATAGCTGCTGTGTGTTGAGTCAGCATCATCTGGTACATATTCTCCATCATGGATTGTATCTCTTTCAGAGATGTCTCCAACACAGTGATGCGTTGCTCAGTACTTCCTGATGGGGAAGCCTCTTCGCGTTCATCTTCAATGGCATAGACTCCCATTTCTCTGGATGTCATTGAAGGGTTAGTATAGGTCTCTATAAAGATTGACTCTATACTTTTAGCATCCGATTCGGGAAACTGGCGACTCCCAGTGTCGGAATCAGAAGAATACGAAGCCGGTTGTCGTGATCTCGAACGGGTGTTTCGGAACACCCCAGCTTCAATATTCTCAAGGAGTTTGTCGAATCTTCTTTGGCTTGGAGTTCTAGAGGGATGACGTCTCGAATTCGACCTTCCTCTAGGAACGTGTGAAGCCATATTCACTGATGCAAATGTAGGCTCTTCTTCCTGAAAAGACAGAGAGTAGTTCAACCGGTCGAAAACTGACCGTTTTGCTTCAGAACAGCAATAATTAACTACAATCCTATGACTATTACAACAGTACTCCCTAGGGGGCGTAATAGACATGTTGGAAGATCCCCTATCCTTGCGCTTCTGAATCAGATATTTACGCAAGTCAGGAGGATTAACAGAAGAAGAAGAAGAAGGCTTGTTCCTCCTGTTTACATCAGTTGGCATGCGGATATTGGGAACCATAACTTTTCCCCTGCCACCCGTATACAGCAGTTCAGCCATATGAGTAGCCGATGATCCCCGAGGAGTGTGTCTCTCCGTAAACCGGGCCTTTTTATGCTAAGGGGCTTAACCTGGCGTAATCTGGAACTCTGCTCAGGTTGGAGTAAAACTGAGGAAGTCCTAAATCGGCCATCAGCTTCTCGCATAATCTGGAGAGCGGGCAGATTCTTCTCTTACTGGCGTAAAGGACGAGAAGTTGAGAAATCCGCCACTTGTTTTCCCTTGCATAGATTGCAGGGACCATCTGCTTTCCCATGGAGGGAAGATGCATTTTTATGCACAGAGCGCGTTTGGATTCTGATTTGGCGTTGAGGCATTATCAGAAATTTTGTCTGCCATGTCACAGACGGGAGACAGAATTTTACGCGCAGAGCGCGGAGTAGACTTCTGGACTAGCACTGAGGCATTGCCAAAAGTTTTGTCTGCCACGTCACAGACGGGAGACAAAGTTTTACGCGTAGAGCGCGGAGTAGACTTCTGGACTAGTACTGAGGCATTTTCAAAAGTTTTGTCTGCCACGTCACAGACGGGAGACAGAGTTTTACGCACGGGGCACGGAGGTTGCGAAGCTACAACCTTGCTGGTCGGAGAAACCAGAGAGTCGGCAGGAATGGTAGGAGAAGTCCGAGGCATCCACACCTTACACAATTTCCTGTTGTCTTGGACAGAGAGAGAGTGAGAGCGACCCCCTGCTCGAAGCATATATTCGTAGGCGGATTGGTTGAACTGGATGACCAAGGTCTTCTTTATTGATCCTACTGATACTGCATCATGTTGAGCAATTGCTTTCTCGTCAGATGAGAAAGAGGTCCCCAGCAGAGTCGCCATCTTGTGTTTGATAATAAACGAAAGAAATGAAACTAGGTTTATACGAAACCCTTTCTTTGGTTTACAAACAAGAAGTACAATTAATCCTATACGAGGATGTTAAGTACAAAATTTAATCTGGGTAAATATTGCTATAGGAGTCTGATCTGCAGTCGATCACTTTGTCCTTTGGACCACACGATGATGAAGAAGTGCTGTAGAAGACGGAGAAGCTTCAAAGATTGCAAAGGGGAGTGGATGCTCGATGCCAAAATCGTCGATCACTACTCTCTGTCTGTGCTCTACTCTCTTTTCAATCTCTTTTTCTCCCTATTTTCGACCTTCGACCCTGGACCTCCGTGGACGGAGGTCTCTATTTATAGGGTTTTAGTGACAGTAACCGTCCAGTCGGCATAGAAGCCGGACAGTAGAGAGTGTGGCACTTTTTATGTGGCGGTTATAATAACTGCCACCCACATATAAATGATCTTCTGAATCCGCATGTGACGTGTGTCCCATGATGAGGTAACGCATATAACTACTGCGAAGATCTCGTCATGCAAGCAACGTAGGTAACTGCCCCTAGCGTAAAAAAGGTCGGCGTAGAAGCCAATAACTATCACCATGGCGTAAAAGCCAAATAGTTGTCAAACTAGCGTAGAAGCCAGGTAGGCGTAGAAGCCTAGTAGGCGTAGAAGCCTGATGCTGTATGGATAGGTGGCTAGCAAAAAAGATAGCCGATCTTCCTTCCTTGATTGAGGTCTTGAGCGTATTCTGGACCAAATAGCCTTATCACGCACAAATGCAAATATAGCCTGAGTTGGCATATTCTGAGGAGATAGCATACGGCGTACTCCTATTGCTGAAAATAGCCAGGTCGGCATATTTCAAGGAGATAGCGTACAGCGTGCTCCTATAACTGAAAATAGCCTGATGGCGTAATAAACAGAAGTGCTGATGTGGACGTATTAGCCGTAATTATGGCTCACCCAGTCCTTGAAAGTAGAACCAAATCTCGTGCATTGAATGCAGAGATCTGCCCCCGTCACGTGCATTAACTGCAGAGACGTGCCTCGAGCTCTGTACAAAGAGCAGCTTTTGACGTGGCGGTTTGTTTTGTCTTCTGCTGAGCGTAAAAGCTCATATCTGCCTGTATAAAACTAGGCAGCATATTCCCTTGAATGCGTAAAAGCAATTTATATCAAGGAAATATCACTAAACGACGGTCTGGGTCTCTGTGCCGAACCATCATTACAGCCGTCGCCTGGATAGTCGTGCAGTACTCTTTGTCAGGAGTCAGGTTTACTGCATGATCTGACAGGTTCATTCGAGAAATACGAAGAGTTCCTCGTACAACTTTCTACTGCATTAGAAGCGAGTAGGTTTTACGCCAAAATGGCGATATAACAACATTTTTACGCCGAAGCAGCCTGGAAAATACTGCATTACGCGGGTTATCCTGGAGCTTATAATTTACACTGTACTTAGCAATGATGCTCTGATGTACACCGATGGTTCTGAAGTCATATCTTACGCCACACAGTACTGAAACTCTGCTTTACGCGGGTTTTATGCATACTGCGTATAATTCTGCAGCGTATTTTTCATGCTTCTACAATTGTCTTATTTTGTGTCGTAATTTCTATGTGGCATGAGGCACGAGACAATGTCTTTCCTATGTGGCAAGATTATATTCACATAAGACAATGAAAAAGTATTGAAAAGACAATAAAAATTACTTTTTTCAACTTCCAAGACAACTTTTCCACTTCTTTCTTTTTTTATAAATATTTGTATTCATAATTGATGATGTTGAAGTAAAGCATTTTGAAATCCATTGTCTAAATCTAGACAACCAACTTCACATTGTCTTTGATATGTCATTGCCATGTCAACTTTCCAATTTATTTCATATTTCCATTGGAGAAGAAATTTTGAAATAAGAAGTTGTGATTCCTATGTGGCAACGTTTTTTTTCCAAACTCACAACAGGGTTGGAGATGCTCTTACCACAGAGACTGCCACATCATATGATCTGATTTTGGTGTCTCCCTAGCATTGTCCTTCTTTATTTGTTTCCAGATATTTTATTTCCACAATGGACTTAGGTAATGTAACTCTTATGTGGCTAGCTTAAAGTTTTCTTCTTAGTTTTTTTAGCACATTTCATCAGATACATAATAACTCTTGAAAATGTATTCTTACGACGATATCTAAGAAGAATATGCATTAATTTGAAGCTAATATTCGTATTGGCAGTGCTTGTCCTTATGCCTTCGAATGTTAGTGTATCAACCAAGAGATATCGTCGTAAGAATACATTTTCAAGAACATATTAAAATCGAAAAAAATGGTGAAAAATGTACCTCGGACTTGTCAATGAGAAAACTTAGAAGCAACTCTTATTTGCATAAGCTAGTACATGTATCTCATTTATTTATATAGATATGGATGAATATAATTATTATAAACACGATTAGGAGTCTTAAATACAATATTCTTTTTTTCCCTTTTCCTGTAATAAAAATAATCCTCTGTACCAAAACTTGAGCATTTAAATTATTGCAGCCATCTTAAGATAACAACATTCTAATAACAAAAACATTTTTTAGAGGCACGAAATAACGTTCGGGACTTTGTGCATGCTGCGTTGCAAGGGGTATCAAATAGCAAGTAGAAAGGGTCTTACTAAAGCCAAGGAATTGAAAACTAAGGAGTTGTGGTCAATTTAAAAACTATAGCCAATTACACACTTGGAGCAGGTCTTACTAACAACAAGATCCCTCCGATGCCTTCAACACCATGGATCTGCAAAAAAAATATTATGTCAAATTATGGTCCTCCGAGCAGAATTTATGAAATTGGTAACCACCAGCTTTATCTCAAAATTCACCATAAACTATATTTAAATGGCTCATAACATTATCACAGAATTATATATTATATAAACTTGACCAAGTCAGGATATGGGAAGTTCAACATCAACCAAGAACTACAATGCATAATGACTTCGATGATATTTACAAAATACTTGGAGGAACACATTAAAAGTTTGCATCTTATTATCGTAAAATCAATTGTTTCATACTGTTTCAAGCTTGTATTTGGATATACTGCTCTGCTCACTATGGTCTCGATGGAATCGACTCCAAGCACACAGATAGGAGGTATCCAGGCATTCAGCTTGTGGTGTTCCAAATTGTTCAAGTAATAGAGGCCTAAGAATGTGAGTATCCGTAAGAATGTGAGTATCCGAACCATTCATAGTGAATGAAGGTCCTCTTATTAAACTCGATAGAGTATTTGGTTCAAAAATCCTAGAGAAACTCGCGAGTTCTTAATTTTTAAATCTCGGCCATGAAAAGTCGTTGGATTACATGCATATCTCATCCTTTGATTTTTTTTTAAGCATCTAAACAGAAAAATAAGTATTGGGCAAGGCCATAAAATATTCTAAGAAAAGAAACTAGTAGTAGTAGTAGTAGTAGTAGTAGTATGCATTTTAGGATTTATACAGATAAGCATATCCTAAGGTTTAGTTGACGTGTTAATGTAAACTGGGCTTGAATCTATTTTTGGGATCATAAAAATATGAAAAGAGATATAATATTGATATCGACAAATTTTAAAATAAACAACAATAGGACCAAAACAAATACCTAAACCAAGTATTAACACCTTGTTGGAAGCTATAAAAATGAATCTCAAAAAACTTGTTTCTCCCTAAAATTGGCAAATTAAAGGGTAAGTTGGTGGCATGTTAGTATTAGAGTTAAGTATTAGTGTAGATAGTGGCATATTGGTATAAGTTTGAGAAATAGAGTATTAGTAGAGATGTTGGATAAGGTATCAATATAAAATTTGGATTAGGTGTTGGAACTAGGCATTACCTCGAGGTGGTGTCAAGGTAAATTGAGTTGATCTAGGTAAGTGGAGTAATGGTACTAGTTAAAGTATTTGGATATTTGGATTTGGTATTTTGATACTATAGCATAGGAGTTATATATATAAATAGTATCTAGTATAATAAATATCAACTAGTATAGTTTCATAGACCAATTTTAGAGGTCATTATTGACTCTAACCTTAGTATTGACCTAGTTGACTTAGCTTGACCTAGAAATGACTTAGAGACCTAGTATGAAGCTAGTATAGCATGTTTATAATTCCAAAATTCTATTTTCACTTGTAATTCATATTTAGATCTTTGGGACGTCGAGACGGACACCGTTTGATATCAATGCTTTGGACTACAGACGAGAACATTCTATGATAATTTTTATTATTTGATAATTACTATAATACAAGTATTTAGAAATGTATTACTTTATTTCTATCATGACCCGCACCCGGAATTTGGGCACGAGTACACGGGTACATCCAGCCTACGCCACAGCATCGACGGTAGAACGTTGTCTAGGTCACAAAACTATCTAATCAATCTCACACAAATATCCAACTCCATAAGGAGACACAGATATCACAATATAATATGGAATACTCAATCACAGAAACTAAAGCACGATGAGATATCAAAGAAAATAATGAAATACAAGACAAGTCTAAATAACAAAAATAGTCTAACCTGCAATCAATAACATCCAAATCTCCAAGTATGCTGGAAACAAGTCCTCTAAGTCATAGTCTGGAAAAATATTTCCAGTCAGGATGGAACAAAGTACATCTCTAACAGCATTTCCATATATATTGACAAAAACTATAATACAGTATAAAGAAATACAAGATAGATATATGTACTAGAAATAAGAAATACTGGTGAGCATGAATATACTGGAAATAGAAATACTGGAGTATATGTTATCATCAATGGTACACTAGCAATGAACAGAAATACAAGTGCATGCTAGAACAATAAACTGGAATATCAGTGGATGCTAGAACAATAACTAGAACATAAGAAATGATAGATCAATAAACTAGAGATACTTGTCAAGAACATCTAGCTAAGTGTGTGAAACATCAACATATCATGTGATCGGCTTGGGACTGATCAAGCTTGTTATATATGATTAGCTATGATTCATGTAAGGTTAGGCTAACCATCCTGATAGCTATGATGCAAGCAATAGTCAAGCTAATCATATATAACAGGCTATGAGATATGTAATGGTCAGGCTGCACCAACGTGAGGTGTGGGTGAGCTATGATACAAGTAGAGTTGGGTATGATCACATAAGCTACTAATATTTTCCCGTTTCCCCAGCTAACACGATGAATTCCAATCACGACTCCTCGTGATCGGTCTCGATGATGCCAACTCGTGTATACAACAGTGTCAGAATCATGTACGCTATACAACTAGAATCATAGAGATAATCAGCATAATAAAAACTGTCAGAGAATATACTCGCCTGTGGTCCTTAGCTGGCAATACCAATATTCGATTTTCGAGGTCTTATCTGAACAATACAACAGTCCTATAGACATCATTTAATAATAATACAGAATTAGTCGTTACTCTAATACACAATCATAAATACACTGAACTCAGGGCTACGCTAGGTATGACACTGGTCAACTAACAGGGCCAAGTGTGCGTCTAACTGCACGGGTGTCACGTCTTGAATTGCTGTGCAAAATCAGACAATAATTGGCACTAACACATGTCTAGTAGGTTAGGGTACACAAGGCAGTCAATTTAAAATTTTCAGAGTCATATAGTATATGCAATTATACGGGAAAAATCCACAGTCAACCTAGGGTCATACAGCATACATACACATTATAGTCATAATTAGCATTAGCATTTAATTACCTCACAGTATATATACACATACTAAATATATATCTATATATACCAAAATGAATACTATACACATACGTACATAAAATTATGAAGGAGGGCAATCGAACCTTGGCGGGCATCATGGGGTCGACGATGACGACGACGATGATGACGACGATGATGATGATGACGACGATGTTGATGACGATGACGACGATATTGATGATGGTGAAGGTAATGATGGTGATGGTGGTGATGATGATGATTGGTGATGATGATGGTGATGATTGGTGATGATGATGGTTATGATGATGGTGATGATTAGTGATGATGATGGTTATGATTGGTGATGATGATGATTATGATGATGATGGTGATGATGATAGTAATGATGAAGGAGTCGAGGTGGTCGTGGCAGGGCTGCGGAAAGTCAGGCTCCGACGAGGGGATAACAGGGAAGAGGGGGAGAACGGGGTTGTTGCTGGGAGCAGTGGCCGGGGAAGAGAGTGGTCAGGCGGTAAGGTCGAGGGTCGTGGCCGCGAGGAAGCCGTCGAGGAAGGAAGAGAACAAGGAGGAAAGGGGTCTGCTGCTCGGCAGGGTTCAGACAGGCTTGGGGTGGTCCGACGGGATGGAGGCTGAGGTCGGGGTCGTCTGCTGGTGCAGTCGGCGGAGGAGGAAAGGAAAAGAAAAGTGAGGAGCGGTGGTGGTACGGGAAGGTGACGATGGTGATGATCACCGAAGGAAGAAGGGAAGAGGAGATGTTGAGGGAGCCGTGACGGAGCTGTGGGTGAGCTCGGGATAACGACCGAGAAATCTTGGTGGAGAAGAGAGGGTCGTGGGTGGTGTTGCTCAGGCGGAGGACAGCGAGGGGGAGGAGATAAGGGGAAGACGCTGGTGGTTGTGAAGTCGTGGGTTCAAGTGGGCTGGGCTGCTTGTCGTCCGGCGATGAAGTGGCCAGGAAGAGGAGGTTCGGGGAAGATGGTTGGAGGGAGAGGTTGCTGTGATGGACAGGGATGAAGGCGAGGTCGAGAACGGCGGGGCTCCGGCGAGTTCAGCGGGGTCGGCAATCGAGGGGGAAGGGGGACGGGTTATAAGGAGGAGACAGGAGGTGGTTGCAGCGGCGTCGGGATCGGGCGGTTGGCTGGTAGTCCGGTGGAGGAGGGAGTTGTGGGCTCCGGCGGGACTGCCTGCTCTGGCGATGGGTTGAAGGGGTGGTGAACAACGGGTCAAAGGGAGTCGGCAGGGATCAACGGGTTCAGCGATGGATGATGGCTCTGGCGATGTATGTAGGCTGGGGTGGCAGACACGGCTGCTCCGGCGTGTTCTCTGGCAGTTGGCAGCGGCTCGAGGCGTGGCCGGACTTAGCTTCGGTCGGGTTGGCAGGAAGGGGTAGAGTTTATAGTTAGGGTTTTGGTTATGAAAAGGGATAGTAGTGATGTTAAAAAATAATGGGCAGTTGTTTTGCATGTGGGGGATGATGATGATGGTAACCTATGATTTAGGGCCGGCCAAGTACACATTAGGATGGGGTTTGCTTTGGGAAGAGGGTTAGGCTATATATATATATATATATATATATATAGGAGAGGGTGTTGTGTGGTGAGGATGACTCCATTTTAAATGGATGGCCTAGATTAGACATGGAGGAAATGTCAAACCAAAAAGGAGGAGAGAGAGAGAGGGTTGAACGGTAAAAGAAATGAGTGGTTATTTTCTTCATGTGCTTGACCAATAGGATGGTGACACATCATTGCACTTTTGCAAATAAGTCCTCAACAATTAAAAAATTGCACATAAAGTGGAAATTAGGATTGGATGGGAAAAAATACCATGTTTGGTGTGATGTAGTGGATGAAAAGGATGTTTGGTATTTAGGATGAAGCTTGAGGGTGTGAATGGGGGTTTGGTTTGGTTTGGTATTGGATCTAGTTTTGGGTCAAGTTGGGTCCTTACATCAATTTAATTAAAATTAATACAATAGGTGTTCTAAAATTAATTGAAAGTACATGAAATTAAAATTAGGTGGGACACAAGTGTCATGGACGTAGAAGACTCAGAATAGAATATTGTCATAATTTGGGTTGCACAAAATGGGTCAAGATTGTGTCTCCAATTTTGATTAGAACGCACAAAGATACAAAGTTGGATTTATTTAAAAATAAAAATAAACTTCCGTAATGAATGTTGTGCGACTAAAATGAAGCACAAGAGTGCATATTTATAAGTTACACATAGGTCAGAAAGGAAGGCGGCCATGTATAGGACTAGGGTATAGAATTTGTTGGAAGGCAAAAGCTAAGGTAGCGCTCCAAATTTTGAAGCAACGGTAAGGCGCAACAATTAAATAAAATTACGATAATTAATTATAATCCTCAACAATCAAGGTCTAAGAAAATCCTACCTACAATCAACAATATGCAATCTAGAGAAAATATACATGGTTATGGTCACTTTTGTCATGGTATTGCAGTCTATGTCGAGGTGTACTACTAACTACATTCTAGCAAGAGAATCATTTATACAAACTACGGTACTAAAAAATCAATCAATCAATCAAACAATCAAATAGATGGAAAAAGAACAGAAGGAAAGAACAGAACAGAACCTTCTAACACAATCATAGGTTTAATGATATATCCAAAGTTTTATACCCATATCCTTTGGTACCACTGTTTCTACTACTAGCACACCCACTGCTAGCTCTCTTATCTACGAAAATTACTTATACTAGTTGTTCTTATCACTCAAGTGCACACCAAGTACAACACACCATACTAAGTACTGCTCCCTCTAATACAACTCTAGATGGACACCCAAGTCAGTTTGTAGTGCCATCTCAAGCATTCTCAAGCTAGTAGATCCTTATACATGCACTACATCCACTCATATGCTGATATACATTTCTTACCCACCATAAAATTTTATCCTCAAAATAAAATCCTCAAAAATTTAACTTCTCGAACCATTTAAAATCAAATGTATATACTTTCCTCAAAAGTCAAATATTCAAATATTGGAATAAAATTTTAATCACTTCCAAAAAATCTTTATAGCTTTGACTATGTTTATTGAATTGAATTTGAATCCTCAAAAATTTAAATAACATAAAATCTCAACTCCTCAAAAATCTTAAAAATTGAAATTTATTTCCAATCTTCAAATTATAAATTTAAATTCACATATATCTAAGTATACATATAAATACTCACAGTCTCCAATACTCAAGGTACACACAAATACACAAATTGTCTATAACCCTCAACTGTGTACTGAATATTGTACTACCTGGATTACTTGTACTATAACTCACAATAATTTTCTATCCATATTAATTGATACACCAATCTAATTATCATCATACGAGGTACTTACTGTCACTAGCATAATTCTTAACTAATCCTTGATATAGAAATACTAGCACTATTGGTATGGTAACACTAGCTTCATCATTAGATCACCTTATCACACTTATTAGAACTCACGATCATTTGCACTAGTTATTAACTTATATAATACACATGCTCTACTTCACTCTCAAAAGCAGGCATATGGTTCCTTATCTCGATTGATGTATACATATTTTCTCTTGAATCTTTTACAGACTGATACACTAATCAGTGATACACTATATATCTTCCATTACCAATTTTGATAGTTCTTAACCCATGGCACACTCATTAATACCCTTTATGCATATACATTTCTTTACTTTTGACACACCCAAGTATCAAACATCAAATTGAACATCATGCTCCATTAATCTTTAACACAATTCCTTGATACTTAATGTTTTACATGTATCACCCAACTACATAAATTCACGACTATCCAGGACTGGCATGCTGACTCTGATACTAACTTTTGGAACTGTCACTGATACTCTTTACTCTCCCTTCTACCTATAGTACCAATACTAACTATAATGGCACATATTATAGAACTATTGCTATAAGGTACTATGTTATGGGTTAACTCTAGATTGATGCCTCTTGCTCAAATGTCCAACCAAGAAACACTTACAAACTCATAAGTCATACTCAATCAACCCTAATACAAGACACAGACCTAATTATAAGTCACTAATTATCACACTGACAAGGACTATAAGGAAAGAACTTCTAAAAAGAAACTGGGCTAAGGACTGAAGGTATTTCTACTGCTAGCAAAGAAAATGATGGAACAAAGTCCTATAATAATAGAAGCAGATAAGTATTGAGATAATACTTTAAGAACCAATTTAAGATACAACCTGATAATCATACACATATGTCCAAAATCATGATACTCAGAATCCTTGCAACGCCAGTAAGCATAGCTGCGATAAATGATAGGTTCCATAACTAAGGTATACAACTCTATAATCATGTCATCTAGAATCCACACCATGCCAACCGGTATGGCTGCGAGAAACTCTAAATTTTATAACTAAAATATGTACATCCAAGGTCAGGTTCCTATATTTTTGTCACAACAGCTAACGTGACTACGATAAACTCTAGGTTCCATAACCAAAGTAGACGTTTTATCTTTCTCACTGTCCTCATCAATATATGTCATCAGATGATACCGTAAATTTTAGTCCGTAAAATTTATCTCGATATGAAATCAAAACTCAACAGCGATACCAAGAATTTAATTTAACAACTGATCAACAAGAACCAAATTCAATAAAAACAAATAAGAGCGGATAGAACAAGAAAAAGATTTAAATTGGAAATTATAATAAGATTCTCAAGGGTCATCCCAAGAATCTCTCAAATAATTTGTGATTGAGTATCCTCTCTCATCCTAGTGTCCTATATCCTATATTCTATCGCAGGCACGCAGTACTACAACTAAGTTGTCGCACTACCATGACATCGCACAACTTGCGAAGCTTAGACCTGCATGGGCCACCACTAAAAATATGTCATGACCCGTACCCAGAATTTGGGCACGAGTACGCGGGTACGTCCAGCCTACGCCGTAGCATCGGTGGTAGAACGTTGTCTAGGTCACAAAACTATCTAATCAATCTCACACGAATATCCAACTCCATAAGGAGACACAGATATCATAATATAATATGGAATACTCAATCACAGAAACTAAAGCACGATGAGATATCAAAAAAATAACGAAATACAAGACAAGTCTAAATAACAAAAATAGTCTAACCTGCAATCAATAACATCTAAATCTCCAAGTATGCTAGAAACAAGTCCTCTAAGTCATAGTATGGAAAAATATTTCCAGTCAGGATGGAACGAAGTACATATCTAGCAGCAGTTCCACATATATTGACAAAAACTATAATACAGTGTAAAGAAATACAAGATGGATATATGTACTAGAAATAAGAAATACTGGTGAGCATGAATATACTAAAAATAGAAATATTGGAGCATATATTATCATCAATGGTACACTAGCAATGAACAAAAATACAAGTGCATGCTAGAACAATGAACTGGAATATCAGTAGATGCTAGAACAATAACTAGAAATAAGGAATGCTAGATCAATAAACTAGAGATACATGTCAAGAACATCTAGTAAGTGTGTGAAACATCAGCATATTATGTGATCGACTTGGGACTGATCAGGCTTGTTACATATGATTAGCTATGATTCATGTAAGGTCAGACTAACCATCCGGATAACTATGATGCAAGCAATAGTCAGGCTAATCGTATGTAACAGGCTATGAGGCATATAATGGTCAGGCTACACCGACGTAAGGTGTGGGTGAGCTATGATGCAAGTAGAGTTGGGTATGATCACATAAGCTACTAATATTTCCCCATTTCCGCAGCTAGAACGATGGATTCCAATCACGACTCCTCGTGACCGGTCTCAATGATGCCAACTCGTGTGTACAACAGTGTCAGAATCATATACGCTATACAACTAGAATCATAGAGATAATCAACATAATAAAAACTGTCAGAGAATGTACTCGCCTGTGGTCCTTAGCTGGCAATACCAATGTCCAATTTCTGAGGTCTTATCTGAACAATCCAACAGTCCTATAGACATCATTTAATAATAATGCAGAATCAGTCGTTACTCTAACACTTAATCATAAATACACTGAACTCAGGACTACGCTAGGTATGACACTGGTCAACTAACAGGTCCAAGTGTGCGTCTAACTGCATGGGTGTCACGTCTTCAATTGATGTGCAAAATCAGACAGTAACTGGCACTAACACATGTCTAGTAGATTAGGGTACACAAGGCAGTCAACTTATAATTTTCAGGGTCATATAGTATATGCAATTATACGGGAAAAATCCACAGTCAACCTAGGGTCATACAACATACATACACATTATAGTCATAATTAGCATTAGTATTTAATTACCTCACAGTATATATACACATACTAAATATATATCTATATATACCAAAATGAATACTATACACATACGTACATAAAATCATGAAGGAGGACAGTCAAACCTTGGCGGGCATGCACGGGGTCGACGATGAAGTTGAGTATGATAACGACGATGACGACGATGTTGATGACGATGACAACGATGTTGATGACGATGACGACGATGTTGATGATGGGGAAGGTGATGATGATGATTGGTGATGATGATGGTTATGATTGGTGATGATGATGGTTATGATTGGTGATGATGATGATGATGGTTATGATGATGATGATGGTGATGATGATGGTAATTATGAAGGAGTCGAGGTGGTCGTGGCAGAGCTGAGGGAAATCGGGGCTTCGGCGAGTAGATGACAGGGAAGAGGGGGAGAACGGGGTGGTTGCTGGGAGCAGCGGTCGGGGAAGAGAGTGGTCAGGTGGTGAGGTCGAGGGTCGTGGCCGCGAAGAAGTCATCGAGAAAGAAAGAGAACAGGGAGGAGAGGGGTCTGCTGCTCAGCAGGGTTCAGGCGGGCTTGAGGTGGTCCTACGGGATGGAGGCTGAGGTCGGGGTCGTCTGCTGGTGCAGTCGGCGGAGGAGGAAAGGAAAAGAACCGTGAGGAGCGGTGGTGGTGCGGGGAGGTGACGATGGTGATGATCACCGAAGGAAGGAGGGAAGAGAAGATGTCGAGGGAGCCATGGTGGAGCTGTGGGTGAGCTCGGGATGACGACCGGGAAGTCTGGGAGGAGAAGAGAGGGTCGTGGGTGGTGTTGCTCAGGCGAAGGATGGCGAGGGGGCAGAGATGAGGGGAAGACGCTGGTGGTTGTGAAGTCGTGGGTTCAGGTGGGCTAGGCTGCTCGTCGTCCGACGATGAAATGGTCGAAAAGAGGAGGGTCAAGAAAGATGGTCGGAGGGAGAGGCTGCTATGATGGACAGGGATGAAGGCAAGGTCGAGAACGGCGGGGCTCCGGCGAGTTCAGCGGGGTCAGCAGTCGAGGGGGAACGGGGACGGGTGATAAGGAGGAGACGGGAGGTGGTTGCAGCGGCGTCGGGATCAGGCGGTCGACGGAGGGTCCGATCGAGGAGGGGGTTGTGGGCTCCGACGGTACTGGCTGCTCCGGCGACAGGTCGAAGGGGGTGGTGAGCAGCGGGTTGAAGGGAGTCGGCAGGGATCAGCGGGTTCGGCGATGGATGATGTCTCCGGCGATGTATGTAGGCTGAGGTGGCAGACATGGCTACTCCGGCGTGTTCTCCGGCAGTTGGCAGCGGCTCGAGGCATGGCCGGACTTGGCTCCGGTCGGGTTGGCAGGAAGGGGGTGGAGTTTATAGTTAGGGTTTTGGTTATGAAAAGGGATGGTGGTGATGTTGAAAAATAATGGAGAGTTATTTTGCATGTGGGGGATGATGATGATGGTAGCCTAGGGTTTAGAACCGGCCAAATACACATTGGGATGGTTTACTTTGGAAAGACGATTATGCTATATATATATATATATATATATATATATATATATATATGAGAGGGTGTTGTATGGTGAGGATGGCTCCATTTTAAATGGATGACCTAGATTTAAACATGGAGAAAATGTCAAACCAAAAAGGAGGAGAGAGAGAGGGTTGAACGGTCAAAGGAAGGAGGGGTTATTTTCTTCATGTGCTTGACCAATAGGATGGTGACACTTCATTGCACTTTTATAAATAAGTCCTCAATAATTAGAAAATTGCACAGAAAGTAGAAATTGGGATTGGATGGGGAAAAATACCATGTTTGGTATGATGTAGTGGATGAAAATGATGTTTGGTGTTTAGGATGAAGCTTGAGGGTGTGAATGGGGGTTTGGTTTGGTCTTGGGTCTAGTTTTGGGTCAAGTTGGGCTCTTACATCAATTTAATTAAAATTAATGCAATGGTGTTCTAAAATTAATTGGAAGTACATGAGATTAAAATTAGGTGGGACACAATTGTCATGGACGTAGAAGACTCAGAATAGAATATTGTCATAATTTGGGTTGCACAAAATGGGTTTACTTTGGGAAGAGGGTTAGGCTATATATATATATATATATATATATATATATATATATATATATGAGAGGGTGTTGTGTGGTGAGGATGGCTCCATTTTAAATGGATGGCCTAGATTAGACATGGAGGAAATGTCAAACCAAAAAGGAGGAGAGAGAGAGAGGGTTGAACGGTCAAAGGAAGTAGGGGTTATTTTCTTTATGTACTTGACCAATAGGATGGTGACACATCATTGCACTTTTGTAAATAAGTCCTCGACAATTAGAAAATTGCACAGAAAGTAGAAATTATGATTGGATGGGGGAAAATACCATGTTTGGTGTGATGTAGTGGATGAAAAGGATGTTTGGTATTTAGGATGAAGCTTGAGGGTGTGAATGGGGGTTTGGTTTGGTGTTGGGTCTATTTTTGGGTCAAGTTGGGTCCTTACATCAATTTAATTAAAATTAATGCAATTGGTGTTCTGAAATTAATTGAAAGTACATAGAATTAAAATTAGGTGGGACACAAGTGTCATGGACGTAGAAGACTCAGAATAGAATATTGTCATAATTTAGGTTGCACAAAATCGGTCAAGATTGTTTCTCCATATTCGATTGGAACGCACAAAGATACAAAGTTGGATTTATTTAGAAATAAAAATAAACGTCCATAACGAAAGTTGTGCGACTAAAATATAGCACAAGAGAGCATATTTATAAGTTACACATATGCCAGAATGGAAGGCGGGCATGTCTAGGACAAGGATATAAAATTTATTGGAAGGCAAAAGCTAGGTAGCGCTCCAAATATCGAAGCAACGGTAAGGCACAACAATTAAATAAAATCACGGTAATTAATTATAATCCTCAACATTTACTCCCGAATAATACAAATTAAAATTATAACCCTATAATTCGGTCAGGGGTTCATCTGGTGGGCTTCTAGGTCTAGTCTACTAACTCATACATTAATAAACATTATACAATATAATATATATCTATACACATATCATGCAATTATTTAGAAATAAAAATATACACAATATTTATAAATAATAAAAAGAGAAAAATATCCCTATTTTAGGATATGGTAGTGATAATTTCTGACACATTAGTGCACGAATTAGTATACACATGGATCTGTAGTCATGAGATGTTATTTATTGTTTCTCGTGTTCTCGCATGGTTTAGACAATGTTTAACACTACACAATATTTAATATTAGACAATATTCATTGAGTATCTTACCTTGTAATGTATCATGGTTGGATTCATTGAGTATCTTGCATTAACTATATGGATATATATATTTATATTTGTTATCAATTATATTCTTTGTTTCCATCTATCTTACCAGATGGCACCAATGACCCGAGCACGTGCACATCGCTTGAGAGAGACACCTCCTACTGTTAAGGAGAAAGTGATACCTCATACTGTTAAGGAGGAAGAGGCACCTCCTACTGTTAAGGAGGAAGTGATACCTTCTATTGTTAAGGAGGAAGCAAAAGTTAAGGAGGAAGAGATATCTCCTACTATTAAATTGGAAGCGGTTGTTAAGGAGGAAGTGGTGCCTCCTACTGTCGGGCAGACACCAGCTCAGAGGGGGAGTTCTAGTCACCTAGCACCTATAGTGGAGATTGATCACCTAGACGTTGATTATGCGAAGTATTTGAGGGACTGGTATCTGCCCCAGCGTATTGGATATCCTCGAGATTGAGATTGGGATATTTTATATACTTTTATTGTGGTTATTGTGTGACTGTAATATTTTTATATTGTGCTTTTTGTGTAACTGTGATACTTTTATTTTGTGTTTATTGTGTGACTGTGATATGTCATATACTTTTTTGATATTTTTTACGCAAAAAATTCAACGGAGGATTATTCTGGGTCTGTCTATTTTAAATGTATATTAATTTACCGGTGTTGAATGTTCCACCGAAGGGGTCGGCGAACCCAGAGAATTCAACAGAGGGTTGCTCCGGGTCTATTTATATAAATTGGGAATTCATAAAGTGTAGGAAGATTGGTTTGGAAACCATTTTACATTATTTTTTTATTTTTTTACTAAAAATTTAGCGAAGTTTAGCGTCGTTTAGTTACATTTAGCGACATTTTTATACGTCGCTAAATACATCTTTTTATACATCTCTAAATACGTCGTTGAATACATCGCTAAATGTCAGTAAATTGCTGACATGGCAGTATTTGCCAGGTTAATAAAATATCACTAAATGTGTTGCAAAACGTCGCTAGAAAGAAAAAAATTAGCGACATTTAGCGACACAAAATACGTCGCTAAATTAGCGGCGTTGAGTCGCTGAAGGTCGCTAATAAGAAAAATATTAGCGACGCGAATACGTCGCTAGAATACGTCGCTATAGCGACGTTTTGCGACGTTTTTTCTGTCAGCGACTAGCTTAAATGCGACTTCATTAAAATGTCACTGATTACGTCGCGAATTTTTTCTAGCGACGTTTTTAGGCCATTTAGCGATGTTTTCAAGCGTCGCTACTTTGAATTATTCTGGTAGTATTTACAAAGTGCGCCAACTTGGCTTTTCAAGTAGTGACGTATATTCTTGATGACTTGCAAACCCATTCAAAGTGTGCCAAGTAGGATTGACGTACTTTTGAAGGAATTTCCTTCGTACAAAATGTACGTAGGAGTAGAAAAGTGAGTCCCAAGTACTTAACATATCTTGGCACACTTTCTAAAAAATTTGTGAAACACACAAAAGTGCGCTCACTGAAACTTCACTTATGCGACAAGGGTTCCCTGTGTACTTTTTGTATACATTCTCAGGCCAATTTGCATTCTCCGACTTGTTGTTCTCGGGCTCCACGAGCAATCAAATTCAAGAAAAACAAAATCATCATTGAGACAAGTTGTAAGTGTTACCCAAAAATTAAATCGATCAAATGATGAAAATAACTTGCCATTTAGCGACATTTTCAAGCGTCGCTACTTTGAATTATTCTGGTAGTGTCTGCAAAGTGCGCCAACTTGGCTTTTCAAGTAGTGACGTACATTCTTGATGACTTGCAGACCCATTTAAAGTGTGCCAAGTAGGATTGGCATACTTTTGAAGGAATTTCCTTCGTACAAAACGTATGTAGGAGTAAAAAAGTGAGCCCAGAGTATTTAACATATCTTGGCACACTTTCTAAGAAATTTGTGAAACACACAAAAGTGCGCTCACTGGAACTTCGCTTATGCGATAAGGGTTCTTTGTGTACTTTTTGTATACATTCTTAGGTCAATTTGTATTATCTGACTTGTTGTTCTCGGGCTCTACAAGCAATCCAATTCAAGAAAAACAAAATCATCATTGAGACAAGTTGTAAGTGTTACCCAAAATAAAATCGATCAAATGATGAAAACAACTTATGCTAAGAATCAAAGCAAGATCCAAGGTTGTTCCTTCGGTTTGCAAGATATACTTGCCTACGGTCAAGATCAAGCCTAATACCAACACTACAAAGGTCACCCACGGCCAAGGCCAAGCTCGGCTGCTACTCTCTGCTCGGGAAGAAATGAAGGAAAGAGAAATGAAAGAAAAAGAAAAATGGAGAAAAGAGAATGAGATTGCTTATATAGACAAGGGATTGATTGCAGGCTATTGGATCATAATCCATGCCTCTAACCCGGGTTCATCACAGCCACCCACCAAGAAAACTAAGGGACCAACGGTCCAAAGCATGCAACTAAGGAAAACTTACAAAAATAACCTAAATAATGCATGAATGGCATAGAGCAAGATGTAAGCAATTAAACAAGGGCTAGTTAATTTTACCCCCCTGTTAGATTAGGTATATTGATATTTTCTCCAAGTTAGATCAAAAGTTAAGAATGCCCCCTTGAAAGTGTCGTTAAAAACTCATTACGACACTTTTAAAACATTTAACGACACTTTCAAAAAATTTAACGATACTTTCAGAGGGGTATTCTCAACTTTTGATCTAACAGGGGGGGTAATATCGATATACCTAATCTAACAGGGGGTAAAATCCAATAGCCCACTAAATAATAAGCATGCTATACATGTATAATACGCGTATACCGGGTACGAATACTAGAACAGTGAGACTAGTCTCACAGTTCCCTATATATATTAGTTGTTTGATTGATGCTTTACACTATGTAATCGTGCGTTGGTACTGCACGACTCCTTTTCCCTAATTGTTGTTATTACTATATGGTTTATGCTATGCTTCATGTTGGGTTTTTCTTTACCCGTCCTTTCCTTTCTAGTACTTGATGCGGTTGACCTGACTAACCCTAGATTGTTCTCAGATTGCTTGTTACCGACCCTATGGATCTTCCAGACCTGGCTTGGAGGATGTACTTCAGTTCCAAATCATGTTTAGAACTGTGTGGGAAGGTACTATTGTCTATATCTTTTCTTACTGTCGACTTCTTAATTATCATGATTATTTTTGACCGTTTGGTCATACATGATTTTTATTTATTATCATTCTTGCTGCTTATTTCATTGTATTTTTATGTGGATATGAGATTAGGTTTAGGCCATAGATTGGATTAAATACTAGGATACCCAATATGATTAGCAACCGTGATTGTCGTACGATGTTTTATACGGGGTAGCTGGCCTAGTCCGTTCATGTATTTATCCAGTATTCTGGGAGCGGGACGTGACAAGACTTGAGTGAGATTTTTCAACCACTAGTTTTCTTTTGTTGTTTTAGCCGAGGGAACATGTTAGCCCTAGTTATCTTGGAAGTCTATTTTCTATATTTTTTCCATTCAGACTCCTCATTTGTATATGTCTAGCTCAGTACATGTTTAATGATCATGTACTTGGACATACTCCGCTAGTAGCTCTTTTTGGTATTACTAGCCTCATGATCATGTTTATAGGTTATAGTTGTGGGGACACCTTATAGCTTTACTTATATTTGTGATCATTCTTGTATATTTTTTTCTTGTGTGTGGACTAATATTTGAATCTGGATAATAGAGTAAATGTATAGTCAGGTTCTGATAAATAAAAAATTGGGATATTTAGACTTTAGGTCTTACATAGTTGTAAAATTAGTGTTTGGGTCTCAAAAAAATAATAAATAGTGTTTTGGTCTCGAAAGTGTCGCCAAAAATAATTAGACACACTTTTGGTGACAATTTTGAGACAAAAAGTGTCACTAATTATTTTTTGCGACACTTTTGAGACCCAAACTATAATTATTATTCGAAAATTTTCATCCAGAGCATCCGAATTTATATAAATTTCATATAAAGCATCGAAGTTTAAAAAATTATGAAAAAAAATATCAAAACGACCATTGGAAGGACATTTTATATTTTTTAATATTATATTCCTATCGTTAATTTTTTTCGTCGTTGATAGACGTTAGAAAAAAATTAATAAAAAATAGAAAACGCCATTAGGAAGGTCATTTTCTCAAGAGAAAATGACCTTCCTAAGGGCATTTTCTATTTTTTATTTTTTTTCTCTATCACGTCTCTCTCTGGTCTCTCTCTCATCTCTCTCACTCTCTGGTCTCTCTCACTGTCTCTCTCTTCTCACTCTCTCACTCTCTCTCACGTCTCTCTCTCTGGTCTCTCTTTCTCATCTTTCGTCTCTCTCTCACTCTTTGTCTGCTCTTTCTCTCTCACTCTCTTTCTTTCTCACTTCTCTCTTTATTAAATTTGAGGAATTTATTGAAATCCAAAAAAAAATTAGATTTTTTTTTACTTTTGCTTACTACAGAGTTTTGAGAAAAAAAATATTCCGATCTTTTTTTAGAGAATTAAAATTATATTTTTATGTAATCCAAATACCACTAGTGTCATGGTACATGGGTTCCGTGTGCAATATATTTTTTAGCACACGCGTCCCATATCTCCAATTTTTAATCCATAAGAATTTAATGAATAATACTAATATAAATAAAGAATTTATTTCAGTATTTATTTCAATTTTTTTAGCACACGCGTTCCGTGTGCAATATTTATTTCAATAAATTCTTATGGATTTAAAATTGGACATACGGAAGCGTGTGCTAAAAAAAATATTGCACACGAAACGCGTGTACTATGACACTAGTGGTATTTGTATTACATAAAAAATATAATTTTAATTCTATAAAAAAAAGATCGAAATATTGTTTTTCTCAAAATCCTGTAGTGAGCAAAAGTAAAAAAGAAAAAAAATATTTCTAGAATTTTTTTGGATTTCATTAAATTTCTCAAATTTAATAAAGAGAGAGATGAGAGAGAGGAAAAGAGCATACAAAGAGTGAGAGAGAGAGAGAGAAAGACCAGAGAGTAAGAGACACGATAAAGAGACCAGAGAGAGACTAGGCCAAAAAAATATTAAACAATAGAAAACATGCTTAGGAAGGGAGAAAACGCTAAGAGCGTTTTCTATTATTTAATATTTTTTTTTGTGACTAACATCTTTTAACGACGAAAAAAGTAACAATAGAAATATAATATTTAAAAATATAAAACGTCCTTCCAATGAGCGTTTTGATTTTTTTTTTAATTTTTTAAAGTTTGATATTTTAGATAAAATTTATATAAATATGAATAAAATTTTCGATTATTATTTTTTAGAGATCCAAATATTAATTTTATAACTTTTGTGAGACTCAAATTCTAAATATTCGTACAAATTTTGGATTTAGATCCGTGTAATAGTTTATTATTGATTAGTGATCGTTCGAACTCGAACTCAAAAAGTAATAGATTAACATTGGTCAGTGATCGGCTTCGAATTCGAGTTGGATAATTCGGCTTTGAATGCACCCCTTGTTGTGGCCTGTCCAAATTATAATTGTTCCTTCTTTGTAACCACGTGAAACTAGTGGTATTTTATTTACATGTAAATAAGCATTTTTGGTACAATTAGCTGTTCAGTACTTTAATGCTAAACATTACCTACTAATTTAATACCTTGCTTCCTGGCATAATTTTTAAATTAAAAAAATAATCAATTATTTTCCATCCTAATTGTTAAAAAGAGATATGACCTAATGAATCTTGAACTGTCATGTGCACCCAACGTGGCTCCTCCTGACACGAATCATTGTTTGTAGCCATTGTTTCGGCGGTCGGACAAACCGGATCGATCTCATCTTCTTCTTCAGTCTTCACCAACCAACCACAAAGAACAAAAAATATCCAACAAGTGAATGGAACCAAAAAAAGCCAGCTTGGTTTGGTTCTCCCGCCTCCACATCACTGGAAATAACTGTATACACTGCTTTCGCAGTGACAACTGTCAGCGAATCGCAACCGTCCAGTGCCGACAACATCGCCCTCTCTAGAGCGGATATTCCAAAGGAGAAAAGAGTGCAGGCAGGTGATCCCTGGCCGTACACGTGCCCGATTCGATTTTCTGCTTTCCTAGGGCATCCCGATTCGAAAAGCTTCCAAAAGTGGCGGACGCAAATTTTCGTCGGCCACCCGCGATAGGAAAAGGACCTGGTACAGCTAAGCTCTGCATAAGATATTTTTCGTTGGCCACCAGCAAACAGAAGGCTCTGTAACTTGCTCTGCGGTCACAGTATAATCTAAGCTAAGCTCTGCATAAGATATTTTTCCTCCCGTCAATTATCAAGCATACCGTTTGTTTGGAAATAGGAAAAGGACCTGATACTTTTTGGTTCCGTGAAGTCAAACGAAGAAAAATATATAGAAAAATAATATTTTGCGTATTCAATAAGTTTGGTTCGTGAAAAAGAAGAAATATTTTTTTTTTTTTTTTTTTTTTTGAAAATTGTAATATCTCTCAATTTTTTTGCTATGTTTGAAAAAAACTAAAAAATTGAAAGAAAAGTGAATCATTGGATCTTCTGTGAATCATTTTTCTTTACTTCTTTTTTTAATTAGCATCCAAACACACACACAAAAAAAAAAAAATTCCAAGACTAATTTCGAGAACCAAACGATGCCACATTGTGATGAAGTGAAGCGAAGTTGAACGAAATAAAAAAAAAAAATCTTACTTTTGAGTATTTTGTAGTGGAGGTTAGAAGTAAAAAATTCTAAAAAAAAAATCTTACATTTGAGTATTTTGTAGTGGATGTTAGAAGTGAAAATTATAAAGTTTGATGTGGAACAGATTCAAATAATCTCAGACCAAGTAAACGAACCACCCTTTTATCAGCAGAAGAATCAGGCGCGACTGGCCTTGAACAGCCTCCAAAATTATGATCCTTTCATAGAATTGTCGGGGTCTGAGGAATGACCCGACAATCCGCACTCTCAAAGCATTACTCCATGCATCTAAACCTAAGATCATATTCCTATCTGAAACAAGATGCTCGTCAATAGCAGCGACTGCCATTACTACAAGAATTGGATATAATAATTACAATGTTATTTCTTCTAAAGGTTTAGCAGGGGGATTGCTTCTCTGTTGGGATTCTGATGTAACTTTGAGTATGATATCAGCTAATTATAACTGTATCCATACATGTTTGCATCAATCGGGTTATACTCAACCTTGGCATATACTCTATCTATATGGTGTTGGTGTTTTTGCCTTTGGACAATGAAAATAGTCACGCATTGGCTACACCACCAAGTGGATAACTCAATATAATACTTTGCTTGTGTTGAGTTGTGCACATGGGGTGTGGTGAGGCACATGGATTCCATGTGGGGGAATTTTATTAGGATGAAGAATGATTAACTCCTTATTGAAAGCATTTATGCTTTTTGTCATTCTCTTGAAATTTATTCCAAAGGAGCTAAGCCCCAAAGGGGCTTAGTAACTCGGACTCGGGCTCAAGGGTGCAAAGTGGCGCTTTGTTGGCGCACTTTGCACTTAGCACGTCAGCATCGCGCAGGCGCTTGTGCACATTTAATACGCGATCGCATGGGCGGGTTGCACGGGCTACAGCATGCGCTGCTACATGCGTTGTCGCGATCGCATGGGCGGGCGGCATGCCCGGTTGTATGGGCGGGTCGCACGGGCTGTCGCATGCGCTGCGGCTTGCGCTGTCGCAAGCGCTGCTGCTGCTGCGGATATCCCACATTGGCTACACCACCAAGTGGGTATCTCAATATAATGCTTTGCTTGTGTTGAGGTATGCACATGGGGTGTGGTGAGGCACATGGATGCCATATGGGGGTATTTTATTAGGATGAAGAAGGATTAACTCCTTATTGAAAGCATTTATGCTTTTTGTCATTCTCTTGGAATTTATTCCAAAGGAGCTAAGCCCCAAAGTGGCTTAGCGACTCAGACTCAGACTCGGACTGGGACTCAGACTCGGGCTCAAGGGCCTAAAGTGGTACTTTGTTGGCGCACTTTGCACTTAGCACGTCAGCATCGGCGCAGACGCTTGTGCGCAATTGATGGGCTCTCTCATGCGCGATCGCATGGGCTGGCCGCATCCGCGGTCGCATGGGCGGGTCACAAGGGCGGTCGCATGGGCTGTCGCACGCACTATCGCATGGGTTGCACATGCGTTGCTACTGCTGCGAATATATTTGAACGATTATGGAAAGATACAGTCTGTTATTCAGATCAATTTTTTGAGGGATTTAAAATTAATATGTGCCTATCTTTTAGGGAATCGTAATTAATTTGTTCACTACCAAAATAAGTCAAATTAGTGACATCTAAAACCGTCGCTAAATGGTCAAAAAATGTCGCTAAATAATTTTAGTGACGTATATGGCGACGTTTCTATGAAGTCGCCTTTAAACTAGTCGCTAACCGAAAAATATCGCAAAACATCGCTATACCGATATTTTCTAGCGACGCAAATGCGTCGCTATATTAGCGACGTTTAGCGACCAACATTGCTAAAAAAGCGATATTTTTTGTCGCTATATGTTGCTAAGATTTTTTTTAGCGACGTTGTGCGACTTACTTAGCGACGTTATATTGACCTGGCAATACTGGTATGTCAACAATTTGCGACGGGTAGCAACATTGTGCGACGCATTTAGCGACGTTATTTTGACCTGACAATACTTTCATGTCAATAATTTGCGACGGGCAGCGACGTATATAGCAACGTATTCAGCGACATATTTTAGCGACGTATATAACGACGTATTCAGCGATGTAAGTAGCGACGTACGTAAACGTCGCTGTAAGCATCGCTAAATATACAGTGAAAAAATAAAAAAAATAAAAATTGAATTATTTTCAAACAATTTTTCCTGCATTTTATGAATTCATAATTTGTACAAATAGACCCGGAGGAACCCTCCATTGAATTTGCTGGGTTCGCCGACCCCCTTCGGTTGAACACTCAACACTAGTAAATTAACATACATTTAATATAAATAATATAGCTTAAAGGAATTAAAACATTGAGATTACAAACCGAGTAAGAAAAAATCTTGTCGTAAAAAATACAACAAATATTCACACAACTGAGTCTGAAAGCCTCATCCTAAAGAATACAAAAAATAATGTCTGAATGCCTCAAAAATAAAGAATTTTCATAAATGACCAAATATCATAGGTTTGAAACACAAACAATGAATAAACAGTCCTAACTAGGACTACTGCGGATCTGCAGGAGGATGACCACCGGCGTGCATCATGGATAAGAACAGATCATACTGCTCCCGTAAAATCGACACCGATGAAGGCAGTGACGTTGGTGGAGTCGATGGGGAAGGCAGTGACGTCGGTGGAGTCTGTGTCGATAAAGGCGCACCAGGAGCACGTATCTGATCCAACTCTGCTAGTCGATGGTAGTATAAACCATGGTAAATAACAGCCTCGTACTGCTATGAACCATTGAATCCTGCATCATTGTCAGCCTCTCGCCCATAGACAGCTGTGATGCTTGCAGCTCCGTCACTCTGCACTCTGTCGACGCTCTAAGATCAGCTGTCATATCCCGGAGCTTCATGATGCTGCGCTCGAGCATATCAAATTGTGCGATGAGCGTCGCATCATCCGCCTGCGGCTGGGACAGGGGCTGCTCCTCCATCCTTCGTAGCAACTCGTCACAGAGAGACACAATCTGACGGTCAACGGTCTCCTGGACTCGAGCCGACGACTGCGAGGGCTGTGGGGAATGCGCACTTGCCGGGGAGGCCCTAGATGACTGCATCACAACCAGGGCGCCATAGGATCCTATACTGTAGTACGTACCCCTCTGGAGACCACCAACGGCGGTCACCCACAGCTCGTTCGTCGACGGAGCTGGAGAGGGCTGCGAGGAAGTACAAGCCTCTCATGTTGTACCGCATATGTCATCAGGATGACGATTGTACATCCACGAACGATGATACAGATAGTAATTCATATCTATTTCTAGATACTTCTGCAAAAATGAATAGACACCGTTCAAGTATATACTCATTGTTAAATACAGTACTTGCACTGATACTCCTAGTCCTAGCATATATACTCATCGTTAAATATAGTGTGATTCTCTGGAGGAAGGTAAGAACTGTTCTAACTTGATACACAATGTCGTCTGTGACAGTCTGTGTCCTATAAATCAAATTACTACGAAGACTTAAGTCATTTTTGTTGTCAAATTTTACCCCCTTTGTGATAGTCTGTGTCGTATCTGTGTCAGTGTGTGTGTGTCGTATCTGTATTAGTGTTATATGCATCTGTGTGTGTGTGTGTGTGTGTGTGTGTGAGAGAGAGAGAGAGAGAGATCGAACTAATATTACTACCTTAACTAACACAAGACTCTAGACATTACCTTAACGAGACACTTAAAAGTCATGACTAGACTAATACACCAAGGCCTATCTTGACTTACTGTTAACTGGATTTAATTTTTCCCTCCTGCTGTACTTACTGCTAGTTGATCATATGTAGCTGCTGCTACTACCTAATGCATGAATATTGGCCTACAGGTACTCAAAAAAAAATATCACTATGTTGTTGTTGTAGATCTCCTACCTGCACCCAATCTTGTAGTGCATCATTGTGTGCACTGCCTCACTTGAATGCCTGAGCTCCCTCACACTTCCCAACTGAAAGTATTTTCCTACTAAACACACTTTTCCTCCTTGATTACAGTCAAGTGTTTCTTTGTCCCACACCTGTCTCTGATATAGAGTATCAATTTTTCCAGGCAACTCTTGTTGCTACTACACAACATAGGCACTGCACTCACTTGCTACTTGCCACCTGGTACTGCTGTTCTTGAGTGTGTATCAACTGATACCACTCCTCATCATAACAGACCCCTCCACCAAGTCTGATACTCTGTATCAGTTCTTTACTGATACATCTAGCTCACAACATAACTCCCTATCAGTTGGACAATTGACACTCTCCCAGTTCTCCATATTGTTGCTACTATAGTTGCTTACCTGCTCGAGTCCCCTCTCTCACCTTCAACCACTGCTATTACCTTAACCAACACTGTGCACTGTGTACTACTATCCAACCTGACATTCCCTCCTGCACCTTGTTGCTCACATACTTCCTTTCTTGCAATAATTTAATACATCACACACACACCCACAATCACCACATGGACTGAACTCACATGCCCATGGCTAATTGCCAACGACCACTAGAACAGTTCACACTCCTTACCATGACCACTAGAATATAGCATACTCAATTTTATAACATAGTCCAATCAACACTTCACCACAGTGCTCATGCACTTGTCTGGCACTCCTACATCCCACATTCACACACACATCAAATGCACCTATGTATACACATGTACAACTGAGCAAATTCCCTTCGTCAATATAGGTATCTCACACACACATAATACCAAAGCCAATCTATCAAACACCTTTAGTACCACACTACACATACAGTGTGTGTGTGTCGTGTCTGTGTCAGTCACGTATGTGTGTGTCGTATCTATGTCTGTGTCTGTCATGTGTGTGTGTGTGTCATGTCTGTGTCAGTATCATACCATGTCCAGAGAGAGAGAGAGAAAGAGAGAGAGAGTTAGGGTTAGGATTAGTGTCATGCCGTATTTGTCACGTATGTGTGTGTCGTGTCTGTGTCAGTATCATGTCATGTCCGGTGAGAGAGAGAGAGAGAGAGAGTTAGGGTTTATCTAGAGGAAGAGGAGGAGGAGGAGGAGGGGGACTCCGGAGGGGGACGCTGTGGAGGACGTCGTGCAGTTCACCGAAAAGGGGGAAAAGAGGGGGGTTTTGAAAAATTGGGGGGAAAATGTCGACAAAAGGGGGGAATCGAAACCTATATTAAACTTTTAGCGATGTTTAGCGACGCCAACTTATGACGTCACTAATAAAAATATTTTGCAACGTTATTGACGTCGCTAAATATCTAAAAGCTTAATGTCGCTAAATACGTCACTAAACGTTGCTAAATCATAAAATTCAGCGACGTTTAGCGACCTTAAATAAACTTATAATGACTATTCTTTTAAAAAACTAAATTACAGTCGCTAAACGTTGCTATATGTCACCAAACAGCGACTTATAGCGACGTTAGTCTTTGGAGTCGTTGAAATATTTAATTTTAGCGACGTTTTACTGTGACATCACTAAAAACGTCGCTAATCCCACATTTTTTAGTAGTGGTTCCTATCTTTTCGTAACTGTTGGGCGGGTAGGGTTTTTACCCTCTCTCTATGAATACTCTCTTCGTGTCTCTTGGAGATTTTACTTCGAAAAAGAGAAGACGAAGAGAGTTGATGTTGTCGCCGCCATTGGAGTCCAGGGAGTTCGTGTGAGTCCAGACAGAGATGACAGCGAGAGTTCCAGAAGTTCTACGTGAACTTGTTGGATCCTGGGAGCAAATCATGTGGGGGCAAATCTTGCTTTGAGCAACGGTGATCCTTATCACCCCAGCAAGCAAAGTCTCTTCTTCTTCTTCTTCTTCTTCTTCTTCTTCTTCTTCTTCTTCTTCTTCTTTTCCTCCTCTCTTTTGTAAGTTGTAAATCTATTCTATCTGTTGCAACTGCGATTGCAAGAAAGAATAAGAAGATAGTTTTTTCTGATTATTTTATTATCTTGTTTCCAGTTGTAATCAGATCTTATATATTATCTTCTTGTTGGATAGAGAGATATCAGGAAGGGAACTCTTGTGTGAACTCCTGATCTCGATTTCAACTTCTGATTCTACCATCTTTGCTTAAGCCTCGGGAATAACAATCTCAATGCAAGATCCGACTAAGATGGAGAACCGATCAAACCTTCTCGATACTAGCTTTCACAAGCTTGAGAAGTTTGATGGCGAACACTACAATATTTGAAAGAGGAAGATCTCTCTGAATGTTTGTCTTGTAAAAGTTGCTTATGTGTTGGTTGAACCAGAACTTACCATCCCTGAAGATGGAGGAGAACTTGAAGTTGGTGTGGCACAGGACGAGCACAACAAGTGAAAAGAAGACAACGACCTCTGTAGGCTATTGATCCTCAATGCATTGGAGGAATCGATGGCAGAGTCTTATAACAAGAAAGAGAAGGACAAAGACGTCTGGAAGCTCTTGAGAAGCATTACAAAACTGATAAAAAGATATCGAAAATCCATCTTGTTGAAAAGTTTTTCACTTTGCAATTTGAAGACGAGAATGTAATGCCGCCGTAAGTCAAGAAACTTATGAAGATGCAGCAGAAGCTGGAGGAAGAGGGCATGAAGCAGGAAGATAATTTTATGGTGGGGGCTATCATCACCAAGCTTCCTCCAGGATGGATCAGATTCAAGACTGACATGTACCGTAAGAAGATGAAGATCCAGCTCGAAGATCTTCTTTACTGGATTCACATTGAAGATAAGGCCAGAGGACAACTGAAGTTGGATTCCCTGTCCAAACAATTGGCAAAGGCCAACTTGGTGCATGCTGGTCATTCCAAGGGGAAGCAGAAGGCTTCTCACAAGAAGAAAAGAAGGACTTCAACCATCTGAAGGTAAAGTCGGCTTCGTTCAAACTGAAGCCAAAGCCCAAGTCCGAAGTGACTTGCTTCAATTGTGGCAAGAAGGGACACTACCGAAGTAAATACAGATCCAAGCCCAAACAGACAGAGCAAGGTAAGTCTAACAAGGCTGGTATCGACTCTGACTGGTGGGTGGACACTAGCACATCCTGCCATATTTGCTCAAAGAAGGAGTTGTTCACCACCTACAAGCCTACATCTGAGAAGGTTATGGTGGCGAACCAAGCACAAGCTAAAGTTCTAGGGACCAAAATGGTGGTACTGAACCTGACTTCGGGAAAGTCGTTGACGCTTCAGGATGTGAATCATGTACCAATGATAGCCAAGAATCTGGTCTCAGAAAGTCTGCTCTGCAACACAAGCTTGAGGATGGACATTAATGATGGACAGATGGTGATGTCTTTCAAAGGAACATACTTCAAAAAATCTTTCTGTACCGAAGGGATGTTCAAACTTCAACTTGTAACTCCTGCTACAATAATAAATGCAGTCTCTTCTTCTAGTTATTCTCTTGAGTTATGGCACAATAGACTACGACATGTTCATTATAAAAGAATAAATAAGATGCCTAATCTAGTGCTTATCTCCAAATATGGGGGTAAGGAGATGGAGAAGTGTTAGGTCTGTGCGCAGACAAAGATCACCAGAAAGTCGTTCAAGCGGATTAACCGAAGCACAGATCGTTTGGAGTTGGTGCACTCAAATATCTGTGACTTCAAACAGTTCTCCACAAAGGCCAAGATAAAGTATTTTATTACATTCATCGATGACTACTCGAAGTATGCGTTCTTCTATCTGCTCAAGTCAAAGGACAAAGCACTCAAGAAGTTCAAGGAGTTCAGGACTGAAGCTGAATGTCAGACTGGGCAACAACTCAAGTGACTTAGAAGTGATCGAGATGGAGAGTATAGGTCTATTAAATTTGCATCGTTCTGTAAAGAACATAGAATTGTCAATGAGACGACTGCTCCATATTCTCCTCAATCAAATGGAGTAGCTAAGAGAAAGAACATGACGTTGACAAAAATAATGAATTCAATGCTGTTAACTGCGGGTCTTCTAAACTACTTCTGGGGAGAAGTTGCATTGACGGCTACGTTCATCCTGAACAGAGTGCCATATGCAACATTCGATGTCACTCCTCATGAACTCTGGTTCAAAGTCAGACCCAACTTGATTGTCATTCGAGTGTAGTGGTGTCTGGCATATGTGAAGCTCCCAGACTTGAAGATTCAAAAACTGGGTACGAGGACAATGAAGACCATCTTCTTGGGTTATGCTGAGAAGAGTGATGCTCGGAGGTTTCTTGATTAAGAATCAAATCATATCATTGAATCTCGTGACACAAAATTCTTTGAAGATAAATTTGTAAGGCACAAGAACATTATTATTACAAATATTCTGAAGAATAGTATGGGTGCACATGAGGCTGAAGGATGTAGTACATGAAGAAGTTGTCATTCTAGAGACAACGTTCGAACTATAACTCGCAGAACCGAGAACTAAGCGAGTGATGAGACTAAAGGACTTCGAAGAAAATTGTCACCTATCATGTGGAAGCAGACTCGCTTACCTATGACGAGGCGATGAAGACCAGAGACGCTATCTTCTGGAGGGAGGCTATCAATGACGAGTATGACTCAATAACCTCCAACAATACTTTGGTGTTGGTCGATCTACCTGAAGGAGCAAAACTGATCAGATGAAAGTTGATCTTCAAGAAGAAGATGAAGGCCGATGGAACTGTTGACAAGTTCAAGGCAAGACTGGTTGCTAAGGGATTTTCTCAAAAGCAGGGGATCAACTACTTCGACACATATGCTCCAGTAGCACGGATGAGGACCATCAGGATATTGATTGCTCTGAGTGTAATTCACAAGCTAGTTATTCATCAGATGGATGTCAAAACAGCATTCCTGAATGGAGAGTTGATCAAAGAGATTTATATGCAATAGCCAAAAGGATTTATTGTCAAGGGGCTTGAAGACAAAGTCTGCAAGTTGGTGAAAAACGGTCTGAAGCAAGCTCCCAAGATGTGGCACGAGAAATTTAATTAAGTCATAAGATCAAACGGCTACAGGGGCAATGAAACAGACAAGTGTGTTTACACTATGTTCACTAACGGGAGATGAGTCATCGTTTGTCTATACATGGACGATATGCTGTCACAACCCGCACCCGGTATAGGGGCACGAGTACGTGGTTACGTCCAGCCTACGCCGCAGCATCGGCGGTAGAACGCTGGCTTAGTCTATTATACTATCTAATATGTTACACAATGTATATAAAATACTGTCATGCCATTTCAATTCCAAATGACACTCCATCTGTTGGTCCATAGTAAGTAGAACGCTGTTTTTCAGATGTAAGCACGATATGGAATAGAAAGAAAGAAATACAAGTCTCAAAATATAATATTTCCAACTCAATATCTAAACACAACTCAAGATCTCAAAATAATAATACAATCCATAATCTAATAGAAACAACTACTACAAGGTAGGAAAAATCTAAATAGCCTCAGTATCTAGCACTACATCCTCAGGTGATACTCCATCTGTTGGTCCGTAGTAAGTGGGACACATCCTCTCTAACCATTCATCTAAAAAATATATCTAGTCAAGATTGGAGCGAAATACAACCCAATAGAAGTTTCAATTAATTGATAATGACTATAAAAAGAAATAGAGAATATAATAAAAGACGAGAAATAATGAACAATATCAACTATGGTAGAAGAAACAGGTAAACAAGAAAAATATGGTATACACTGATCACGATGAATAGAACAAGATAATAGAATGAAACAATAAACTAGAATATGGTAAATAACTGTAACTATGCTAAGTGATTGAAATAGTAATTAGATATGTGATCGGCTTGGGTGAACATTGTCTACTTTAACGTTAGATAAACATTGTCTAAGTTAAATATTGAACATTTGTCACGCCCCAGCCCAGAATACGTAGGACTAGGAACACGTAAGCATGCCAACCGTATGTATATGGCAACTCCAATATATGGATACCATAATACACACGTATGCTGTAATATGAATATAAACTCACATGTGCTATATATATAGTCACAAGTCACAGAAATACTAATCTCATCCACACAACAAGTCATAGAAAAAAAATAACTAAACTAGAATAACGAGTCGGAATAATCCAAAACTAATAGTCGGGTGGAGACAAATCCACTACCAATAACTATATCAATTCTAAAATGAGGGAGAAGGGTAAATCTCCAATATAAATAAGATGATGATATAAAGGTATCAGCGAAGTGATCCATCGCTAGAGATAGTCAAAGATGCTCCGAAGGTAAGACCTCCTCGGGAGAGATAAGTGGTAAGTCCTGATCCGTGCTCCTGCGAATAGTCATAAACATCTACACCTGAAAAGGGACCAGGTCCTCAGAGGGACATAACAAGATATATAGAAGCAAGCCAATTTAATACAGTGAACATGCATAATGTTTGAAAATATATATGTACGCTGTACAAGATAATCTATATAAATGCAAATGAGGACAACTTTTTGACGTATGGGTAAGGGTAGGCTACTCGATCTAAGCCTCACAACTCACACACACGTCAGGGGACATCATCAGCCGACATACCGCCGGGGTAGCGACCCTCGTGACTCCATCAATCGACATACTGCGGGAGTAGCGACCATCGGACACGACTACCATAGTACGTGCTAGTTACTACGGTTCACTAGAGTGGTTATAGCCCATACGCCTACTGATTGTCCTTTCATGATACTAAGTGCCATGTGTGTGTCAACATATCTAATATATAGTAATGACTGAAAGAAACTACACATGCAAGGAATATACAAAAATATAATAAATATACAGAAATATAATAAGCATGCAAAGTTGTCACGCCCCAGTCCCAAAATACCGTGGGACCGGACGCGTGATAATGGCCAGCAGTACGCACCGATGGACAAACCCAATTTAATGGATCCATCAGGGCATACTTAAGCTGCAAAATCAAGTCTACGACAATTATGGCACAACTAATCTCATCCACACAAGATATAAAATATGATCCACATAATAAATAAGGAATGTAAATCATCAGCTAGTCTTACAAAGTACTTCGGGGAACAACCCGATAAATAATCTGATACAATGGTTCAACAAACCAGAAATAAATGACTGAAATAAATAAATAAATACTGAGCAAGAACATGGATGCTCAGGAGAAGTCTTCGGCTAACACCTCATCCTCGGATGGCGGTACAGCTCCTGGATCAGCTCCTGCTCCGGTCCCATATACCTCGGGATAAATCTCGTCCTCAAATCCTGGGGACATAATCCGGATCCAGGTCCTCAGGGGACATAGCAAGGTACAAGAAAGCTCATACCAAAATAAATGCAGTGCAAAAAATAAATAGAATAAATAGGGCAAGTAAGTAACCATCTAAGTAAAAATGCAAGTGAGAGCAGCACGAGTACTCAGGCTGAGCCACAACAAGCTCTGTATCGGGGAGCCGGGTAGCGGTAATAACACGTAATGTGCCTAGCTCTGCTACGAGAGTCTACAGCCTCACAATAGTAGTAGATATATATAGATAACAGTCTGTAGCCTGTGTGTCTCTTCCTACCCCATGTAACCACGCATATCATGACCATAACGTCTCATGTCCATGTCAAGCGGGATCATCACTAATGCAACAAGTCATATGTATCTATGAATATAGTATCCCTGTCAAGTCCTGCATCCTATACAGAATTACCATAAATATCTCGGGAATATTTTGTCTCATGAACAGTGTCAAGTGTCCTGGGTCATATGGTACTTGATAAGACAAGTACGAGAAAATAAAGTGTCACGAATGTCCATCTCTAAATGACAGTACCCAACACTGCGTACAGTGTTGGTACCCGACTGATAATCGGACGCTAAGTACGTCACACGGTCCTAGGTTGATCCTGCACAGCAATATAAAAAAACAAGGAAAATATGTAACAATACTGCAGAGTTTGGCAAGGTACACTTGCCTGATGTTTGAATATCCACAATCTTCCCGGTATCAGTGGATCCTGTGGGTACTCCTCCAAAAGCTGTAATAAACATAACCAACCATCTCAGAAGATATCAAATAGCTAGAAACGCCTGTCCTTATGTCCAATTTGGACACAGGGGCAAAAAGAACATTTTCGGGCCAAAGCGGGGTCCACATGTGGGCCACTTTGCACCGAAAAGCGGGTCAGGGTCAAAGGTCTCCAAATTTCTCAAATTCAGTGTCTACAAGTCAGGAACGATGATACGAACCCAATGGAACTTCCAGAATTGGATTCCGATGAGCTGATCACAAAATCGCCCGTCAAGTAGAGCCTGTGGGGCCCACGATACGCAATTTTGTCAACGTTCTCAGAATCGAACCAAACTTGGGTCACAGGACCAGCGTATTGCTACGAGTCCGATGGCGTAAGTTTCGTCTCGATCCGACGTGTGTACACAAAGTTATAGCATATTCTAGAAAAGTCGGATACGGAATGTTATTCGCGGATAATCGTTGATTCTGGGGTGTACGCACCTCCGAATCGACTTCTTCGAAATCCCACACGACCGTATCAATGATGCGCACGTATCTGTGAAGACCGCACGCGACCAAGTCGTCCCGTTTGGCGGGGCGCACTCAGTTCCGGGGTAAATTAGGGTATTATTTTTCCTGTTTTTGGATCGCGGTGTACGATCACCACAGGACGCGATGCACCAAGCGGGTTACACGGACACCGAGAGGGTTATACTGTCTACGCGTAGCAACTGACGGAAACTAAAACGGAGTTACGATGAGGGAGAAAACAGTACCTGAATAGGGCCCCGTGAATCTGTTTTTCACGTGTCCGAGAGTCCAATTTGTGTCCTGGTCGAGGATCTACCGTGTCCAGGCTAGGGCTGTGCCCAGAGACGGAGGGGTCGACTCGCCGGCGGAGGGCGTCTCGGCCTAGGGCGGTTGGGGGCTGCGAGTCGACGGCGTCGAGCGGCTGGACGGAGTGGAGGTCGACGGCTGCTGCTCCCAGCGGCGAGTCGGGGTCGAGGTGAGTAGCAGCGCCGGAGTCGGGCTGCTGGTGGGGAGGTCGACGGTGGGCTGGAGCTCGGCGAGGGCTTCTCGCGGTGCGGCATCGATCAGGGTACGGCGGTGCGGGCGGAGGTAGGTTCGAGCAAAAAGGGGGTCGGGTCAGGCGCTGCTCGGTGTAGGGGTCGGCGGGGTTGGTCGACGGTGAGGGGGTCGATCCGGCGGCGGGGTTGGGGGGATACGGCGGTGAGTGAAAGAGGGTGGCGTCGACGTCGAGGCGGCCTCTTATAGGCTGCTACAGTACTCTGCGGCTAGGGTTTTCATCTGATTTTGGGTCCGGGTCGGGTTTGGCTCGGATCCGACCCGACCCATCAAGTTGGTTTGGTTCACGCAGTGGTCCGGTTCAGGGTTGGTTTAACTTGGGTTCGGTTCACTCTTCCAATAGTTTTTAAGGCTTTAAACGCGTCTTCGGTGTCCAATAAATACACCAAAAAATACCACATGTCCGGCTTTCCATTTTATATCACAAAATATTATTTCCATAATATTTTAACACCAATAAACTGCATTTAAAAATCCTTAATTACCTTGGTTCTTATCCAGAAATTACCAAAAATTCGGGAATATTATTTCAAAATTTTATTCTGAAAATCAGGGTGTTTACAATCTTCCCTCCTTAAAAGGATTGCGTCCTCGCAATCAAAGAGTAAGCTACAAAAGAAAGAATTATGGAAATACAAGGTTGCTTAGTTTACGACTGCCTTCTCGAACAAGTGGGGGTAACGCTGGCGCATACTATCTTCTCGTTCCCAAGTCGATTCTCCAGGAGAATGATGTTTCCATGCTACACGAACCAGTCTGATTGTCTGTCCCCGTAATGTCTTCTCACTGACGTCGAGGATGCCAACTGGTTGTTCTTCATATCTCAAGCTTGGGCCCACTGCGATCTCTGAATGATCGACTATGTGACTTGGGTCGATCACGTACCTTCGCAGCTGTGAGACGTAGAATACGTCATGCACTCCCTCTAAGGATGGAGGTAATGCAAGACGATAAGCCACCTCACCAATGCGCTCTAGAATGTCAAATGGCCCAATATACCTTGGGCTCAACTTGCCTCTGCTCCCGAATCTGATAGTACCACGAGTGGGCGAAATCCTCAAGAATATGTGCTCTCCTTCTTTAAACTCTAGGGGACGTCTGTGCGTATCTGCCCAATGCTTCTGTCTGTCCTGAGCTGCTCGAAGATGATTCTGGATCTATTTCACCTTTTCCACTGTCTGCATTACCAATTCTGGACCCAGTATTTGACGTTCACCCACGTCACTCCAACATATAGGCGATCTGCACTTCCTTCCGTATAAAGCTTCAAATGGTGCCATCTGGATGCTGGCCTGATAACTGTTGTTGTAGGAGAACTCCATTAAGTGCAAATGGTCTTCCCAAGATCCTCCAAAGTCTAGCATACATGATCGCAACATATCTTCCAAGATATGAATGGTGCGTTCCGATTGGCCATCTGTCTGTGGGTGGTACGCCGTGCTGAATTTGAGTCTGGTGCCCAGGCTCTCTTGCATGCTTCTCCAGAAATGAGAGGTAAATCTCGAATCTCGATCCGATATAATACTAACAGGCACTCCATGTAATTTGACAATTTGTCGCATATACATGTCGGCTAGTACCTCTGTGGACTGTCCGACTCTAAATGGCAAGAAATATGCCAATTTAGTGAGTCGATCCACTATAACCCATACTGCGTCTCTTCCGCTGGGGCTCCTTGGAAATCTTGTGACAAAATCCATCATGATATGCTCCTATTTCCATTCTGGTATAGGAAACGGCTGTAACATACCTGCAGTCCTCTGATGCTCGGCCTTTACTTGCTGGCAGACTAAGCATTTGGCCACAAACCTTGCAATCTCCCTTTTTATTCCATGCCACCAATAATACTGCCTCAAGTCTCGGTACATCTTGGTTCCTCCTGGGTAAATAGAGTACATAGAGCTATGTGCTTTCGTCATTAACTCCTGCCTTAATTCTCCATTTGGAACATACAGGCGATTTCCAAACCTCAATATCCCGTCTTCGTGTATGCGAAGTCCTGTCTGTATGCCTGCTTCTGTCTTCTCCTTCAGTCTTCGAAATCTAGCATCGGTGGGCAATGCCTCCTTAATCTTCTCCACGAGTGATGACTTAATTTCAAGATTAGCCATCAAGCCATTCTGTCCTGGTAAGACAACCTCTATCTGAAGCTCCTGTAGATCTCTCAATAACTCGGGCTGCATCATCAAGAAATAAGCCATAGGCTTCCTGCTCAGTGCGTCTGCTACTACATTCGCCTTTCCCGGATGATACTGCAGATCTATGTCAAAATCTACCATCAATTCCAGCCAACGCCTCTGCCTCATGTTAAGATCCTTCTGAGTATATACATACTTCAGACTTTTGTGATCTGTAAAGATGTCTACTTTCTCCCCATAAAGGTAGTGCCTCCAAATCTTCAATGCAAATATAACTGTTGCTAACTCCAGATCGTGTGTTGGGTAGTTCTTCTCGTGGACCTTTAACTGTCTCGATGCATAAGCAATGACTTTGCCATGTTGCATCAAAACACATCCCAGTCCACTACCTGACGCATCGCTGTAAACAACAAAACCTCCTGACCCTGAAGGAAGAGTCAAGACAGGTGCTATTGTTAATCTTCTCTTCAATTCTTTGAAGGCCTTCTGGCAGTCTTCCGTCCATATAAACTCCTGGTCTTTGCGTGTCAGCTTCGTCATCGGTTCTGCGATCCTCGAGAAATTTTCTACAAACCTTCGGTAATATCCCGCGAGTCCGAGAAAACTTCTCACCTCTGCAACTGATGTGGGTGTAGGCCAAGTCTCTATTGCCGCAACTTTCTCTGGATCTACTGAAAGTCCTTCTCCTGAGATGATATGTCCCACAAAAGGTACTTTGTCCATACAGAACTCACACTTACTGAGTTTGGCGTATAACTTCTCCTGTCTCAAGGTCTCTAACACGATTCTGAGATGCTCCTCGTGCTCTTCGTGGCTCTTGGAATATATGAGGATGTCGTCAATGAACACAACCACAAATTTATCCAAAAACTGATGAAAGACTCTGTTCATCAAACTCATAAACACTGCTGGCACATTGGTTAAACCAAACGGCATCACCAAGAACTCATAATGTCCATACTTGGTCCTGAAAGCTGTCTTTGGGATGTCTTCCTTCCTTACTTTGATCTGATGGTAGCCGGATCGAAGGTCAATCTTCGAGAATACCCTTGTACCACTCAATTGATCAAATAGGTCATCAATGCGTGGCAAGGGATACCTGTTCTTGATGGTCACAGCATTCAGTGCCCTGTAGTCAATGCATAACCGTACTGTTCTATCCTTCTTTGGCACAAATAATATGGGTGCTCCCCAAGGTGAAACACTGGGCCGAATGAAACCCTTCTCCAGAAGGTCGTCAACCTGTTCTTTCAATTCCACTAACTCTTTAGGTGCCAGCCGATATACTGATGAAGTAATAGGCTCTGCTCCTGGAGTTAAGTCTATTGTGAATTCTATTTCCCGATCAGGCGGTAAACCTGGAAGATCATCGGGAAATATATCCACAAATTCTGAAATGACTCTGGGGTAACCTGTCTCCCCTTCTACAGAGAGTACCCTAAGAGTAGGCTGAACTACTTGTTCCACTGCTCCTCGAAGAAACTCGAATTCTGGATGTCCAGGCGGTCTAAATATAACCTTTCCAAGCCGACAATCAAGAGTAGCATGGTACTGACTTAACCAGTCCATACCAAGTACGACATCATAATCCGGCATGGAAAAGATCAGAAATTGAGCTCGCATCTCTCTTCCATAAACTACTACAGAACATGATCTACAGACGTCACTAACCGGAATAATTCCACCTCCCGTAAGAATTCTCTTCATCTTCGGAAGGGGTGCGGTAGCTACTCTATGGGTGGCCACAAAGCTAGCTGTTATAAATGAATGCGATGCTCCAGAATCAAATAATGCTACAGCTGGTAATGAAGCTACTAAAATAGTACCTGCGATGACTTCGCCTGCAGTAGCTTCCTGCTCAACAGCTAATGTGAATGCCTGGCCTCTTTCCTGTGCTGGACCTCTCTGCTGCTGCTGAGCCTGCTGAAATAGAGCTGCCTGTGGTGCCAGTGGTGGTCTCTGCTGATTTCCTCCTGAGGCTGGTGGCCTGACGCCTCCAACTCCTGTCTGCTGTGCTCCTACTGCTGGATAAGTTGGTCGTGGTGCAGGCAAGGCTAGTCTCGGTGCTCCGTCTCTATGTTTAGTACAGTCTCTGGATAGATGCTGGTCTGATCCACAAAGCAGGCATAGTCCCAATTTATGCCTGCACTCTCTCTCAATGTGTCCTACCTTGCCGCAGTGGTGACAGGTAGGAAGAGATATGGCCCTGTGTGCTGCTCTCTCCGGTATACTCCTCTGGAATTATTTTGCAGAATCTCCATGTGCTGTCTTGGTTGGTGCGGATGTGGTTGGTCTCTTCAGATTCGATTCCCTTCTAGTGACGCGCTCCATGCGTCGTGCTGCTACAAGGACCTCGGTATAAGATGTAGGTGCGACCGAGCCAATCAATCTCTGAAGCTCGAACTTCAGTCCATCAAAGAACTTTTCAGCTTTCTCTTCCTCTGTCGAGATCAATGTTGGAGCGAAGTGACTTAGGCGTATAAATTCTGCGTTGTATTCTTCCACTGTCATGTTGCCTTGGATAAGGCGGTTGAACTGATCTCTGAGCTCTGACCGTGCTACTGCGGGAATATACATCTTTTTGAAGAGTCTGGAGAACTCTTTCCAGGTGACTCGGTCCTGCCCGAGTCTCCTCTCCTCTGCTAACCACCAGTGATGTGTATTCTCAGCTAACTGCATTCTTACTGCAGTCATCCATTTCTCTCTCGGAAGTTCAGCGGCTTCCAACTGATGCTGTATGTTTGTGAGCCATTCATGAACTTCTGTTGGCCCCTCTTTACCAGAAAATATACGAGGCTTGAGCTGACGGAAGTCGGTGATAGATCCCGTCGTCGATCGCCTCGCTGGTGGATTTGCCTGCTCCAATGCGGATACCAGGCTGGTTCTCAGATACTCGGCCTCCTGCCGATAGGCCTCTTGCTGAATCTGCTGCTGCGCTTGCATCATAGCATACATCATCTGGAATATCTGTTGCCCGTCCATGGCTTGTCCTGGCGGGAAAACTGGCATCTGGGGAGTGAACTGTGGTGGAGGTGGGATATCATCTCTCCGGAACCTTGGATTAGGCTGACCGGTTTGATCGCTCTGCGATGCTTGTCCTCCATTCCCTGGGGTCACTCCGTCTATATAAGTAACCACAGCGTCGTGTGGCGTATCCAATGGAATCTCCTCTCCGTTCCTGGGATCCATTTCTCTGCAACCAAAAGATAAACTGTAAGAACGCACAGAGGAATCAACACACGATGCAATCAAGTATCAAATTCGAGTTCGATATAGAGTTCAATAATGGTTTAAATAACGGATGAGATCCTATAACTTATCCTATCCTTAGGGCAGGCTGGTTCGGTCCCTAAGTTGAAACCGAATAATTTAGTCGTAGATCTGCATGGGCCACCACAAAAACTATGTCACGCCCCAGTCCCAAAATACCGTGGGACCGGACGCGTGATAATGGCCAGCAGTACGCACCGATGGACAAACCTAATTTAAAAGATCCATCAGGACATACTTAATCTGTAAAATCAAGTCTACGACAATCATGGCACAACTAATCTCATCCACACAAGATATAAAATATGATCCACATAATAAATAAGGAATGTAAATCATCAGCTAGTCTCACAAAGTACTTTGGGGAACAACCCGATAAATAATCTGATACAATGGTTCAACAGACCAGAAATAAATGACTGAAATAAATAAATAAATAAATACTGAGCAAGAACATGGATGCTCAGGAGAAGTCTTCGGCTAACACCTCGTCCTCGGATGGTGGTACAGCTCCTGGATGAGCTCCTGCTCCGGTCCCGTATACCTCGGGATAAATCTCGTCCTCAAATCCTGGGGACATAATCCGGATCCAGGTCCTCAGGGGACATAGCAAGATACAAGAAAGCTCATGCCAAAATAAATGTAGTACAGAAAATAAATAGAATAAATAGGGCAAGTAAGTAACCATCTAAGTGAAAATGTAAGTGAGAGCAGCACGAGTACTCAGGCTGAGCCACTACAAGCTCTGTGTCGGGGAGCCGGTAGCGGTAATAACACGTAATGTGCCTAGCTCTGCTACGAGAGTCTACGGCCTCACAATAGTAGTAGATATATATAGATAACAGCCTGTAGCCTGTGTGTCTCTTCCCACCCCATGTAACCACGTATATCATGACCATAACGTCTCATGTCCATGTCAAGCGGGATCATCAACAAGTCATATGTATCTATGAATATAGTATCCCTGTCAAGTCCTGCATCCTATACAGAATTACCACGAATATCTCGGGAATATTCTGTCTTATGAACAGTGTCAAGTGTCCTGGGTCATATGGTACTTGATAAGACAAGTACGAGAAAATAAAGTGTCACGAATGTCCATCTCTAAATGACAGTACCTAACACTGCGTACAGTGTTGGCACCCGACTGATAATCGGACGCTAAGTACGTCACACGGTCCTAGGTTGAGCCCGCACAGCAATACAAAGAAACAAGAAAAATATGTAACAATACTGCAGAGTTTGGCAAGGTACACTTGCCTGATGTTTGAATATCCACAATTATCCCGGTATCAGTGGATCCTGTGGGTACTCCTCTAAAAGCTGTAATAAACATCACCAACCGTCTCAGAAGATATCAAATAGCTAGAAACGCCTGTCCTTACGTCCAATTTGGACACAGGGGCAAAAAGGACATTTTCGGGCCAAAGCGGGGTCCACATGTGGGCCACTTTGCACCGAAAAGCGAGTCAGGATCGAAGGTCTCCAAATTCCTCAAACTCAGTGTCTACAAGTCAGGAACGATGATACGAACCCAACGGAACTTCCAGAATTGGATTCCGATGAGCTGATCACAAAATCGCCCGTCAAGTGGAGCCTGTGGGGCCCACGATACGTGATTTTGTCAACGTTCTCAGAATCGAACCAAACTTGGGTCACAGGACCAGCGTATTGCTACGAGTCCGATGGCACAAGTTTCGTCTCGATCCGACATGTGTACACAAAGTTACAGCATGTTCCAGAAAAGTCGGATATGGGGTGTTGTTCGCAGATACTCGTTGATTCCGGGGTGCACGCACCTCCGAATCGACTTCTGTGAAATCCCACACGACCGTATCAACGACGCGCACATATCTGTGAAGACCGCACGCGACCAAGTCATCCCGTTTGGCTGGGCGCACTCAGTTTCGGAGTGAATCAGGGTATTATTTTTCCTGTTTTTGGATCGCGGTGTACGATCACCACAGGACGCGATGCACCGAGCTGGTTGCACGGGCACCGAGAGGGTTATACTGTAAACTCCCTCGACCAAATTTCAGTAATTTAGGATTAATTTTGACTAATTAGAATTAGTGCAACTTTTTAAAAATTTTATTTATTATATTGATTGTGCACCTATTCATTAGACAATTGACTAGGGCATCACACTAGCTGTTAACCCTAAACAAATTTCACATTCCTGCTCTAGACTAGTCAGACTACTTTTTCTGTATTTTGTGCAACTTCCAGAAACCTCGTTTGATGCTTCGTTTTAGTCGCACAAATATCGTTACAAACGTATGTATTTATTTCTTATTTAATTTTCTGCTCTTTATCCATCTCTGTACCCTTAGAGATTTGAGGACCAGTAGGCACCTGATTGCCCAACCAAAAATACGATAATATTCTACTCTAATTATACTTCAATTATCGTATTGACACCGTAGAAAGATTATGACTCTAATAGCCTCTAAATAATTAGTGAACACCGTGCGCAGTATTTATTAAATAATAAATACGATGACTGTATCACCTGCAATATCAGACCCTGCACCTGCCCAGAATCACCCCACACTGTCCAAACCATTTTTCCCCAGCTAATTCCCTCATTTTTGTACAATTTAGAATTTCAGGAAATCAGTATTTAAAATCAGGTAAATTGCGAAATTACGCAAAATACAATTTTATGCATTTATGCAATTATTGAAAAGTTAGGGGTTTATATGCAAAATTGCATGCTAGGTGGCCAAATCCTATTGGCTAGACCATAGGTGGGTAGGACCCACCATAAAATCCAGAAATTTCTGCTGGAAAATATCTCAAAAATACAAATTTACCAAAATACCCTCACACTTCAAAATATTTACAAACTTTGCCATTACCCCTAATCCTATATAAACCCTAACCCTTCTATTCAAAATTCCTACAACCCTTCCCTCCGGCCACCTCCGACCACCGCCTCCAGCCAAACTCGGCCCAACCCTTCGCCACCCTCCCCTCTCCCCTCCGACCAAGCACCACCGCCGGCGCTGCCCTGCTCCGCCGGCTATAGCCCCCGCACCCTCCCCCTCTTCTCACTGTCCACAGCAGCACCACCACTCCCATTCACCTCCCCCGCCGCCTCCGGCCGTCGCCGACCACCGCCAACCTACCCAACCGCCTCGCCGTCGTCCCCTCCACCGGACCACCAACCCCCACCTCCCCACGACACCGCCTCCGGCCGCCCTAGCCCCCGCAACACCCTCGGCCACCCCCAACCCTAACCTGCCACTTCTCTCCCCGACGCCTCTAGCCGCCACCACCACCGCCGTAGACCCCATGTCACCAGCACCTTCACAACTGACTATAAAATCAGGGTTTCAACACTATCAGGGAGTAGGCAAGTATACCTTGCCAAGTTAAATGTTTAAATTCTCAAATATTGTTATATGCTTCTTGCTTCTGAAATTCATATACCATGACCACCTGAGACTGCCTTGGGTACAGTCAACTGTTATGTTGACATGATATTACAGACTCACCAACAGCTGAGAGAATATCCTAATATATTCTCCTAAACCCTATCACGGAAACACGCAACATGGTTGCATTTACATATATGGATGTGAGCTGCGTATTTGGTTAGCTACCAGTACGTGTGACCCGCATCACGGATTAGAATAACTCAGGAAATGTACGATTTGACATTTAGATTCATTGGGATGGGAAAGATAACTAGTTGACGTATGGGACACCCCCTCCAATAATGTTTTATACCTTCGTACCAATGATGGTCGATTGCAGAGTTCCCTGAGTCGGGGGCATACGACACATATACTAGCCAGTCGCCACGATTGGTGAATTACGTCAGCGTATGTCTAGCCACACATTCCCATACGTACTACTGGATCTTTATTTGCATTTTCACTTAATATGGTTAGCACCCTGTATTTATTTTATTTCTTTATTCAGTATTTTTACATTACATGGCATGTCATTTTTCTGTATCTTGTTACGTCCCACTGAGGACCTGGTTCCTTGCCAGATCTAGATGAGGCTTTCTACCCCACAGTGTACGGGCCTGATCAGGAGGCCAGATGTGCTACCGAGGAGGAGCTCGAGGAGACACCCTCCGAGTAGGCGTGACCCTAGATGCTGCTACCTAGAGATGGAGATGTTTTGATCAGATAGACACTGCTTAGTCTATCTGATTTTTCTGCGCTATTATCAGTTTTTGTAGTAGGCTTGTAATCTCACCAGTTTTGTACTGTATCAGACTCAGTTATATATATATTTCAGCATTTGTTTTCTGACAATTTGTTGTGGATGAGATAGCTTTACCTGTTCTATACTTGTAGTATTTTAGGACAGCGTAGCACGTCCCTTTGGGTCCATCAAAGTGGATTAAGCCCTTAGTGACGTGTCAGCTGGCCAGTGACACGTGGCCTAGTTCCTGACATTTTGGGACTGGGGCGTGACATGGTTTTAGTGGTGGCCCATGCAAGTCCAGTTTTATTTGCTAGTAGGTATGATAACATGCCCAGCAAAGCCTGCAATAGGATAGGAATATTAGGTCTCATCCACACTGACACCATCTTTACAAATTCTATTATTGCATCTTGCTTGATTATCATTATTTATCTCTTTTGTGTTTTCTAATTATCCTATTTTCCTCAGAAATATGGACATACCCGGGAAACTTGCGAATAATGGGGCTGACCAAGCAACAGACCCTTCGCCAAGTGCCCAAGGAACTCCGTCCAATCACCAAAATTCTAGCCAGGAGACGACACCAACTCCACATGCAGAGACACCTTTGTCTCCACCTCCAGCCTTGCCTATCCAGATGCCACAACTTGAGGGTCAACCTCAAATGTTGCAGTTTCTCCAGACTATGTTGCAGAACCAGTGGCAACAAACTGAGGCCCTGAGACAGTCTCAGTGGCAGCAAACTGAAGCTCTGCGACAGACGTTGATGACGGCTTTGGAGAGAACTACTACTCCGACACCAGTACCTGTCCTACCAGCGGGCACAGTTCGAGGCTTCCGTCAAATGAGCCCGAGGGATTTCAAAGGCAACGAGACTCCTGAAGAGATCTCCGATTGGATCTCCAACACCGAAATGCTGCTAGAAGGATCGCAACTCACTCCCGACCTATGGATGACCGCTGTGAGGGGCCAACTTCTTGGCAACGCCCATCACTGGTGGGAATCCATAGAGCGCAGCGTCGGCAAAGACCAAACTTGGCAACAATTCTTGGAGCATTTCAACGCCAAGTACTTTCCAGCGACAGTCCAGAATGCCCTATACTCCCAGTTCCTGCACCTGGAGCAAGGAAACATGACGGTAGATGCCTACGACGCGGAGTTTAGCAGACTAAGTCGTTTCGGTGCTGATCTGATCCCGAACGAGCTGAAGAAGGCTAAAAGATTCCACCATGGCCTTAACCACGAGCTTCAGAGGTACACAACAACGCAGTCGAGAATCTCCTACAACGAGGTTCTTACAGAAGCCAGGGAGCAAGAAGCCATTGGTCGAGGAGCCAGACGCTCAAATCCAACCTTCCCGGCCAAGAATCAGCACGGAGCAGGAGGACCTATACGTCGTCCCCAATATCAGACGCAACAGACGACGGGGCCTTACCAGAAGAGGGAGCTCCCGATTTGTCACTTTTGTGGCAAGAAGGGGCATTTTGCCAATGACTGTAGAAAGAAGCTGGGATTATGCCTGCTATGTGGAGCTAGAAATCATATGGCCAAAGACTGCCCACAACGTAGAGATGCAGCACCTCAACAAGGGCAGAAGCCAGGAGCACAAGCTCAGAAGATGCTTCCCCCCACATCAGGAGGATATCAGAGAGGAGCACCTCTGCCTACTCAGGAGACCCAGTTCAAGGCCAGACAACAAACCGATGGACAAAGGCAGGGACAAGCCTTTGCGTTAGCTACCGTTGCAGAAGAACCTGAAGGGGAAACTATAACAGGTACCATTTTAGTTGCATCATTACCTGCAACTGTATTATTCGATTCTGGGGCTACTTTGTCTTTCATATCCAGTAGATTCGTAGCCATGCACAAACTATCTACTTCGCCGCTACCCAAGTGTTGGAAAATACTTACTGGAGGAGGTATTGTTCCAGTTACCAACATTATCAAAACCTGCCCAGTAGTTGTTTGTAGTAGAGGACTAAGAGCGCGATTTTTGGTACTTCCTATGCCAAATTTCGATGTTGTCTTAGGCATGGACTGGCTAAGCCAGAACGATGCTATCCTAGACTGCCGAAAGGGTAGTGTTATCTTTAGACCCCCAGATCACCCAGCGTTCGAATATGTCCGTGGAACCATCGAGCAAGGAGTAGGCCAGACTCCTAGAGCTTACATGGCGATGGAGACAGCACTTCCCTCAATTGTAGCAGAGTTCGAGGACGTATTTCCAGAAGAATTGCCAGGCCTACCGCCTGACAGAGAAGTGGAGTTCATTATTGAGCTGATACCCGGAGCTGCACCAGTATCCTCCAATGTATACCGACTGGCGAAGAAGGAGCTTGACGAGCTGAAGCTTCAACTGGAGGAACTACAGATCAAGGGATTTGTTCGTCCTAGTGCATCACCCTGGGGAGCACCAGTGTTATTTGTACCAAAGAAGGACGGAACATATCGCATGTGCATTGATTACAGAGCCCTCAACGCTCTGACAATCAAAAACAAGTACCCCTTGCCGAGAATTGACGACCTGTTCGATCAACTAACAGGAGCCGTAGTATTCTCGAAGATAGACTTGAGATCAGGCTACCATCAAGTCAAGGTACGAAGAGAAGACATTCCAAAGACAGCATTCAGAACTCGTTATGGTCATTACGAATTTCTGGTGATGCCGTTTGGATTGACTAATGCACCTGCTGTATTCATGAACCTGATGAACCGAGTCTTCCACCAATATCTGGACCAGTTCGTGGTAGTCTTCATCGACGACATTCTGGTGTATTCAAAAAGCCACGAGGAGCATGAAGAGCACTTAAGGTTGGTATTAGAGACGCTGAGACGGGAGAGCCTTTATGCTAAGATGAGCAAGTGTGAATTCTTCCTGGACCGTATCGCATTTCTTGGACACGTTATCACAGGAGAAGGCATCTCGGTAGACCCAGCAAAGATCTCATCTGTTGAGACGTGGCCAACCCCGACCAACGTCTCAGAGGTGAGAAGCTTTCTAGGACTTGCCGGATATTACCGGAGGTTCGTAGAAAACTTTGCAAGAATCGCGGAGCCGATTACCCGTCTTACTCGCAAGGAGCAGGAGTTCATATGGACTGAAGATTGCCAAACAGCTTTTGATGACTTGAAGAAGCGTCTGACTACAGCTCCCATTTTGACTATACCATCTGGATCCGGAGGTTTCGTCATATATAGCGATGCATCCGGAAAAGGATTTGGTTGTGTCTTAATGCAACATGGGAAAGTTGTAGCTTATGCCTCAAGACAGTTGAGGACTCATGAGAAGAATTACCCCACTCACGATCTGGAGCTTGCCGCAGTCATTTTTGCCCTGAAGCTATGGAGACACTATCTATATGGCGAAAGAGTGGAGATATTCACCGATCATAAAAGTTTGAAGTACGTCTACACCCAGAAGGACCTAAATCTGAGACAAAGACGATGGCTCGAAGTGATGGCGGATTTCGAAATTGATCTACAGTACCATCCAGGGAAAGCTAATATGGTGGCAGATGCTCTAAGCAGAAGACCCTCGGCATTCTTTATGATCACCCAACCAGGTCTTCTGAGAGATCTAGAAAAATTGGGAATAGAGGTCATTATGCCAGGACTTGATGGCCAATTATCAAACTATCAGCTACAATCAACTTTGGTAGAAAGAATCAAAGCTGCTCTACCAACAGATGCAAGATTTCAGAGGCTTCGACAAAGAACAGAGGCTGGAATTCAGACAGGTTGTCGCATACACGAAGATGGGACTCTAAGATGTGGAAATCGTCTTTATGTTCCAAATGGAGAACTTCATAATGAGCTGATGTCAGAAGCTCATAGCTCAGTATACTCTATACATCCAGGAGGCACAAAGATGTACAGAGATCTGCGACAATATTACTGGTGGCATGGAATGAAGCGGGAGATAGCACGCTTTGTGGCCAAATGCCTGGTGTGTCAGCAGGTCAAGGCTGAGCATCAGAGATCTGCCGGTCTACTTCAACCCCTCCCAATACCCGAGTGGAAATGGGAACACATTACGATGGACTTTGTTACGGGCTTCCCAAGAAGTCCTAGTGGTCGTAATGCTGTATGGGTAATCGTAGATAGACTCACAAAGGCTGCTCATTTTCTACCTTTTAGAGTCGGGCAATCCACAGAAGTCTTGGCGGACATGTACATGAAGGAGATAGTGCGTCTGCATGGAGTGCCAGTCAGCATAGTATCTGACAGAGATACGAGATTTATATCTTACTTTTGGCGAAGTATGCAAGAAAGTCTTGGTACCCGCCTCAAGTTCAGCACCTCGTATCACCCACAAACAGATGGCCAATCAGAACGCACCATCCAGACACTTGAAGATATGCTGAGAGCCTGCATGCTTGATTTCAGCGGATCATGGGAAGATCATCTACACCTGGTGGAATTTTCCTACAACAACAGCTATCAAGCGAGCATTCAAATGGCTCCCTTTGAAGCTTTGTATGGAAGGAAATGTCGTTCCCCAGTATGCTGGAGCGATGTTGGCGAGAGACAGATCTTGGGACCAGAACTGATTATTCGTACGGTGGAGAAAGTAAAGAAGATCCAGGGACACCTACGAGCTGCACAAGACAGGCAGAAGCACTGGGCCAACATTCATCGCCGACCTCTAGAGTTCTAAGTAGGGGAGCATGTGTTCTTAAAGATCTCACCTACTAGAGGAACTATCAGATTTGGAGGAAGAGGGAAGCTAAGTCCAAGGTACATTGGACCCTTCGATGTGCTAGATCGCGTCGGAGAAGTTGCTTACAGACTAGCTCTACCTCAGACTTTGGAGGGAGTACATGACGTCTTCCACGTATCTCAGCTGAGGAGGTACATTCCAGACCCGAGTCATGTGCTAGACTACTCAGAGATCACCATTGGGCCAAGCTTATCTTATCAGGAGGAGCCTGTAGAGATTCTGGACCGTAGCGAGAAAGTGTTGCGAGGCCAGACTATTCCTCTCGTTCGTGTTGCATGGAGACATCATGCACCAGGTGAATCCACCTGGGAACGAGAAGAGGATATTCGTCAGCGTTATCCCCACCTATTTCCAAACCAGGGTATGTCCAATATTTCAAATTCAATCTTTCTTAATCATCATATGTCCTTTTTCATTCTCATTATATGGTTGTTTTTATTTCGAGGACGAAATATTCTAAGGAGGGTAGATTGTAAACTCCCTCGACCAAATTTCAGTAATTTAGGATTAATTTTGACTAATTAGAATTAGTGCAACTTTTTAAAAAATTTATTTATTATATTGATTGTGCACCTGTTCATTACACAATTGACTAGGGCATCACACTAGCTGTTAACCCTAAACAAATTTCACATTCCTGCTCTAGACTAGTCAGACTACTTTTTCTGTATTTTGTGCAACTTCCAGAAACCTCGTTTGATGCTTCGTTTTAGTCGCACAAATATCGTTACAAACGTATGTATTTATTTCCTATTTAATTTTCTGCTCTTTACCCATCTCTGTACCCTTAGAGATTTGAGGACCAGTAGGCACCTGATTGCCCAACCAAAAATACGATAATATTCTACTCTAATTATACTTCAATTATCGTATTGACACCGTAGAAAGATTATGACTCTAATAGCCTCTAAATAATTAGTGAACACCGTGCGCAGTATTTATTAAATAATAAATACGATGACTGTATCACCTGCAATATCAGACCCTGCACCTGCCCAGAATCACCCCACACTGTCCAAACCATTTTTCCCCTGCTAATTCCCTCATTTTTGTACAATTTAGAATTTCAGGAAATCAGTATTTAAAATCAGGTAAATTGCGAAATTACGCAAAATACAATTTTATGCATTTATGCAATTATTGAAAAGTTAGGGGTTTATATGCAAAATTGCATGCTAGGTGGCCAAATCCTATTGGCTAGACCATAGGTGGGTAGGACCCACCATAAAATCCAGAAATTTCTGCTGGAAAATATCTCAAAAATACAAATTTACCAAAATACCCTCACACTTCAAAATATTTACAAACTTTGCCATTACCCCTAATCCTATATAAACCCTAACCCTTCTATTCAAAATTCCTACAACCCTTCCCTCCGGCCACCTCCGACCACCGCCTCCGGCCAAACTCGGCCCAACCCTTCGCCACCCTCCCCTCTCCCCTCCGGCCAAGCACCACCGCCGGCGCCGCCCTGCTCCGCCGGCTACAGCCCCCGCACCCTCCCCCTCTTCTCACTGTCCACAGCAGCACCACCACTCCCATTCACCTCCCCCGCCGCCTCCGGCCGTCGTCGACCACCGCCAACCTACCCAACCGCCTCGCCGTCGTCCCCTCCACCGGACCACCAACCCCCACCTCCCCACGACACCGCCTCCGGCCGCCCTAGCCCCCGCAACACCCTCGGCCACCCCCAACCCTAACCTGCCACTTCTCTCCCCGACGCCTCTAGCCGCCACCACCACCGCCGTAGACCCCCTGTCACCAGCACCTTCACAACTGACTGTAAAATCAGGGTTTCAACACTATCAGGGAGTAGGCAAGTATACCTTGCCAAGTTAAATGTTTAAATTCTCAAATATTGTTATATGCTTCTTGCTTCTGAAATTCATATACCATGACCACCTGAGACTGCCTTGGGTACAGTCAACTGTTATGTTGACATGATATTACAGACTCACCAACAGCTGAGAGAATATCCTAATATATTCTCCTAAACCCTATCACGGAAACACGCAACATGGTTGCATTTACATATATGGATGTGAGCTGCGTATTTGGTTAGCTACCAGTACGTGTGACCCGCATCACGGATTAGAATAACTCAGGAAATGTACGATTTGACATTTAGATTCATTGGGATGGGAAAGATAACTAGTTGCCGTATGGGACACCCCCTCCAATAATGTTTTATACCTTCGTACCAATGATGGTCGATTGCAGAGTTCCCTGAGTCGGGGGCATACGACACATATACTAGCCAGTCGCCACGATTGGTGAATTACGTCAGCATATGTCTAGCCACACATTCCCATACGCACTACTGGATCTTTATTTGCATTTTCACTTAATATGGTTAGCACCCTGTATTTATTTTATTTCTTTATTCAGTATTTTTACATTACATGGCATGTCATTTTTCTGTATCTTGTTACGTCCCACTGAGGACCTGGTTCCTTGCCAGATCTAGATGAGGCTTTCTACCCCACAGTGTACGGGCCTGATCAGGAGGCCAGATGTGCTACCGAGGAGGAGCTCGAGGAGACACCCTCCGAGTAGGCGTGACCCTAGATGCTGCTACCTAGAGATGGAGATGTTTTGATCAGATAGACACTGCTTAGTCTATCTGATTTTTCTGCGCTATTATCAGTTTTTGTAGTAGGCTTGTAATCTCACCAGTTGTGTACTGTATCAGACTCAGTTATATATATATTTCAGCATTTGTTTTCTGACAATTTGTTGTGGATGAGATAGCTTTACCTGTTCTATACTTGTAGTATTTTAGGACAGCGTAGCACGTCCCTTTGGGTCCATCAAAGTGGATTAAGCCCTTAGTGACGTGTCAGCTGGCCAGTGACACGTGGCCTAGTTCCTGACATTTTGGGACTGGGGCGTGACATATACTGTCTACGCGTAGCAACTGACGAAAACTAAAACGGAGTTACGATGAGGGAGAAAATGGTACCTGAACAGGGCCCCGTGAATCTGTTTTTCACGTGTCCGAGAGTCCAATTTGTTTTCTGGTCGAGGATCTACCGTGTCCAGGCTAGGGCTGTGCCCGAAGACGGAGTAGTCGACTCGCCGGCGGAGGGCATCTCGGCCTAGGGCGGCTGGGGGCTGCGAGTCGACGGCGTCGAGCGGCTGGACGGAGCGGAGGTCGACGACTGCTGCTCCCAGCGGCGAGTCAGGGTCGAGGTGAGTAGCAGCGCCGGAGTCGGGCTGCTGGTGGGGAGGTCGACGGTGGGCTGGAGCTCGGCGAGGGCTGCTCGCGGCGCGACATCGATCAGGGTACGGCGGCACGGACGGAGGTAGGTTCGAGCAAAAAGGGGGTCGGGTCAGGCGCTGCTCGGTGTACGGGTCGGCGGGGTTGGTCGACGGTGAGGGGGTCGATCCGGCGGCGGCTCGAGGCGGGGTTGAGGGGATGCGGCGGTGAGTGAAAGAGGGTGGCGCCGACGTCGAGGCGGCCTCTTATAGGCTGCTACAGTACTCTGCGGCTAGGGTTTCCATTTGATTTCGGGTCTGGGTCAGGTTTGGCTCGGATCCGACCCGACCCATCAAGTTGGTTTGGTTCACGTAGTGGTCCCGTTCATGGTTGGTTTAACTTGGGTTCGGTTCACTCTTCCAATAGTTTTTAAGGCTTTAAACGCGTCTCCGGTGTCCAATAAATACACCGAAAAATACCACATGTCCGGCTTTCCATTTTACATCACAAAATATTATATCCATAATATTTTAACACCAATAAACTGTATTTAAAAATCCTTAATTACCTTGGTTCTTATCCAGAAATTACCAAAAATCCGGGAATATTATTTCAAAATTGTATTCTAAAAATCAGGGTATTTACAAAAGTACTGAAACAAGTTGGCAAGATATCTTGCCTGGTCTGAAAAGGAATAAAGTCACAACTCAAGGCGTCGTCCGATCTACCCGTCACATAAATTAAACAAGTTAGGTTACAAAAATGGGTAAATAGTTTCTGCCATTTTAATCTATTTTAATTCTGAATAAAATAACCTAAATATTATTTTAATCTTATTATAATCTAATTTTATTATTAAATCCTAATTTTGGTCCAAAGAAAGTCAACTTTACGGATTTGTGATACGTTGCACACAAATCGAGGCAATCCGTTGACCAAAAAGTCAACCGACTCAAATACTTGATTTGTGTATAGAATTCTATTGATTTTAGTTCTATATGAACATCAAAATCGACGGTTTCATAAAATCATAAGTCGGTAAAGAGTTATGTCCACAAGGGTGCACAGATGATAATTTTTTGTGATTTCCTATTCACCTCTACGTTGCACGAATTTTATAATAAATTAAACTTGCATGTTAAATTATGGAAATATTATTTTATATAAGTTCATCATGTTAACTTTTCGAAACTTCAAACGGTTCATAATTCTGAATTCGGGATCTCCCGAAATCTCGAAAATAAGGAAACGCGTCTGATTTCGGACAACTGACACTTTTAGAATTTTCTGGAAAAATAGTTTCATAAAATATTAAAATAATTTATATATTCAGAAAAATAACCTTGATATGGTTCTAACAAAAAAAACTGGAGCGCATATGGAGTCCGGAGCTAGGAGATATCATCTTTATAAGTCGTCATAACTACTAGAAAATAAGGCTGAATTTATGACGAATTTTGACTGTTTTTGGACGAAAAAGAGGGAAATATGGAGAGAAAAATATGAAGGATGAGGTATTTATAATAGTGGACACTACTTAATTGAATACGACTAGGATTGGCTAATTTTGATATAATTATGATCAGTTTAAATAAGGATAGGATATGCATGAAGTTGCTTTCCTAGTAGGCTCAGGATTTGAATTAATTTAAAATAGAGTTTGAGTTTATCTCAATAATTTATGATATTAAATAGAATTAAAGATAAAATAAATAATTTATATATAATCTTATTAATATCTATTAACACTAAATTAGCATCTATCTAATATTAAGACTATATATATCCAAATAAATCCTGAATAATTTTAAAAATCTAAATAAATTTTTTAAAATTCTAAATAAATTACAAAAAAATATAATTAGATATTTTATCCTAAAATAAATATTTGATAGGAACAATATGCAACTATGATCTCATAGTAAATCATAAAAATCCTAGAAATTTACGTTCCCAATGTTTTAATTACCTAAGAATTCTAGAAAATCTCCAAAAATCTAAAATAGCATAAAAATGATTCTAAATAAATATTTAAATAAGTAAATATACTAAGAAGTTTATTTTCTAATTAATTAAGAGAATACTCTAAAGTAATTCAATATTTAAAATAATCTATAATAAATAAAATAATATAAAAACACACAAAATATATATTTTAGGTGAGGGGGTTTACAACATTGTCTAGGATTTGATCACATATCTAGCTAACACTTTCCCTTTCCCCCGACTAGTACAATGGATCCAATCATGACACGTTACGATACAATATACTCAAGGCATTGTAAACAATAAACCTTGAACATTAAACATTGAACATTGAATATTGAATATTGAATATTGAATATTGAACATTGTCTAAGTTAAATATTGAGAATACGAGAAATAATGAAATAATATATATAATATCCCATGACTGATCCATGTGTATACTAGTCCGTGTGCCAATGTGTCAAGAGTCATGTAAAATATTTCTAAATACTTGCATTATAGTAATTATCAAATAATAAAAACTATCAGAGAATGTACTCGCCTGTCATCCAGAGTAATAAATGTCAAACTGTGTCCGAACTGGTGTCACACAGACCTATATATGGAATATTATATTAATACAAGGTGTTGGAATAAAATTAAGTTAAACTAGTTCAATTCTAGGTCATGAATCCATTTCTAAGTCAAACAAACTATTTCTAGGCTGCAAGAGTCTAACACTAGGATACTAAGTCAATACACTATGAAACTAAGCTATACTAACTAATCTAAGATACTAAGAACCACACAAAATGCCGTATCCTAAGATACACAAGTTTCAATATATAAAAATACTACTTTAGATATATATATACAAGTCAATACACATAGTATCTATAACAAATCAATAAAAATATGATACCTTAGCCTTGGACCAATGTGTATCACACTACCTCACACTTATCTCGATACTCAAACCCACTACCTTGGTATCGACCTAATACCTTGATATTACTTTGGTATCCCAAGGTAATTCAAAACCCCATCATAGCTAATATATATATATATATATATATATATATATATATATATATATATATATATATATATATATATATATAACCCTCAATACTAACTATTAATTATATAATATACTAATACCATACATATACCTATTGACTAACAATTCAATATAACTAAACTAACATATATTACCTAACAATATACATATCTATCTAACCAAACAATGCAATACTTCTGTAATACTACCTATGGTCACTTAGCCAATAATTTATATACATAGATATATAATGGTCTAACTAGTAGGTATATATATATATATATATATATATATATATATATATATATATATATATATAACTATTTAAGGAACAATGTAACTATATACATAACTATTATACAAAAATAACTAAGCTACTAATAACTACAAGCTAAACTAATTTAACTAGATGAACCCTTACTAAACCCACTGACAACTAAATACTATACTCACTAGCTACCCCTTGCTGTGCAGACTGAAACTACCTAACTGATACACTGTGCTGATACCTGTTTTGGCTGATGTGCTCTTAATGTTCAGTTTGAACTTCGCTGTGCACTGACTGCTGAATGCTCTCACTAATAACCATTGGTTGAACTGCAGTGAGGTAAATGCTGCCTTGTTGATACTTCCTGGCCTGAGCATGCTATTACTGAACTAACTCAGTTGTCATGAGGTGCACGAGCTGCTCAAGAACTACAATTGTGCATGTTTACTGATATTGAATGGTTCTCTGGTGATACTGCACAGTTTTTCACTAACTCGAGCCCCCTCTGTTGAAACTGCTACTGTTGGTTGAATGCATTACTGCAATGTGGGTGACTGATGTGCAGTAAGCTCGATGCACTGCTGTTCTGTAGTTGTAGTAGATCTGTTGCACACTGTGCAGTTTATATTGCTGCATTGCACTGAGTTGATTTTTGCTGCACTTTTCTGGCAATGACTGCTACAGTTGCTCCCTGTGCTCGCTGTGCTAAGCTAAACCACTATGCATAATGCTGTTGAAGCTGCTACTGCTACTGCTCTGTATCCTTACACGAGTTGTTGGCTCCCCCTTCAGTTAAACATTGCAGTGTAGACTACAATGTAGTACTGAAATGTCACTAAGGAAAGCTTCGTCTTGCTGAACTACTGCTAGCTGAACCTGTGCACGAGCTGCACAAGATGTGCTCGAGTGAATGCCACTGCCCAGGCTGCAGGATTGTTGCATAGCTGAACTTCTTGCAATGTGTTGTGCAGTTGGCCTGAGCTTCCTTGCTGCCACTGAACAGTATCCTCCTCTGGCCCGAACTTCTTACTTCACTGACACACACTCACATACACACAACTACACAACACACAAACACTATATGCATACTTACATCCATATATATCCATCTCTCTCTCTCTCTCTCTCTCTCTCTCTATATATATATATATATATATATATATATATATATATATATATATATATATATATATATATATATATATATGTATATCAATAGGTATATCAATCTATATGTAATATATACAATCACTCCTAAACATCTATATATATAGATATATACACTCTCACACACACAAACATAAACACTTACATAGCACGCACACACACACACACACACACACACACACACACACACACACACACACTCATATATACACCTATGTGTATATCAATAGTTATATATCTATATACACTCTCACTACTAAATAGATATATATACCTTCATCTATATATATATATATATATATATATATATATATATATATATCATACACTTACACCTAATGTATATACATATAAACATTCACACATACATATATATATATATATATATATATATATATATATGTACACTTAGATATCACAATATTATATAACATAATCATATACATACAAATACCCTATAATATAACTTACATATATAAATACACAAGTACATATAGAAAAGAGGACCAAAAACCAAATACGTGTAGTGCACCGCACCCGTATCACACTCATTCTATGATACGCTTGCGATACGGCTCCACCACACAACCAAACACATTCCGAAGGACACAACCAAGTCTAATATAATAAATATAAATAATACGTATAATAATTAGATCAACTACGTGTCCATGTCAAGGTGTGATATGCACAAGTCCCCGCGTCGGAGGAAAACCCCCAAAATTAACCCGTATCGCCAAATTAACAAGATACGGCCTACACGTATCCAATTATGAATACGACACTAATCACAAACAATCAATCATATGTTATATTGATATATTTGACCAAATGACAAACATCACATGTGTCAATCTCAAAATTCTCCCAAAATTGGCACCAAAACACACATAACTTTCCCTATTGGTCTCCTATGAACCTAAAACCAATTCCTATGGGTAGGCTATGAATGTGGGTTGGTTTCTCATGGTTAAATCTCAATAAAAATGTATATACAAGAGGAAAAACCAAAACCAATGTAAAATGTCCTAAAATGTAGAAACTAAAACCAATGTCAAACCTAAAACCAATTCTTAGGGTCTACTAAAAGAGGAAAAACTAAAATGTACCTATTGGGAGATGAATTCTCAATAAAAATCCCCAAATGTAGAAATATGGCTCCTCTTTGTAGATCTTGACCTCCTACTTGTAGATCCTTGCTTTTTTCTTGTAGATACTTGTTGTAGTAGCCTCCAATAAAGAATAGGGAAGAAATTTGTGAAGAAATTTGTGAGGGACTGGTGAGGGAATAAAGAAATTAGAAAAGGAAGAAAAATCTAGATCTACATGAAATAAGAAATGAGAAGAGTCTCTCTCTCTCTCTCTCTCTCTCTCTCTCTCTCTCCTCCCTCCTAATGTGGCCGGCCCTAGCCTCTCCCTCAAGCAATGTAAAATGTCCTATTTAACCCTTAGGGCCTCTCATAAAGAAATTAATTAAGGAGGGAAGGTTCTAGTCTAATGGTTTCACTAATTAATCCATCCTCCTAATACATGGGCTTAATTCATAGGCTCAATATAAACTAAACTAAAATATTGTGTTCATGCATCTAATTAATTGGTTAGGTCCACTACACAAGTCCAAAATAAATCTAACTCTAGCAATAAATAATAATAAAACAAATAATTAGTACATATGCACAATATTAAATACAATAAATCTAAAAATAAAAATACTCGTGTCAATTACCAAACCACCCTTGATAGAAAAAGTGAGGGTGACACATGTTAATCCTGGGTATGAATGTAGCACGTGTCACTAAGACAAAGAAGTTTCTCTCATCCAAGTTCACTATGAAGGACTTGGGGGAAGCTGATGTTATACTAGGGATAAAAATCATCCGAACCGACACTGGAGTGGAGCTGTCACAGTCTTATTATATTGAGAAGATGCTCACATGCTATGGATATCAGGATCTAACAAGGATAGATACTCCATACAGGTGTGACAAGAAGATGAAGCCAAATACAAGGGAAAGTGTTAGGCAGCTGGAGTACTCAAGCGTCATCGAGTGTTTGATGTATTCAAAAATTGTCACAAGACCAGACATAGCATTCGCTGTGGTGATGCTGAGTCGATTCACGAGCAATCCAGGTGTTGAGCACTAAAAATCTGTTTAGAGAGTGATGAGATATCTCAAAAGGACTTAGAAGTATGTATTACACTATATCGATTATCCGAAAGTAGTAGAAGACTTCAGTGTTGCAAGCTGGTGCTCAAAAGTATAGAGCGAAAGGTCCACAGGAGGATATGTCTTCACTAAGGGTGGAGCTGCTATATCATAGAAGTCAAAGAAGCAGACAATGCTCTCTTATTCCTCAATTGAATCTGAGTTATATGTACTGGCGGCTGTAGCAGATAAAGCAGAATGGCTTCGAGAGCTCATGTATGATCTTCCATTGATTGGTGGATAGATTTTGGTGGTACCGATATACTGTGACAAGCAGGCGACTGTAGCAGTGGCATTAAATGATCTCTTCAATGGTAATAAGAGGACTGTGCAACAGAGGCACAGTATAGTAAATGATCTTATCAAGACTGGAGTCATTATCATTATTGATGTTCAGAGCCAGAAGAATCTGGCAGATCTGTTCACTAAAAGTCTCAAGTACCAGCTGGTCAAGGACACAACAATCAAAATGATCATGAAGACATTATGATATTATGTCTTTGTAATTCTACCATAAAGTTTTTGTAAACCCCCAGATTTTGCAATAATTTTAAATTGGGGTTTTTCACAATTTTCTGGAATTTTCTGGGATTTTTCTGTAATTAAAATCAAGGTTTTCAATTAATAAATGATTTTTAATTGGCAATAAATAATATTAAAATATCATGAAAATAATATTTTTGGGTGTAAAATGAAAAATTGGACTTAGGGTAATTTTTCTGGATTTTTCTGGGCCTCAGACCTATTTTTAAATGCCTGAAAACTAATTAATTAATTATTTAAATTAATTATCTAATTATTTATTTATTATTATTATTTTTCTTATTATTTATTTTCTTTTTCTTTTCCGGCCCGGCCCATGGCCCGTTGGGCCGCGGCCCAACCCGCTCCCTCAGCCCAGCCGCCCGTCCTAACGGGTCGGGTCGGGCGCACCCGAACCTGACCCGCTAGCCCGCACACCCCCTCGACCCGGTCCCCCTCTCTCCCTCGCCTCCGCGTCGGGCGCCGCCTCCGTCGCGCCCTCCCCCGTACCGGCCGCCCTCGCTCGCCCCACGACCGCCACGTCCTCCGCTCCGCCCGGGCAGCTCCCCTCTCTCCTCCCTATATAAACCCCGCCCCTCCGCCGCAGCCACGACCACTACCACCGCCACCACGCCGCCCTAGCCAGCTCGCCGCCACCGCTGCCCCTCGCCTCGCCGACCGCCCAGCTCCTCCACCCGCACCACCAGCGCCTCCCTCCTCCCTCGGCGCCGCCCTCCGGCCGACCCCGCTGCTCGAGCAGCAGCAGCCACCAGCAGCAGCAAGCCGCAGCCGCCGCTGCTGGCCGCCCTGAGCCACCGCCGCCCCCGTGGACGCCGCGCCGCCCCTCGGCGAACCGTCCCCCGCCCTCGCCGACGCCTCTCCGGCCAGTCCCCGCCGTCCACGGCCGAAATCCACCTGAACCCTAACCCTAGCCCTAATTCCCAATTTCCGTGTCCGACACGAGTCGGACACGACTCGACCCTGAATTTTTAGGTCCCCTTCAGGTACGTGTAACTTTCGCCTCGTAGCTCCATTTTCAATTCCGCAAATTATGTTGTGAAGCTTGTATGACCCTCTCGGTGTCCGGACAAACTGTTCGGGACATCGCGTCCTGTGGTGATCGCATACCGCGATCCAAAAACAGGAAAAACCAGACCCTGTTTCACCCCGGAACTGAGTACGCCCCGCCAAACGGGACGACTTGGTCGCGTGCGGTCTTCACAGATACGTGCGCATCGTCGATACGGACGTGTGAGATTTTGCGGAAGCTGATTCGGGTGTGCGTGCACACCGAAATCAACGCATATCCGCGGACATCGCCCCGTATCCGACTTTTCTGCAATTTGTCCTAACTTCTTGTACACTCGTCAGATCGAGACGAAACTTACGCCATCGAACTCGTAGCGATACGCTGGTCCTGTGGGTCAAGTTTGGTTCGATTCTGAGAACGTTGACGAAATCGCGTGTCGTGGGCCCCACAGGCCCCGCTCGACGGGCGATTTTGCGATCGACTCATCGGAATCCAATTCTGGAAGTTTCGTTGGGTTCGTATCATCGTTCCTGACCTGTTGACACTAAGTTTGGTGAATTCGGAGACCTTTGACCCTGACACGTTTTTGGTGCAAAGCGGGCCCACCGGCGGACCCCGTTTTGACCCGAAATTGCAGTTTTTGTCCTTGTCTCCAAATTGGACCCAAGGACAGGCGTTTCTAGCTATTTGATATCTTCTGAGCATGATGGTAATGTTTATTTCAGCATCCGGACTCATTTCTAGAAATTTCTCCGAGGCACCAAAATATAATTGGATCCAAACATCAGGCAAGTACCTGCACTTCAAGTTTAATCTTTATATTGTGATAATTAATTCCTTGCTCTACTAGTACCATTGGATGTTTACACGTAGTGTTAGAATCTGGATTTCATGTCTTGAATATTGGATTTCATGTCTTGCTTTTCGTATCGGGTGGGAGAATACTAAAAGGCATGTAGTTTACCCTGCCCCTTGCCGATGTTGGTACAAGACTGTCCATCAGCCGGATCCCAATTTTTCCTGTTTAATAGCCGTCTATGACGGCCGGTTTAACCTTATAGACCCCTACATGCCAACTAGGTATTCTAAATACACAAGTTCACACACATAGTTTCTTGTCTTGTTGCAGTTCCTGTTGTCTTGATGCAGTTTTATTTACTTGTCTCATTTATTCCGGTTTTACTCATAACCCTGTTTATAGCTTTTTAACTCTTAGTTATTGTTGCTTCTTTTTGTATATTCTCAACATGATACTTAGTCAGTTCTTTTCTTACTTGTCATAAATATTTAGTTTAAATCTTGTTGTGCATTGTGTACTTTGCTCCTTTCCTGACTGGATCCGTTATTTTAGGCGATGATGAGGACTTTGCCCCTTCCTATTATGGCCCCTATGAGTTAGCAGGTGACACATTGAGGAGCCGGTTCCCACTCAGGAGACTACCTTTGAGGAGGAGTAGCCAGTTAGTTATTATTTTATTTCCTTTCAGCATACTCGGGTTTGTCCCCGATTTATCTTCTGGCTTGTATTAACTGTGGATTGGTTGTCACAGATTAAATATTATGAAATCTTAGCATTCCTATTTCCTGTGATTATTCTTACATGTTCATTATTGTGGATGAGATAGATACTTATTGACCCCAGAAATGACCTAGACAGCGTACTACCGCCGACACTGCGGCGTAGGCTGGACGTGCCCACGTACTCGTGCCCGAATATTCGGGTGCGGGTCGTGACACGTTTTTGTGGTGGCCCATGCAGGTCCAACGACTAAATTGTTCGGTTTCAACTTAGGGACCGAACATGCCTGCAATAAGATTGAGGATTTTAGGAAAAGCTCATCCACCTGATTGAATCGTTCTTGATATTCATATCGACTTCGAATCATTTTATTGACTTGCGTCCTGCCTTGATTCCTGTGCGCCTCTTATTATTTATTTTGGATGCAGGAAAAATGGACCCACCAGCCAACAACGAGGCTCATGCAGAAAAACCACAAGGCGTTATGGGTACCCACGAAGACGATGTGGCTCCAGTTGGTAAAGGCCAATCATCCCCGTGCAGTCAAGCAAGTCAGCCTGCCTCGAGAATCCATCAAGATGATGTTCCACCCTCGACGCAGTCTACTACACCGATACCTTCCTTTCCACTAGGACAGCCTATGGACGAACAACAAATGTTTCGAATGTTCTACGTGATGATGCAAGCCTATCAGAAGGTTCAACAAGAAGCTCAGCAAAACCAAGCGGAGAACTTCATCGACAGAATTAGCTCGGAGTCACGGAAGCCAAGCAGTTCAAATGTAATTACCTTCGACGAAGACGTTCTTACTGCAGCACGACCTGTGGAATGCACCACAAGGATCGAGTCCAGCCAGAAGCGGCCGTATACGTCAGCACCAGACCAAGCACAACAGGAAAGAGCTGCAAAGCGACCACAGATGAATCTAACTCAAAGACAGAACCAACAAGCTCCCATTTGTGGCTTTTGTAGAAAATAAGGTCACATTTGGCGGAATTGTAGAAAGAGGCTAGGTACCTGTCTATATTGTGGATCAGTAGCACATCAAGTGAAGGACTGTCCTGCTGCTCAAGGACGCACAGCTACACAAAAGGTTCCAGTTCAGGCCAGGCCCCAGCAGCACAGCAGAGGGCACCACCTCAAGGACACGGACCAGCTTCCGCGATGACCGTGGAGAACGCGCAGACTCTTGGAGTAGCCAATGCGCGTAAGTGATTTTGTAGCTGCCGTTTCTAGTTTAGCTCGTGCCTATTGGTTCGTGACCCCAGCCCCAACCTAGTAATTTTGAACTTGCTAATAACCTGGTATGCTTTTATATCTGATAACTGTAGAGTTGTAGAATCTTTTGTTATTGTGCTTATTGTAGGTTGTTTTGCGAACTTAAATAATTTGTACCTCCTTTCACCATCATCTAGCGCACTTAATTTTGCTGTACTTTATTTATGCTGCTATTCTATAGCCTAGTTTTGCAAGCTTACTCTTTATCAGGCTTGTTCATGACATATGTATTATTGGACGCGTACACTAATACAAGTGTCTATTCAGAATCAGTGTATTACGGTCTGATCAACCTTAGTGCATTTTGATTCGCACTTCGCAACGACTACTTTACGTGGATTGAGATACGTAGTGATTAGTAGACAAATATACTTGACCTAGACATGTCTGAGCATATCATATCAGTTACATAACTGTACTAATACGAGCATACGAACCAATGATTACCAGAATAGAATTTCAATCCATAACCGCTTGACAATTCCTATTAGAATTCTTTAAACGCCTTGATCCCTATACTTCTGTTCTACCACCTCGCCCTTGAACTCTTTATTATTGATCCTCGTCTTCCCTTATGTCGGAGAGACGAAATCCTGTGTTTGGTATAAGTTTGATTTGTAGTGCTAGATGTATCCCTCAGACCAGTCGAATTGATGATAACCTCTATGACTAAGGGAATACCATAGGTGGTGTATTTTTTTGTTGCAGACTTAAAGATTCAATACCACGATTAATTAAGTGGGGACATAGCTTTACTAGTTGTTTAGCCTTAAAGGATAGATGGGTAAATTCTAAGTTGGGTAGCGACCGCAATGTTCACCTAAGAGGAACCCGTTAGACTGTAATCAAGTGAGTTTGGACAGAGAGAACCCTGCCATATTTTAAATTTTGAGGACAAAATTTTTATAAGTTGGGTAGATTGTAAACCCCTAGATTTTGCAATAATTTTAAATTGGGGTTTTTCACAATTTTCTAGAATTTTCTGGGATTAAAATTAAGGTTTTCAATTAATAAATGATTTTTAATTGGCAATAAATAATATTCAAATATCATGAAAATAATATTTTTGGGTGTAAAATAAAAAATTGGACTTAGGGTAATTTTTCTGGACCTCAGACCTATTTTTAAATGCCTGAAAACTAATTATTTAATTATTTAAATTAATTATCTAATTATTTATTTATTATTATTATTTTTCTTATTATTTATTTTCTTTTTCTTTTCCGGCCCGGCCCACGGCCCGTTGGGCCGCGGCCCAACCCGCTCCCTCAGCCCAGCCGCCCGTCCTAACGGGTCGGGTCGGGCGCACCCGAACCCGACCCGCTAGCCCGCACACCCCCTCGACCCGGTCCCCCTCTCTCCCTCGCCTCCGCGTCGCACGCCGCCTCCGCCGCGCCCTCCCCCGCACCGGCCGCCCTCGCTCGCCCCACGACCGCCACGTCCTCCGCTCCGCCCGGGCAGCTCCCCTCTCTCCTCCCTATATAAACCCCGCCCCTCCGCCGCAGCCACGACCACTACCACCGCCACCACGCCGCCCTAGCCAGCTCGCGGCCACCGCTGCCCCTCGCCTCGCCGACCGCCCAGCTCCTCCACCCGCACCACCAGCGCCTCCCTCCTCCCTCGGCGCCGCCCTCCGGCCGACCCCGCAGCTCGAGCAGCAGCAGCCACCAGCAGCAGCAAGCCGCAGCCGCCGCTGCCGGCCGCCCTGAGCCACCGCCGCCCCCGTGGACGCCGCGCCGCCCCTCGGCGAACCGTCCCCCGCCCTCGCCGATGCCTCTCCGGCCAGTCCCCGCCGTCCACGGCCGAAATCCACCTGAACCCTAACCCTAGCCCTAATTCCCAATTTCTGTGTCCGACACGAGTCGGACACGACTCGACCCTGAATTTTCAAGTCCCCTTCAGGTACGTGTAACTTTTGCCTCGTAGCTCCATTTTCAATTCCGTAAATTGCGTTGTGAAGCCTGTATGACCCTCTCGGTGCCCGAACAAACTGTTCGGGACATCGCGTCCTGTGGTGATCGCACACCGCGATCCAAAAACAGGAAAAACCAGACCCTGTTTCACCCCGGAACTGAGTACGCCCCGCCAAACGGGACGACTTGGTCGCGTGCGGTCTTCACAGATACGTGCGCATCGTCGATACGGACGTGTGAGATTTCGCGGAAGCTGATTCGGGTGTGCGTGCACACCGAAATCAACGCGTATCCGCAGACATCGCCCCGTATCCGACTTTTCTGTAATTTGCCCTAACTTCTTGTACACTCGTCAGATCGAGACGAAACTTGCGCCATCGGACTCGTAGCGATACGCTGGTCCTGTGGGTCAAGTTTGGTTCGATTCTGAGAACGTTGACGAAATCGCGTGTCGTGGGCCCCACAGGCCCCGCTCGACGGGCGATTTTGCGATCGGCTCATCGGAATCCAATTCTGGAAGTTCCGTTGGGTTCGTATCATCGTTCCTGACCTGTTGACACTAAGTTTAGTAAATTCGGAGACCTTTGACCCTGACACATTTTCGGTGCAAAGCGGGCCCACCAGCGGACCCCGTTTTGACCCAAAATTGCCGTTTTTGTCCTTGTCTCCAAATTGGACCCAAGGACAGGCATTTCTAGCTATTTGATATCTTCTGAGCATGATGGTAATGTTTATTTCAGCATTCGGACTCATTTCTAGAAATTTTCCCGAGGCACCAAACTATAATTGGATCCAAACATCAAGCAAGTACCTGCACTTCAAGTTTAATCTTTATATTGTGATAATTAATTCTTTGCTCTACTAGTACCATTGGATGTTTACACGTAGTATTAGAATCTGGATTTCATGTCTTGAATATTGGATTTCATGTCTTGCTTTTCGTGTCAGGTGGGAGAATACTAAAAGGCATGTAGTTTACCCTGCCCCTTGCCGCTGTTGGTACAAGACTGTCCATCAGCCGGATCCCGATTTTTCCTGTTTAATAGCCGTCTATGACGGCCGGTTTAACCTTATAGACCCCTACATGCCAACTAGGTATTCTAAATACACAAGTTCACACACATAGTTTCTTGTCTTGTTGCAGTTCCTGTTGTCTTGTTGCAGTTTCATTTACTTGTCTCATTTATTCCGATTTTACTCATAACCCTGTTTATAGCTTTTTAACTCTTAGTTATTGTTGCTTATTTTTGCATATTCTCAACATGATACTTAGTCAGTTCTTTTCTTACTTGTCATAAATATTTAGTTTAAATCTTGTTGTGCATTGTGTACTTTGCTCCTTTCCTGACTGGATCCGTTGTTTTAGGCGATGATGAGGACTTTGCCCCTTCCTATTATGGCCCCTATGAGTTAGCAGGTGACACATTGAGGAGTCGGTTCCCACTCAGGAGACTACCTTTGAGGAGGAGTAGCCAGTTAGTTATTATTTTATTTCCTTTCAGCATACTCGGGTTTGTCCCCGATTTATCTTCTGGCTTGTATTAACTGTGGATTGGTTGTCACAGATTAAATATTATAAAATCTTAGCATTCCTATTTCCTGTGATTATTCTTACATGTTCATTATTATGGATGAGATAGATACTTATTGACCCCAGAAATGACCTAGACAGCGTACTACCGCCGACACTGCGGCGTAGGCTGGACGTGCCCACGTACTCGTGCCCGAATATCCGGGTGCGGGTCGTGACAGTTTTATGCTTTTAGTTCAAAGAAAAACTATTAGGCATCTAACCTTTGATTCAAAGAAGGATCACTGACTGAGAGAATATCAAGAATAGTGGGTAGTCCTATGAGATATTGAGGGATTACGAAACCAGAACCACTATTGTCAACTATTTGTTCTTTATATAGAAAAAGTCCAGTGGGAGGATAGCTTAGACGCCTTAATGAGTTCTCAAATATTTTAAATATCCGACATACTTTACTAGAAGAACGGGTAGCGCAACACTACAAAGGAACATAATACTCCATGCTATAGTTGGGTGACGCCATGATGAGGTACCTCGAGAGGTAAAAGCCTAGGCTTCGGGCCATGTCAAAATGGCATAGCACCGCACATAGGCAGCTAGCCTAATGCAGTAGAATGAAAAGTGGTAGGCAGCACTACAAAGAGGCCGATGATCTTATGTTACAGTAGTGTGACACCACAAAGTGGTAAAAGATGTAAAGCCTCGGTTACGCGATCCATGTCAAATTGGAGCAACACCACAAGGAAGCACACGGCTTCATAATAGGTAGTATGGCACTACAAAGAGGATTATGTCCTTGTGTTACAGTGGTATGATACCACGACGAGGTGTAGCCTCGACTTTAGGCTATGTCATAACGGCATAACAGCACAAGAAAGCACAAGGCTTCATACCAAGACTCTTTAAAAGAAATCACCTAGAGCGTATGGAAAGAGATATAGGCCATCTCTTGAGGGTAAGCTTGTAGATACCCAACATATATACACTGAAACCAAGCATGCACAGGGCCTTTAAAGTACAACCGGAAGCACAACTAATATAATTGTATAAGTGGAAATAATTGTAGCTATGGTGCCTAATTCAAGGCTTAGTCCATTCATTTATCGTACTGTTATTTGACCCATGTGAGAAGATTTAAGTCGTAAACGACATCTATCCTAATGCATGATGGACAATCACTGTGGGGAACGCTCAACCAATATATTGAGATATGTGGGGGATAGTTGGTATTTTGCCTTTGGACTAGTGAAAGATAGTCCAACATTGACTACACCATCAAGTGGGTATCTTAATATAATACTTTGTATGTGTTGAGATGGATGTCAAATTAGCATTCCTGAATAGAGAGTTGACTGAAAAGATTTATATGCAACAACCAGAAAGATTTGTCGTCAAAGGGCTTGAAGAGAAAGTCTGCAAGTTGGTGAAATCATTATACGGTCTGAAGCAAGCTCCCAAGATGTGGCAAAAAAAAATTGATAAAGTCATAAGATCAAACGGCTACAGGGTCAGTGAAACGGACAAGTACGTTTATACTAAGTTCGCTGTACGGATCTAGCACATGTCATTGAGACAAAAAAGTTTCTCTCATCCAAGTTCAGTATGAAGGACTTAGGGAAAGTTAATGTTATACTCAGGATAAAAATCATCTGGGCAGATACTGGAGTGGCTCTGTCACAGTCTTATTATATTGAGAAGATGCTCACACGCTATGGATATCAGGATCTTCCAGGGATTGATACTCCATACAGGTGTAACAAGAAGCTGAAGCCAAATCCTAGGGAAAGTGTCAAGCAGCTTGTAAAACTCCTAATTCTGAAAACCGTATTTTTATTATTTATTTATTTATTTATGGTAATTATGAGCTAAATAGAGAAAATAGATTTTATTCTGAGGTATTGAGCATTTAAAGGATTTAGGGAGCCATTATAAAAATTTTCCTAATTTTTATTCCATGTAGAAAATATTTGGACCGTTGCTACCTTAACCGTATACACCAATACTCTATCCAGATTTTCTATAAATAAATAGGTATATGTATATATATATATATATATATATATATATATATATATATATATATATATATATATATATATTTTATTAATAAGAAAAAGAAAAGAATAGAAAATAGAATTTCCTATCAAACCAAACCTGCAACCCGTTAAAACACACCCCGCGCGTAAAGTAAGGAAATAGCAGCTCGTTCCGCATAAACAGACAACAACAACCCGCTCACTACACCGTGTATACTTTTCCGCGCGTAAACCGCAGCAGCAGCAGTATCAAAACCACCGCTTATTTTATCCCGCATAAACTCTTCTTTTCACGGCGCGTAAAACCAAACCACAACCCAATAAGAGAAGAAAATATCAGTAGCAGAAGCAAAACCCAATTTTGCTTTGCTTTGCTTTCCACACGTGTAAGCTCATTATTCCACCACTCCTTAACACTAATATTACTAAACACCCCCAGCCGAAACCAAAACCAATGAAAAGAAAGAAAACAACAGCGGTAGTAGTTTTAGTTTTCTTAAACACTAAGTTTTCCCCACCGCCTTTTATTCTCTATATATAACCATAAACTCTCACTCCTTTAACTTAATACTATTGTGGATGCTTGCACTATACGGAACCTTGCTCGGCAAGTATACCTTGCCACAGTACTATTATTTATATTCCAAATGATGCATAATTCTGTTTTATTTATATATTTGCATTGGACCTTGTTCTTGAGACCAACCCAGTATTATAGAGTATTATTTGGATTCATTGGCCGTGACACAAGTTTTTACACGAGTTATGAGTCTCATATAGATCCCAAACTACGTATTGGGTTGGCCGCCTGTACGTACGAGACGTGCGTTAGGGATAACTGCTAATAAAAACTTTGTATGCTAGTAGACTTGGCAGTTATTTAGAGGTTGTATCGTATCATGGATATGGCATGCTTAGAGCATAGGGTAGGGAGAACAATAAGTAAAGCGTTTGGGCTCCTATGCACTTTTCTCCTGTACGCCCGGATTCTCTATCGGAGAAACGGGTGATGATGACCACTATATATTACTGGCGGCCTCTGCCGTTCAAAAGATGACATATTTTTAGGCCCCTGATTTTCTGAGAGAATCACGCCAATCCTATTATTTGGCCAGATAGCCCACGTGTTGGAAAGTTGTTCTCAAATTGCATACAATTAGACGGTTAGGCGACCCAGTGGATATTTTTATTTTAGTACTTTATTGGCATGTTTATATGTATCTTGTTACGTCCCTCTGAGGACCTGGTTCCTTTCCAGATATGGACGAGCAGGAGTACCCACAGGAGTATGAACCAGGACCTGACTCTACATACCTGACTGAGGAGATCTTACCCTCAGAGTATCTATGAGTTATTGACGCTTTTTAGATATTTTGCTACTTCAGTATAGTCGCTTTGTAGTGGATTTGTTTCCACCCGACTACCAGACTTGATACTCATTTTGGATATCCAGCTATTATTCAGCTTTATTTTCTACTGATTATTTGTGTTATGGATGAGACAGATTTTGTGTGACTTGTTATGACAGTATATATTACCACTGATGGATTGCATATACATATACAGCATACGTGTGTATATGATTTCCATATATTGGAGTTCGTATACATACGGCTGGGCGTGTTACGTATTCCTAGTCTTACGTATTTTGGGACTGGGGCGTGACATGTTTTTGGTGGTTGCCCATGCAGGTCCAGAAATATATTGTCTTGGTTACGTAACTGTACCAAACAAGCCTGCGTATAGGGATAGAGTATAAGGATCTCATCCATGCTTGACAGAAACCTCATTCTTCTTTCCCACCATCCTATATTTAGTTTACGCCGAAGACCCTTTACTCCTATTGGCGTAAAAAGCCAACTGACTGTCTTGTTAGCATAAAAAGCCAAGCTATGATTACCTACTTAAGCTACAGAAGATTTTCTATTTTACGCTGTAGTTATGACAACTTTACGCTGCAATTATAAACAAATGCTAAACCATGTTCCCTTAGTCTTTCTAATCTGCGTATAACACGTTATACAAATCACGTAGGTAACTGTCCCTGCGTAAAAACTTGATGATTCCTAAAAAAATAAAACTAAATAGATAACCACCATAGAATAGCCTGATTAGGCATAAAATGCAAGGATAGGTGATATGAGCGTATTTGGCACAGTCTTAGCTTTCCCAGTCATAACTAGTTAGTCCCGAATCTCTTGCATTAAATACAAAGATATACCTCGAGCCCTGAGAAGAAACAGCTTTTGACATAGCGTCTGATTTTGTCTCATCTTGAGCGTAAAACTCACTCCTGTAGATAGCGTATGCAGAAGCCCAACTTTTTTTCCTCATTGGAAGCGTAAAAAGTATCGTACACAAAGCAGCGCGCACTAAGCCGTGCGTACTGAGCAGCACGCTCTCTGCCGCGTGCACTCAGCCTCACGTACTCAACCTCGTACACTCTACCGCAGGCATACTGCCTCACATACAATATCGAGCACACTAGGTCGTGCGCACAATACGTGCAGAAAATACGCGAACACGTGCAACAAAACGTGCACAAGCGCCTTACTATGATGCTGACGTGCTAAGTGGAAAGTGCACCAATATGGTTCTACTTTGCTCCCTTGAGCCCGAGTCCGTGTCCGAGTCTGAGTCCGAGTCCGAGTCGTTAAGCCCCTTTTAGCTCCTAATTTTTTTTACAAGAGAGTGACAAAATGCATAAATGCTTTCTTTGATGAGTTATTCCTTTTTTTCTCCTAGGAAAACAATCCCACATTATACCCACATGTGCCCACCACACTCCATGTGCGTATCTCAACACATACAAAGTATTATATTGAGCTACCTACTTGATGGTGTAGCCAATGTTGGACTATCTTTCACTAGTCCAAAGGCAAAATACCAATTATCCCCTACATATCTTAATATATGGGTTGAGCATTCCCTATAGTGATTATCCATTATGCATTAGGATAGATGTTGCTTACGACTTAAATCTTCTCGCATGGGTCAAATAATAGAACGATACAAGAATGGACTAAGCCTTGAATTATGCACCATAGCTACAATTCTTTCCACTTATATAATTACATTAGTTGTGCTTCCGGTTGCACATTAAAGGCCATGTGCACGCTTGGTTTTGATATATGTATATTGGGTGTCTACAAGCTTACCTTCAAGAGATGGCCTATATTGCTTTCTATACGCTCTAGGTGATTTCTTTTAATGAGTCTTGGCATGAAGCCTTGTGCTTTCTTGTGATGATAAGCCGTTATGACATAGCCTAAAGTTGAGGCTACACCTTATCGTGGTGTCATAATACTGTAACACAAGGACATAATCCTCTCTGTAGTGCCATACTACCCAGTATGAAGCCTTGTGCTTCCTTACGGTGTTGCGCCACTATGACATGGATCGCGTAGCCGAGGCTTTACATATTTTACCTCTTGGTAGTGTCACACCACTGTAACATGAGATCACCGGCCTCTTTGTAGTGCTGTCTAGCACTTTTCATTCTACAGCATTAGGCTAGCTTCCTATATGCGGTGCTATGCCATTGTGACATGGCCAAAAGCCTAGGCTTTACCTCTCGAGGTACCTCATCATGGCGTCACCCAACTGTAGCATGGAGTATTATGCTCCTTTGTAGTGCCCGTTCTTCTTGTAAAGCATGTCGGACATTTAAAATGTCTGAGAACTCATTAAGGCGTCTAAGCTATTCTTGGGTCCGTAACCCCTCAATATCTTATAGGACTACCCATTGTTCTTGATATTCTCTCAATCAATGATCCTTCTTTGAACCAAAAGTTAGATGCCTAATAGATTTCTCTTTAAACTAATAGCATAAAAATTTATGGTAGAATTACAAAGACATAATATCATAATGTCTTCAAGACCATTTTGATTGTTCTGTCCTCGACGAGCTGGCACTTGAGACTTTTGGTGAATAGATCTGCCAGATTCTCCTGGCTCCGAACATCAATAACGATAATAACTCCAGTCTTGATAAGATTATTCACTGCCCTGTTCCTCAATCGCACAATCCTTTTCTTACTATTGAAGAGATCATTTGATGCTACTGCTATAGTCGCCTAGTTCTCGCAGTATATCGGTACCACCAAAATTTATGCACCAACCAATTGAAGATCATACATGAACTTCTGAAGCCATTATGCTTCATCTGCTGCAGCCACCAGTACATAGAACGCAGATTTAATTGAGGAATGAGAGAGCATTGTATGCTTCTTCGACTTCTAAGATATAGTAGCTCAACCCTTAGAAAAGATATATCCTCATGTAGACCTTTCGCTCTATACTTTTGAGCACTAGCTTGCATCACAGAAGTCTTTTACTACTTTCGAATAATCGGTGTAGTGTAATACATATTTTTAAGTCCTTTTGAGATATCTCATCACTCTCTAAACATATTTTTAGTACTCAACAACTGGATTGCTCGTGAATCGACTCAGCATCACCATAGTGAATGCTATGTATGGCCTTGTGGCAGTTTTTGAATACATCAAACTCTCGATGACGCTTGAGCACTCCAGCCATCTGACACTTTATCTTGGATTTAGCTTCAGCTTCTTGTAACACATGTACAGAGTATCTATCCCTGTTAAATCCTGATATCCATAACATGTGAGCATCTTCTTATAATAAGACTGCGACAGTGCCACTCCAGTATCCTTCCGGATGATCTTTATACCCAAGATAACATTAGATTCCTCCAAGTCCTTCATATTGAACTTGGATAAGAGGAATTTATTTATCCTTATAAAATATTCTAAATTTGTACCGAGGATTATCATGCCGTCCATGTATAAGCAAACGATAACTCTCTCCCATCAGCGAACTTTGTATAAACACACTTGTCCATCTCACTGACCCTGTAGATGTTTAATCTTATGACCTTATCAAAAATTTTATGGCACACCTTGGGAGATTGCTTCAGACCGTATAATAATTTCACCAACTTGCAGACTTTGTCTTCAAGCCCTTTGATGATAAATTCTTTAGGTTGTTGCATGTAAATCTCTTCAGTCAACTCTCCATTCAGGAATATTATTTTAACATCCATCTGATAAATAATCAGCTTGTGAATTATACTTATAATAATCAAAATCCTGATGGTCGTCATACGGGCTACTAAAGCATATGTGTCGAAGTAGTCGAACCCCTGCTTCTGAAAAAACCTTTGGCTACCAGCCTTGCCTTGAACTTGTCAACAGTTTCATCAGCCTTCATCTTCTTCTTGAAGATCCATTTGCATCCGATTGGATTAGCTCCTTCAGGTAGATTGACCAACACCTAAGTGTTGTTGGAGGTTATTGAGTCATACTCATCATTGATAGGCTCCCTCCAGAAGACAGTATCTCTGATCTTCATTACCTCATCATAGGTAAGTGGATATAATTTTACATGATAGGTGATGAAGTCATCTCCGAAGTCCTTATGTCTTCTTACTCGCTTAGATACCAGTTCTACAATTTTTGGTTCGAACTCCGAAGTCCTTTGTCTCTGGAATGACTTCTTCTTCTTGGACTACATCTTCATTAGAAGTATTGTCCTCCTGTACACTCATATTATTCTCTAGAATGTCTGTGATAACAATATTTTTATGTCTTGCAAATTTATCTATAAAGAATTTTGTGTCACGAGATTCAATGATATGATTTGACTTAATATTAATTCGAGCATCACTCTTCTCAGCATACCCTAGGAAGATTATCTCCGTAGTCCTTGTACCCAACTTTTGAATCTACAAGTCTGGAAGCTTCACATACGCCAGACACCCCCATACTCGAATAAAATTCAAGTTGGGTCTGACTTTGAACCAAAGTTCATGAGGAGACACTCTGTTCAGAATAAAAGTAGCCGTGAGCGCTGCTTCTTTCCTGAAGCAGTTTGGAAGACTCGCAGTCAATAACATTGAATTCATCATCTTTGTCAATGTTCTGTTCTTCCTTTCTGCTACACTATTTGATTAAGGAGAATAAGGAGCAGTCAATAAAATAGCAGGATACGCCAGTATCCATCCACCAGTCAGTGTCGATACCAACCGTAACAACTTGCACAATTATAGCAACCTTGTTAGGCTTACCTTGCTATGTTTGTTTGGGTTTGAATCTGCAGTCATTTCGGTAGTGTTTCTTCTTGCCAAAGTTGAAACAAGTCACATCTAACTTGGGCTTTGGCTCGAACGAAGCCGAATTCATCTTTAGACGGTTGACGTCCTTCTTCATGTTGTGAGAAGACTTTTTCTTTTTTATGCCCTCGGTCCGGCAGGACAGGAACGTACTCGCTTGGGTGTGATGCTGCACGAGCCTGAGTTGCTCCCGCGTAAGGCCAGGTCCGAACAGGCGGTTGATAACTAGTTCACAAGGTCATTATAGCGGAAGCATTGAATAAACACAAGTATGGAAGTAAAATAAGCTCTTTATTGATAATCAAAAATATTATAAGCGGCGCTAGTCCGAGATTATAAGTCGCTCAAGCTCTCTCTCGAAATAATAAAATGTGCCAAGCGGCTTACAATTGTGGAATGAAAACATAGGCGATATTCCAATCCATTATGTCCTGTACATGTGCTTCAAGTTCTAGACGCAATACTACAAGGCTTCAGAGCAAACTTTGCGTCTTAGCGCACACGAGGGGACCTCCACATCGAACGAGATTATCCCACACCCTGCAAGCAACCTGGTGGATTATCAGTACATTGAATGCACTGGTGGGGAGGCTTTTTGTACGCTCAATAAATCTAAATACGTTATATTAGTTTCGTACACCATCTATTATGTTTTCTTTCTAGTCTTGTCTTTGGATCAGTTTTATGGAAATATTACAAGCCTAATTCGTGTTGTAGTGCGCCATGCGATATAAGAGTAACACGACAAAACTTATCAACTTACTATTTGTCCTTCTCTGTCCAAGGTAAACCAAGTTAAACCAAGTTAAACCAAACACGAATATATATATATATATATATATATATATATATATATATATATAAATCAAGGGATCGCATAAGCAAACACAAGTGTCACGAGTGTGTTTCTGACTTAGGTGAATGAGTAACTCAGGTTACTCAGATGTGTTATACTAGATTATTTAGGTGTTCAAATAACTTGATTTGATACAATGACTCTCATGTGGATTGCCGCTAAGCAAGATGAATTAATCTATATGAACATGTCAGTTGTAGTCTCTAAACGATATTATGATAGGCTCCCCGTGCACAGTACTTTAGACTACTATGACATTAAACAGTCACTGATATAGCCATAAAGGACACAAGATTATAGACTCTGATGAAATGGGGTGCAACGCTAGATATATAAGAATAATTGAATGAAGATATAGAAGAGCCGTTGTACTCTATTTCTCCAATTAAGATGACTATCAGAACAAGGTCGGATAACCAAGCATAGGTAGTAACTATCTTGTTCCCGAACCTGATATTATGTTGCCCCCAATAGGCTATCTGTACTAGTAATCGTACGGAACACAATACCCCAATATTTCTCCTAGGCCGACACGATCACGGTAACCCGACGATCATCCGAGGAATCCATATACCTCGTGCACGAGTTGTCCGTGACCATGCAAGTCTCTAATCTTACATATATTTTTTCAAGTACAGGTTCAAGTCAGGATCTTGTTCACAAGAAGTATAAAATAAGTATTACTTCCAGAACTGTCATGATCATATCTTGCTTAACGTACCATGATGCAGTTTTCTAGTTCGAGAACTGCCTTGGCGACCTAACGATCCCGAATACATTCAGGTTTAGGACTTCACGGAATGACTATTCGATAGTCAACCTACTAAACTGTATGATGCAAGAAATGTATCGTGTTACTTGATCATGGCATGAAACTAAGTGATAATCATTGCATATATAATAGATGACATCAAGGAAACTAATTGAACGATTCTAAATGGCAAGACGAAAAGGCATCTCGTATGGTCGGTTTACTATCTATCACTACCCCATTTCCAGGGTAGGATATTTTTTTATTTTAATTTGGTTAAATTATGTATTGATCATAAATATTTATATTTATATTTAATTAGTTGGTTGTATTTATTTTTATTAGTTATTATAGGGTTTTGGCTAGCCTGGACCCTTGTCAGACCCTAGTGGACCCATGTCAGACCCAACCAACACCCTTGTCAGACTTATTTATTGGGTTAGAATAGTTATTTATATATTAATTAGTTAGTTGGAGTGATTAGAAATTAATTAGAGTGCATTTGGAAACCCCAAACCCAAACCCTATTTTAGCATGACTTAATTTAAGGGCATTTTAGACTTTGTGACTCTAATGAAACCCTAACCCTATTTTTACATATATGGCCGGACCTCCCCCCCATTCATTTCCATTCTTCTTCTTCTTCATTCTTCTTTCCACTCTTTTCTTCTTCCTTCTTCCAATTTTCACCATTCCAAGTAAGTTTTTTTCCACTTCTTTCTCTTCCTTCATCTATTTCTTCCATTAATGCAAATCCTAACCCTTTGCTTTCCCCTAACCTAGGTGTGTAGAGCTTAGATTTGCTGTAAAAGTTTGGTTTGGAGGCTTGGAGGCTTGGAGGCTTGGTGTGGTAAATTTGGGGCTTTTTGGAGACTTTGGCCTTGGGATTCCAACTCCCAAGAGGTAAACCCTAATTTTCTCCTTGTGATTACTCTAATATAGTGTAATTAGTAGTTTAGAACCTTTCTAGACCTTAGGGCTACCCATGGGAGAAAGTTGGAGCTTGTTTGGAGACTTTGACATTAGGTTTTGTGTCAATTTTGGGTGAAATCCGAGATTGGCCCAATTTTTGGTGTTGCCCTAGGTTAGACGGACCTAGGTAGACATGCTTGGGTGTATTGAGGGTAAGTACGTGTCCCCATTCGGATATGTGAGGTCGTGTCGTGGAGATTTGAGCGTTTTGGTCGATTTGGGGATTTTTCGTCGTCGCGGGTTCCACATGCCTGCAGATTTTTGCTGCGGACCTAGAATCAGAGAGTTAGCATTTTTCTAGGTTCTAGACATCGATTAGAATATGTGGATAAATATTGGGTCAATTCCGAGTAGGTTTGGTGTACGTTTCATGAGATATCGAGAATCACACTCCATGTGTTCGCCGAAATGACCAAATGACCATTTCGACTTGGTTTCTAGGTTTTGGGCTTGTGCGCGGGTTGGTTTAGCCTCGGTGAGTGTGTATTAGAATTTTTGGGTTTATATATATATATAGGTTTATGGGTGCGTGTGGTTGTGTGTGTGGTTTATGTGTATATGTGTAGGTGTGTGTGTGAGAGTGTGCGAGTGTGAATGTGTGTTTGTGAGTGTGTGTGTGTGAGTGTGGATATATATATATATATATATGTATATATATATATATATGTATATATATATATATATATATATATATATATATATATATATATATATATATGTGTGTGTGTGTGTGTGTGTGTGTGTGTAAATATGAGTATGTATATATATATGGGTTTGTATATATATATATATATATATATATATATGTGTGTGTGTGTGTGTGTGTGTGTGTGTGTGTGTCTATATATATATATATATATATATATATATATATATGTGTGTGTGTGTGTGTAGGTATATATATATATATATATATATATATATATATATATATATATATATATATATATATATATATATATATATATATATATATATATATGTGAGTGTGTGTTTGTATATATATATATATGTGTTTGTATATATATATATATATATATATATATGTATGTGTGTGTGTGTGTGTGTGTATGTATATATATATATATATATATATATGTGTGTGTGTGTGTGTGTGTGTTGAATATATATATGTGAGTGTGTATATGTATATATATGTGTGTGTGTGTGTATACATATATACGTGTCGGGTGTGTGTGTGAGTGAGCTAGAGAGGGGGGCGCAACAGCTATGGAGCAGCTGCAGCAGCAGCAGCAGCATGGATGCCAGCCAGCAGCAGTTCGCAGTGGCAGCGGCAGCAGCAGTTCGCACTAGCAGTAGCAGCAACAAAGTTTAGAGAGAAAGAGAGGTAGATATGTATACATATATATATAGATAGATATATAAGTATAAGCATAGGTATATATATATATATATATATATATATATATATATATATATATATATATATATATATATATATATATATATGAGATGGGTATATATGTATATATGTATGTATGGATATATATATATAGATATTAGGTAGATATGTATATATGTTTAGATATATATTTGCCTATATATATATATATATATATATATATATATATATATATATATATATATATATATATATAGTTAGCTAGTTAGTTAGTGTTAGAGTGGGGTAAGTTAGATATCTCAATACCTTGAGATATCAAGGTATCGATGCAAGTGAGGTATCAGAGGTAAGGTATTGAGGTAGCCTATATACTAGGTTATATATATATATATATATATATATATATATATATATATATATATATATATATATATATATATATATATATATATATATGTATATATTTATAGATAGTTAGCTATAGTTAGTTAGAGTTAGAGGGTAAGGTATCTCAATACTTTGAGATACCAAGGTATTGAGGTAAGTTGGGTATCGGAGATGAGGTATTTGCCTATACTAGGTTATATATATATATATATATATATATATATATATATATATATATATATATATATATATATATATATATATATATATATATATATATATATTTTATATATAGTAGTATATTTATAAGTATATATATATATATATATATATATATATATATATATATATATATATATATATATATATATATATATATATATATTTTGATATTTATATATAGTAGTATATTTATAAGTATATATATATATATATATATATATATATATATATATATATATATATATATATATATATATATATATATATATATAGTTAGTTAGTTAGTTAGCTAGTGTTAGTGAGGGGTAAGGCTTGAGTATCTCAATAACTTGAGATACTCAAGGTATTGGGCATCGGGGCGAGGTATTGAGTTTTTAGCCTAGGAATGAGGTTAGAGATGCATTTATATATATAGATGTATATATATATGCGTGTTAGTATATATAATAGAGGGTATAGGCGGGGCGTATAGCGTAGGTTGAGATATCGGATACCTAGGGTATCCGGTATCTCAAGGAGGCGAGTTTGTGGGTTTATTAGCTTAATGACCTAGTTTTGGCCTAGAATTTTAGGGATACCCTAGTTTGACCTAAAGTTGACCTGGTTGACCGCCGAAGTCAACTTTTAACCTAGTTTTAACCCAGAGTTGACTTTTTGGCCCAAGAGTTGACTTTTTGATCCAGATTTTATCGGTTTGACCCGTTTGACCTAGAACGACCCTAGAAGTTTGTCTTTAGTTATTTTATATCTATTTAACTTATTAGAACCCCGTTTAATCTTGCTTTTCGCAATAGGTCCTTGCGATGCCAATTCGGATCGCTAGTTGCTCAGGACGTCAGGCGAGTACATTCTCTGATAGTTTTCATTATCTGATGATTATTATGATTCAGCTTCTAGTATAGTATTCTCTGATTTTTTTGCCACAACATGGACTAGTATTTTTGGATTCTTTTACTTGTGACACATATATTTTATGTTTCTGGCCTCTATTCTGGAATCACCTACTGACATCACATCATGACTCACTACAGGCATCACTCATATTTCTGGCTGGACTCATACTTGATTTACGTGTTAGGTCTTGGATTCACTTGTACTAGTTGGGGCGGGGAAGTAATCGAGTAGGCATGTAAACATTCCTAACTGGAATCACTGGAATCACCCCCTATGGTCTAATCTGGAATGATAGCAGTCGCACACCCAGTGTGCGGTGAGCCGTACTTACCCCTAGCCGTTTACATGTCGAAATAGGTATTTCAAAGACACGAGTTCATTCTTTCTAGTTTGGACTCTCTTGCACTTCTTGACTGGTCTCACTTATATATTTCTGGACTTGACTCATTACATTTATTCTTGCTGGACTCACTACACGTTCTTGTGCACACACTTGCTCTTATTTTAGATTTCTTGTATCCTGCAGTCATATTTATCTTACTTCTGATTTTCATGCATCTTTACCTTTATGCACCAGTTGATATATGTATATTTCCTTGTTTATACTTTATTTTCTTCACCTTGCTACTTGCTATAACTGATTTATAGTTTTTATCATTTAATTGGAACTGTTGTTAGAGGTGTACTTGCTCCAATCCTGACTGAATATATTTTTTAGAGGATCCGGAGGATTGGTGTCCGACGTTTTATGGACCTCAGCCTATCGATGGTGCAGACAGGGACCCCCTAGTTCAGGAATGATTTTCGGGTTGGTAGCTGGGATCACTAGGACCTCAGTGTATTTATTAGCTTTTGGTACCATATTTGTCCCCGACTTTTGGTTTGAGACTTGTATTGTATTTGATTCTGGATATTTTTGTATTATTATTATTATTATTATTGGTTTTTTAGTAGTAGTTGTTGTTTAGACTTTGGAGTTGTTAGACTTCTTGTTATCTTATCGTGCTTAGATTCGTGATTGAGTACTTGTGTTATCTTTATCATATTGCTCCTCTGTTTGGAGTTGAGATCTTGACCGGTACTTATATTGTTGTATGAGATTGTTAGCTAGATAGTAGACCTAGACATTATTCTAACTGCTGATGCTGCGGCATAGGCTGGACGTACCCACGACTCATGCCCGATTTTTCGGGTGCGGGTTGTGACACATTTTTGGTGGCGGCCCATGTAGGTCTCGATTCGCAATTAGTGTGATATCATGGTAGTACAACGATTTAGTTGTACTGCTGCGAGCCTTCTCTAGGATATAGGATCTAGGATGAGAGTGTACTCAATCACGATTAGGAACAATTTCAATCTAATTATTCTAAAATTGCTTTCTTTTGATATATTACTGTCCTTCTTTGATGATATCGTATTTTGCGTCGTATTGACTTCTTTTGATCTGTGTTCAGGATGCCTCCGAAGACACGATCCCATCGTACCATCCCAGCAGTTGTCACCGAGAGGTCTGCTATCTCTCGTCCAGCTCATATTCAGGCAGCTGCTACCGCTCCACTCACCACTCCTGCGGTTGAGGGAGCATATGCTTATCTCGGGGATCCTCCTCCACCTGTCGATTCGAGGACTACCCCAGTCGTTCCGGTGGTACCTCCTCCACCACCTCCTGCACCAGTAGACGCCGCACAATTATTTGCATTCTTCAGGGAGATGATGGACGCACAGCACCGCCAGGTGGATGTGATGAGGCTGGGCATTGAGAATGCCCACCAGGTGGCCATGACGGCAGTAGACAGAGTGGCTCAGATCCAGCCACAGGCAGATCAGTCACAACATCTGAGGCGGACAACATTATTGACTTCCAGAGGATGCAGCCCAAGGAGTTCCGGGGTACAGAGGGGATCCTGTACGCGGATAACTGGATAGAGCAGATCGAGAGGATTTTTCGGCTGGCACAGATTCCAAACAGCATGCAGATAGAGGCAGCGGGCAGTCAGATGTTCGACCTCGCTTTGACGTGGTATCGTACTGATATGAGGATTGCGACACCAGGACTTACTTGGGAGGCTTTCAAGAGGTTTTTTAAGGAGAAGTTTTTTCAGATGTGGCGCTCAGTGCTTTGGAGAGCCAGTTTGAGGCACTCGTCCAGGGGAGCATGCTAGTGGACGAGTATGCAGCGGAGTTCTGCCTTCTGGGCAGATTTGTGGAGGGCTTGAGTGAGGAAGCAAAGGCGAGGAAGTTTTGTAAGGGCTTGGTCATGGCGGTCAAGTCTTTGACTAGGAGTGACTGCGAGGCAACTTTCAAGCAGATCGTAGGGGACGCTCAGACGACAGAGGATGACTTGGAGCTCAAGTCCAAGAGAGGCAGGGATGATTCAGGTAGTGCGAGTGGTAGTGCGGGGACCGCTAAGCGTCCCTTTGGGCAGAAGACAACACAGCAGGGTCAGGATCAGAGATTGCCCACTTGTGCCTACTGTAGGAAGGCAGGACACACTTGGGATATTTGTAGGAGGAGGCTGAAGCTGTGTCTCTTCTGTGGATCCGCTGCTCACCAGATACGAGATTGCCCCACTGTACCTCCATTTGGTGGAGCACAAGATCGAAGAGTTGGAGCTAGGCCACCTGTGGCACAGCATCATTCCCGCACCAACAGAGGGAGATACCCCAACTGGGCAGGACTTATGCGTTGACGGTCGAGGAGGCCGATGCTACGGGTGTCGGGTTAGCAGGTCTATCTCTTTTTGTTCTTCTTTCTGTCCTTTTCCATTCCTTGTGATGTGCTTCATTAGTACCTGTTAGACTTTTACTTGTGCTGTGGTAGATAGTGTAGTGACCCTGACTGAGACTGTGATAACACGACCAGTAGGACCATGATCTTGCATGTTGTTTAGGTAGAATTTATTGACGGTGATTGTTGGGGGTTTGACCTAGAAGAAGTGTGATCGACTTTAAATTTCGAGGATGAAATTTTCTAAGAAGGATAGGCTTGTCACTACCCCATTTCCAGGGCAGGATATATTTTTTTTAATTTGGTTAATTGTGTATTGATCATAAATATTTATATTTATATTTAATTAGTTGGTTGTATTTTTTTAGTTATTATAGGATTTTGGCTAGCCTGGACCCATGTCAAATCCTAGTGGACCCATGTCAGACCCAACCAACACCCTTGTCAGACTTATTTATTAGGTTAGAATAGTTATTTATATTTTAATTAGTCAGTTGGAGTGATTAGAAATTAATTAGAGTGCATTTGGAAACCCCAAACCCAAACCCTATTTTAGCATGACTTAATTTAAGGGCATTTTAGACTTTGTGACCCTAATAAAACCCTAACCCTATTTTTACATATATGGCCGGACCTCCCCCCCCCCATTCATTTCTATTCTTCTTCTTCTTCTTCATTCTTCTTTCCACTCTTTTCTTCTTCATTCTTCCAATTTTCACTATTTCAAGTAAGTTTTTTTTTCGACTTCTTTCTCTTTCTTCATCTATTTCTTCCATTAATGCAAACTCTAACCCTTTGCTTTCCCCTAACCTAGGTGTGTAGAGCTTAGATTTGGTGTATAAGCTTGGTTTGGAGGCTTGGAGGCTTGGTGTGGTGAATTTGGGACTTTTTGGAGACTTTGGCCTTGGGATTCCAACTCTCAAGAGGTAAACCCTAATTTTTTTCCCTTGTGATTACTCTAATATAGTGTAATTAGTAGTTTAGAACCTTCCTAGACCTTAGGACTACACATGGGAGGAAGTTGGAGCTTGTTTAGATGTGTTTGGAGACTTTGACATTAAGTTTTGTGTCAATTTTGGGTGAAATCCGAGATTTGCCCAATTTTTGGTATTGCCATAGGTTAGACAGACCTAATTAGACGTGCTTGGGTGTCTTGAGGGTAAGTACGTGTCCCCGTTCGGACACGTAAGGTCGTGTCACAGAGACTTGAGCGTTTCGATCGATTTGGAGATTTTTTGTCGTCGTGGGTTCCACATGCCTGCGGATTTTTGCCACAGACCTAGAATCAAAGAGTTAGCATTTTTTAGGTTCTAGACATCGATTAGAATACGTGGATAAATTTTGGATCGATTTCGAGAAGGTTTGGTGTGCGTTTCATGAGGTATCGCGAACCGCACTCCACGTATTCGCCGAAATGACCAAATGGCCATTTCGACTTGGTTTCTAGGTTTTGGGCTTGTGCACGGGTTGGTTTAGCCTCGAGGAGAGTGTATTAGAGTTTTCGGGTTTATATTTATATATATATGTGTATTTATAGGTTTATGGGTGCGTGTGGTTGTGTGTGTGGTTTATGTGTATATGTGTAGTTGTGTGTGTGTTAGTGTATGTGAGAGTTTGTGTGTGAGAGTGTGAGTGTGGATATATATATATATATATATATATATATATATATATATATATATATAAGTTATATATATAATAGT